>VDFB02271358.1:1079315959-1079714200 GCA_007258455.2 Sequoia sempervirens | reverse complement strand
GAAGATCTTCACTTGCAGGTAGAAGATACCCAAGTTTCACTGCAAAAGGAGCCACACAAAGAAGAACAATTGACTTCTTCATTTGATCAGCTGCCTGGTTATGTTGAGCAAGTTGAAGAGAGCATGTAGGTTCCTAATTTACTAGCTAATAATGGACAACCAGAGAATATTGCTGACTTGTTCGATGAACTTCCTCAATTTGTCGATGAAGATGAGGATCTCATATGCATGATAGCATCTATGCCTGGTGTGGAGCAACTAAATGATAAAATTCATCTAGATTTAATGCAAAATTATGAGTCAGATGATATCATAGAGACTTTCTGTTCCAACATAGATGATGAACTAATGTCATATGAAAGGGAAGCATGTGATCAGCCCATTCAAGTTGGTGAGACTATTGAAGAAGTTGTTGAAGATAATGTCTTGCAGCCTGTGAACTTATTAGACGAGCTCCCCCACCTTGTTGAGGAAAAGGTGTATTTTGTCATGGAAAAAGAGCATAAGGAGCCACAATCTGAAGATTTTTTTCAGTTATCCAACAGGGATATCAGCTCCTTAGTCAAGAGGATCAGGCTATAGCAGTCAATCAACAACCTACACATTACCTCCAATCGGCATCTTTTCAAGGAAAAGATGAAGTCTTTAGAGATCAACGAGAGGCCAGCAAGTAGAGTTCAATCTTTACCCTTACCAAGGGTTGTCCAATTAGGTACCTAGCTCAGATGGAGTCCAATACAACGCCAAGGATGAATCCTACACCCAAGCATGAGGGTACTGCTCAAGAGGAGCGCACTCAAGTTACCTTTCCACCTCAGAATGAGAATGCTTACATTCCATATGGAAAGGTTAGTAGGCCTAAATATGTTCTACAAGAGATCTTGCAACCATCAGTTGAATTGTCATGCATGCTTCATTTCTCTTTAGTTGTTCTCCGACATGGCAAATATTGTAATTTTTTTAGAAAGAGGAGTTATTTTACCCAACCTGTCAATGGGTTTGTTTGATCAATTTCTTATTGGTTAGTGTAGGGTAGGTTTAGTTGCTATTTCTTTCCATGAGTGTTGTTTCAACACATGTAAATAGTTTATTTCAGTTTTTCTTATTTTCAATAAGTTTCCAAGTGATCTGTTTCTCGTGTTACCATATGTCTTGGCCATGTACAAAGTTGCTCTTGATCTTTTCTCAGTTGTCCCAATGACTCCATGCCCAATGGATAGGCCTAGGCTACTAGTTTTATGTTTAGCAAGCAAACATCCAGCAAAGGTTTCCAAAAATGTTACCTAATTTTCACCCTCAGGCTCAATCAAGCAAGGAAAATTGAGGTTAATAGGTTCGAGAAGGCCAAATGGAGCATTCGGCCTAGGGAAAAAGTCATGAATCTGATGCTAGGTCACAAGGAACTCAGTAAAGAAGCCTACCCTATTCACGTTCGGCATGAAAATCTTCCAAGGAGAGAGTCGCCAAGACCCTAGGAATGTCACAGTGAGTGGGATTTATGTACAGGTCCCTATCAGCAAGACATCGATCATTGTCCCGGCTACAAAAGGATTTTCATTTCGGAAGAAGTTCTCTTCTTCATAAAGAAGTCTCGGTGAATGCATCGGGTCTCGCTGACAAAGCAAAGAAGGATCCCTTCGGTGTATGTGTCCGGGTTTCGGTAGGAGGTCTTACCGATCGAAAGAGGTCTTGCCGAAGTCAGGTGGCATCGACAAAGCAAGCGAGCTTCGCCAAAGGGTCTCACCAAAGTCACAAGGTCTTCCTAACTCTAAAAAGCTCTCGGCATAAGGATTGAGTTCTACAAGATGTCTCGGAAAACGGGGGGGTCTTGGTGAAAAAGGGGGGCCTTCGGTGTAACAAAAAGGTCGCTATGAAGTCTCGGGGACCTGGGTATGTCTTGACGATTGAAGAGGAGTTCGTTGTGATATCTTAGCAATAAGCATGGGTCTCAACAAATAGAAGAGAGCTCAGGCATACAAGAGGAGTTCTATATGAAGCCTTAGTGACCGTGTGATGTCTCACTGACCAAAAAGTAAAGACCTCACTGAAAGAGCTTGACATCAGCATAAGGTCTTGCCGATATAAGGATGTCTCGCCGACAAAAAGTAGTTTCAACCTTTTGGAGGCATTGGCAAAGAGGAGAGGCCTCGATAGGATATTTTTCCGACTCGGTAAGGTCTCACCGAAAGCAAGCTGAGCTCACCAACAGTTGAAAACTTCGTCGTGAGGTCCTGCCAACACGGGGAGGTCTTGGCAATAAAGAAAGGAGTCATCGACAAAGGTCTCACCAAACGTAGAAGGTCTCCATGAAATGGATGCCTTTGCTAAAGAATAGGGATTTCGTCATGATGTCTCGAGGCGACAAAATTGTGTCTTGCCGATGGCTTTAGTGATATTGGTATGACTTTGTGAGCTTGATAAGAGCTCTCATCGAGAGTGTCATGTTATTATGATAGCTTCAGAAGGGAATAACCGTATCGGTGAGACACTTTCAGTGTCTCACCGAGATGTGATTCTTTTCGAAAAGAGTTTTGACCACCTACAGAGCATGCATGGAATATGCTTGACCAACTAGGAGGAACTAAGGGTGATCCATGGTGATTTGACCAGGGAGAAGGTGACTAACAGAAGGAAAAGCAACATGAGCTCAGGAGCATTCAAAGCAGCTCGACTGGGGGGAATTCAAAGATCGACATGAGGAGCAGAAGTGAATGCGATGGTTGCAGAAAAGATCAAGAAGGCTTCCCCTGAAGGCAATCTCTTCATCGACATGGACACGCAGGGCACCAACATTATTTTTATCAAAAGATCTAATGGGAGTTCTTTTCTAAGCAGATATTTTTGTAGGCCCTTAGGGGCCGACCTTACTTTTTTATATAAGGATTTTTTGCCTCTTTGTAAAGGAGTTCTGATGTATGCTCTTCTAAAGTCTGTGACCCTTTTTGCAGTCCTCTCTCAGACTAGCAGGATTCTGTAACTCAATTTGGAACATAATATACAAGATTTACCTTGGTTACCATTGATGGTCCATCATTCTTCCTTCTGTTTCTTGTCAAGTATAGTGCATTCTTTTAAGTGATTCATTGAGCTACTTAGTGAAATTTTCTCTTTCCTTATAGCTTTTGTTTCATGTCATGCCTTATCTTGCAGAAGTAGTATCATGTAGGTTACAAACCGTTTTTACTTAATCCTGCACATGAGCTTATAGTTTGTGAAAATCTACTTTTCCTTCTTGAAGGTGTGTGCATGTTGAACCTGTTTGTATGTGTGATCTACAGGATCTTGTTGTGTAGTCCCATGGCTGTCACTAGTATTCAAGTGTAGCTCGAGTATCTCATTGTTCCTATCATTTGGTGTATCGCCTTAGAGTTTAATCTTTATTTTAATGCTTTCTCCTTCTCCCTTTCCCTTCAAAGAATCGGTAGTTTAGGTGATAAAACAAAGGAAGTCGGCCTTCTTCGGAGGTTGACCTCTATCTATAAGCAACCCACAGCTTTGGAGGTCTTCCCATGTTACACTGAGGTGTTGAACATCAGGTTCGACAGGGTGCAACTTCAGGTGATAACAGTGATGTTTCTTCTCTCCTTTTAATCGATGATTTCATTTTTTGTATATTCAATTTTATTAAGGTCTTCTCTATCTTCATTGGGTCTGAAATAGTCTTGTAATCGACCTTTACACTTTCCAATTAGTTTTTCTTGGTAAATTTCTGAATTCTAGTGAATACTTCCCTTGTCAACGTCCTTATGCCACCACTTTTTCTTGCTTGAAGGTTTCTCAAGCCTTTTGAAGGTTGTGTATCTCTTCCTTCCTTTGTGTTTGTTGTATATTATGACTATTGAGGGTGACTTTTGTTTTGTACTATGTGTTGTCGATAACATATGCTTCAGATTTGTGGTGTGTGCTTCGATGGGTCTACAATTGAACATGACGATCTATTACATGTAAATCAATGATTCGGCTTGTGCTGGGGGACTCGACATTTCTTTTGAGTCTTTATTTTGGCGAATCACCTTTGTATTATTGCTACCTTAGTAAATATTGATTTCTTATATAAATGGACAACCTATCTTTATATATAGATAACATTTATATTTATATATGTACATATCTATATTTTCATATAAACTTGATAGTAGGAAAAGATCATTGGTCTAGTAATTAATTAATGATAAAGTGGGTGAACTAGAAAGTTAAATGAGTGAAATTTGATTTTTTTTCATAAGAAGAAAGATAAATGAAATGTTTGAACTAATTGGAAAGGCTTGTTTAGTTCTTATATAGAATAACAATCTCTTAATTAAATAGGAAAAAAATTTAGCCCTTCTTGCATTAAAACAATGTCAGAATAGTAGTGAGAAGTGTAGGTGGGCTACATATGGTGTTTTAAATTATTTTGGTAAATATGTGTTGATATTAAGTTAATTGCAAGTTAATTGGATGAAGCTAATAATCTCTTAAAGTGTTGATTTCCTCATATTCTTTAATAGTTGAATTGTAAATTAGAATAGAATCTAGTGTGTTTTGTGTTAAGAATTCTAAGTGAGAGAAATTAATAAATGGAATTTCTTATATATATACAGATACCTATAGTTGTATGTTATTATTTAAATATTTAAAAGTTAAAATTGAGCTATTTGTAGTTAGATATTTGAAAATATTTATTTAAATTAAGTATAGTAAATGGAAAAGTTATTTAAATGATGTAGTTTGCTTTATGGTTGATTAACTTATGATGATTAAAACTAAATTAGTAAGGAAAGGAAATTTAGTTCTTAATTTAATTTATATGATATCCATATAATGGATTAGGGAATAATTAGAAGAATGTCATTACACAAAAGTAATTTCATTAGCTTAAGCATGTATTCATCATAGTTTTGATTTGGTATATGTTATCCTTGGTTGTCATGGATTATTACTAATTTTGATATTACATACTTGTCTTTTAATGTCTCATGAGCCACGAATGTACTCTTAGTCATGATTCGTCGATTGTTTGTGCCTTGTTAATTGGTTGTAATGCTTGAATAATTCCTCATTGTATAAGCATTTAATTAGCAAAAGTGAGATGATTTTGATTGTTTGTTCATGTTGATTTGATGGGTTGATTTTCAAATTAAGTTGTGCATCGATTGATTGCTATCATTTTCATGATTGTTGACTTTGTTAAAGGTTGTTTATTTTCCAAATTGTAAAGGTATCTTGTGAGGAGAAAATTGAGGTCTCCCTTCGATGCCCAGTTGGTTGCTTTTGATTTTGAGTTAATTTTGGAAATTAAGTTGAGATTGATTATTATGGCTGGTTTTGATTTTGAGATCATGTTATTGTTACCATGTCGATGGGGAACCATTGTGTTAATGAGTTTTTAGTCTTCTAGAGGTTAGAGGGAGTATGGTTCTTACTTGCAAGAGTTGGTATGGGGGTTAGGGATATGGTGAGGCTACCTGGGTAACCTGAGATGGGGGTCGACAACCTAGGAAGATCCGCATTGGGTAACCCATATCAAGCCTAGAGTGTTTACATGAGTTTTATGTTGTTTCACCTAAAAGTGAGTAGTTTCATGATTTTTTCATTTTGATAATGGTTGATCTTTATTCTTGGATTGTGTTTATGTGGGCTTGAGCCTTGCACCATGGAAATTGTTTTATAATGGAGATCTTGTGTTAGGTGGTGCATGTCTCATTTCATGTTACTTTATATGGCTTTGGTAGTTGGTGCAAGTTGGCTCACCCAGTTGGTAACTGAGTCTTTTGTTGCTAGTAGGGGGAGTGGATTTCAATGGAGGCTAGTGAACAAAGTGGTGTACGGGTAACTCATTAAGAGTTTCTTTAATTAGTGATAACCTAATAATTAATTAAGGGTTTTGGGCAGTTTCTCACATTAATTTAGATAATGTAGCCTCACTCATGGCCCAAGTTCTCGTTTAGGATTCAGATGAGTAGGAAGGCCTGGAATGGTAAGACCAACTGCCTTGTCTTCATGAAAGGTATGTTGGTTCTGCATGAGTTAGAATGGGGGCCAGGGATCATTTGAGGTTTCCAGGGTAACCCAGGATGGGTGCTAGTGACCTATGAAGATTCGTATTGGGTAACCCATAACAAGCTATGTGATGAAAGTATTCCCTTCGAAAACCTTGTATATTTGTTGCTTCCCTCTTATCATTCTTGCACATTTGGAAGCAAATTTTCCTTATATTTATTGTTACTTTTGTTGTGGTGTCTTGCTAACCTTGTTCACTTGACTATTTTACATTATAGGTCCTTCTTGTCATCTCCTAGCATGGGGGTTGGACCTCAGGGTCTACATAGTCGGGTGGAATGTGTTATGCACCCCATTGGATCCCCAACCGAAGATCAAGATGTGCACAGTTGTACCATTTATAGTGATTCCAAATCTTGCACCTAGCCTTTTGACAACATTGATGCTATGTGATGTTATCATGCGGTTGTATCTTTCATGTATTGATGTATCCTTCAAATTGTTATAGGGAAAGATTGTTGTAAACTTATAAAAGGTCTAATGTTTTACCCCTTGTATGGGAAGTTGTATATGTATTCAACGGTTCATACTATTTGATATTTATTGGTGTTGTATTTGTGGACATATGTAAATATAATGCAATGGATGTAATTGAACTCTTGTGATATATCCTTAGATTTGATAATTGTGGTGTTCGTAATGCAGTAATGTTTACCCCAGAGGACGTAGCTAGTTTTTATGTATGTGTCATTGCATTACAAGTGTTGTATGTTAATGTACATTTATATTAGTTTTACTTAAAAACATGTGCCATTATTGTTAGTAATTAGTTTTCCTTTGGGGTTTGTGTGTTGGGGCATTACACTATAATATATATTATTTATATTCTAGATATACTGTATATATATTAAATATATTATATAATATATTTAATACATATTTTCCCTTTGAAGTCTCCACATCCATCTCAGATATTTATGATATATTTACTCATTATATAATAAAGTGAGGGAGAGAGAGATAAAGATTTGAAAGGGAGAGAGGGAGAGAGAGAGACCTGAGAGGGAGAGAGGGATAGTGAGGGAGAGAGGGAGAGTGCGAGAGAGAGTGGGAGAGAGAAAGAGAGGGAGAGTGTGAGAGAGTGAGGGAGAGGGAGAGAGAGAGTGGGAGAGAGGGAGATAGAGAGTGGGAGAGAAAGGAATGGACAGAGGGAAGAACGACAGACACACACATGATGACACACACACATCCCAGGGTCCAAGACATGATATTTAAAACACATAAACACATAATCTTTTGATGATCCCAACCACACACACACACACACACACACACACACATTACTTCACACACACACACACATACACATTACACACACACACACTTATACATACATTGACATATTGACATTATTTTCTTTGATAATATTATTATTACATATTTTATTGCCGCATGATGCATTACTGGCGATGATGAAACATGGTTCAAATCTATATCCAGGATTAAATGACATTCGACATTACGCCCAGGGTCCGTCCGTTCCACCATGACATAAAGCATGACGCAAACCGACATTATTATTTTATTGACATTATTTAATATATTATTATGATGATTAGCTTGATGGCTTATTATTTATTTATTTTATTATTATTTTTACATACGTTTACCTGTTCCGATATTTACATGCACCACATTTTTACATAATACTATTATTACGCCACATATTTTATTATTAAAACGGTGAAACCATATTTACGATGATGAAGACATATTTTATCAGATGATGCGATATTTATTGACAGCATTTTATTATGGATAAGGAGAGGAAAGTATGGATAGAGTAGAATGAGGAGTGGAGGAAGAGGAGGAAGAGTGGAGAGGAGAGGGAGAATGGAGGAGAGTGGGAGAAGAGGAGAGAGGGAGAGGGAGGAGGAAGGAAAGAGTGGAGAAGGAAGAGGGAGGAAGGAGAGGGAGGGAGTGGAGGATGGATGGAGGGAGGGATAGAGAGGGAAGGGCCGGACAAGGAAGGAGGAAATAGTGGAGAGGAAAGAGGAAGAGGAGAGGGAGAGAGGGAGGAGAGAGAGGGATGGGGGCTTAGGGTTTTGGGAGAGAGAGGAGAGTGAGAGAGTGGAGAGAGAGAGAGAGAGAGAGAGAGAGAGAGAGAGAGAGAGAGAGAGAGCATATAAGATTGTAATTTATAAGACTGGAGGTAATTGATATCCTTACACTCTTTCTATCATGAAATTCTAGTTCTTTCTATTTGCATCAAACGAGATTCAACTTTTCAAAGATTCTCTAACACTTTTTTTATAATTCCAATTGTTTGTGTGTTTTTTTTGTTTGTGCAATGGGGAGCAGTAGTCAAAAAAAGAGAAACGGTAAAGGGAAACTCACAACAGATCAAATTGAAGCATATAGAGAAAAAGTTAGAGAAATTCATAGGAAAAGAAGAGAAGGTATGCAAAATATTCAAATTGAATCTTCTTCTGAACCATTAAATGTTAATTCAAGTGAAGATGAAATAGAAATTGAAAATATTGAACATCATATTGAAATTGAAAATGAAAACATTGAAATTGAAAATGAAAATGTGAACAACAATGAGAATGAGAATGTTGTTGAAAATGTTTTTGAAAATGTTGAAAATGAAAATGTGGTTGAAAATGAAATTGTTATTGAAAATGTTGAAAATATTGAAAATAGTGAGAATGAAAATGTTAATAGCATTGTACTTGAAATGAAAATGTTGATAACATTAAAAATGTTGAAAATGAACCTTATGTAACACCGAATTACAAAAGAACCCCTAAATGGTTGGTTGAAATAGATGAGAACATAATTGATAGTCTTGAAGGAAAAGGGTCACAATGAATGGTTTGATTGTGGGCTACAAAAAATTTCAATGAATTCTTTTCCAATAAGACATTAACTGAATAATGCCAAAATTTTGTGGAATTACTTAAGATTTACAAAATAAGACCATTATTAAAAAAAATTGAAGATTCGTCTCACAAAAAAATTAGAAAAAAATAGTCTAATTGTAAAAATATTTTTAATGCTCTCTCTATTGCAAAGAATAGTAAGGAAAAAGATAAAAGGGATACTCAAAGAGTGATCACAGCCTCACTAGTAAGCCATCATTTAAAAAATTATCATTTAATGAGACAAACTTGTATTGATTTTAACTTAAATTGTAAAACATTGAATAGAGCACTCTCAAGAAGAGTAAGACTTGATAGTGCTCTTCAAAATAATATGTCTTACAAGCTTTTAGTCAGAGGCTTCCATGTGTTGATAAAAAGCTAACCAAGAATGTAAAGATGCAAATTGAAAAATATTGGAATTCTCACTCTAGAGTATCATCGAATGTAAATAATGTTTTAAAGTTACGAATTTGTAATCGAGATTGTACACTGCATCCTAAACATTTTTTGGAATGCAACCAAATAATTTTGTACAATTTTTTTTGTTAAGAACACCACATTTGCAAATATCATAAAGGGATTTTGATTCCTTCAAGCCATTTTATTGTGTTCCTATTAAGGTTTGTAATACATGTTGTAAATACCATGTTGATTTTTCAATGTATCACGAATTGTTATGCCATATTCATTCTACTATGCATATTGATTAAATCTTGTAGGAGCGTCATGTAGTGCAACTTCCCAAGTCATCCAAGGAGTTGTTAGATTCATTATTATGCATTAGACGTGATTGGTTCTTATTTTATAGAAAAGATTGTTTAAATGAAATGTGCTTGCAATGTGGTGGTTTATCAAAGTTTGTAACATGCTTTCATGAGGGTAGTGATCATGATTTTGGTAACAAAATTGTTGAGGAAAACAAGTATGAGACATTCAAATACACATTGAAGAGTGGAGCTGAGGGTTCTAGATGAAAATTGGTTGTAAGAGACGTAAGTATCCTACAAGTTCAGTTGTTGTTTCTCAAACTTCGCTGCATTACCATTTCATCATCGTTTAAGTTGTTTACAATAATATAGATTTGTTATTCTAAGCTTCTTTTCTAGTTTTCATTACCATTTCATCATCATTTAGGTTGTTTAGACAAAATATAGATTTGTTATTCTAAGTATATTTAGATGTTTATAAATAACTTATGATCACATAGGTTCAATTATTGTTTTCAGAACTTGGTTGTGAACATATATGATTAGAAAGAACGATGCACCCGCATTTGAAGACTATGAGAAACAAAAACCCATTCACATGTATTCACACCTTGTTATACCAACAAATGTTAAGTTATTGAGATATCATGCTAGACCAAAAACAAAAAAACTATGGAAAATTAGTAGTGCTAATCATGAAGCATTACTAGAAACTCTAAAGGTAAGAGATGACCCTTCAAGCACACTTGAGTAGCGGATCAGTTTTTATATGGGATAGTTATGATATTTTCAATCATATTTTGATATTGTTTATCTATTGAGGTTCATTATTTAGGTTGTTTATAATAATATAGATTTTCTATTCTAGGCATCTTTTCTAGTTTTCATTACCAATTCATCATCATTCAGATTGTTTAGAATAGTATAGATTTGTTATTCTAAGCATCTTTTCTTTTGTGACCATATATATTTCTTATTCAGAGTATATTGTGATGCTCTTGGTGTGATTGATCATAGAGCCACTACAACAATAGCTAGCTCTGATCCTTTTGAAAAGCTATGTGAGAGATTAGAGTAATATAGATTTGTTATTCTAAGAATATTTTCTAGTTCACATTACCAATTCATCATCATTCAGGTTGTTTAGAATAATATAGATTTGTTAGTTTAAGCATCTTTTTCTATTGTGACCATATAGATTTCTCATTCGAAGTATATTGTGATGTTCTTGCCATGATTGATTGGAGTTGCTACAACAATAGCCAACTCTAATCCTTTGGCAGAGGTATGAGAGAGATTAGAATAATATAGATTTGTTATTATCAACATCTTTTCTAGTTTGCATTACCATTTCATCATCACTTAGGTTGTTTAGAATAATATAGATTTTTTATTCTAAGCATCTTTTCTATTGTATGTAGCTTAACTGTTAACTTGATGGTTTGTATAGGTGTTTGTCACTCCAGAACATCAACATGCTAATGTTGTGGAAGATTGCGCTGACTGTGAAGGCAACGTGTGCTCTATTTACTTCCCCTACTAGGAAATGACTATGTATTAGTGTTGTTTTTTGTATGCCTATGTGGAATTTTGTCAATTCTATATTTGATAAAAAAATATTGAATGATAATATCATGTGTATTATGTATACTTTATGTGTATTAAAGTGTATAAATTTCAACTTATGTGTATACTTTGTCAATTATGAGTATTCCAATGTATACTTTATGACCTATGTGGTTTAATGTGTATACATTGTATTCACATGTGTATTTCATGAATTAATTGTGTACTTGATTAAATGAATCAATTTTTCACTTACGAGGAAAAAAACCAACCCTAAACCCCTTTGCACCTTTAAATTACATCCATCTAACCCTTTTTCTATCAATTTAAAACTCGACACCACAAACAAACACCTTAGATATATAAAAAATTGAGAGAGGTTATTGTAGAGGGTCCCTACATGGTGCAGGAGCACCTAGTGGAATTCATGCCTCCATGAGGCCATTTTCTAAATATTTGATTTGCATGGTATTTTGGTCATGTCATAAGGTCATTTAGAGAATATTTAATATGTTTGAGTCATTTAAAAGGTTATTAGGTGAGTATGAGTTCATATTGTCAAAACTTGTAAAAATTGTCAAAAGTTGTCAAAATGCAAAATTGGGAAATTTCAAAAATGCAAAAATAAGAAGATGAAGGGTCATATGACAAAGTTAGAAAGTTGTAGGTGTTTTTTTAGGCTTATAAATGGTTTAAATACTCTTTTATGGTCGAATCTTAGTAGAGAGGGATGTAAATAATGAAGAACGAATAATGAAGCCCTAATTTTATGCAAAATTTCTATGTTTTTTTCTGATAAATCTGAGTTTCAGATCATTGTACGAACTTTTATGGACATATTTTCATGGAAAAGTCATTTTATAATGATTAATATATTATTCTAAAACATTCTCCTTTTTTTATCACTCAATTTCATGCAAATTTGAGTAAGTTATGGTGATTTTATTGATTGCAACTTTTCAGATTTCTTTGTTACAGTCGTGTTGCAGTAACTTGTACGACTAGGTACGGCCACAAAATGAAATAAATATTATATGGTTGGATAGAGGAATGAGTTATTTTTCTTTTGGCATTGGTTTGAAGTTTTTTCATGGAATATTAAAAAATTTATGCTCATTTTGGTGAAAACAGCCAAGTTCTGATTTACATAGGGTAGCAAGCAATAAAAATTGCATATCTTTCATTTTAACCATTAAAAATTGGTAAAAATTTGCATGAAGGTATATTTTAAGGTTTTTAATAATTTCACATTGGTTCCATTGAATTTTGAGAAGATTTATATTTTTCCAAGTTGGTACTCTGCATCAAATTGGTATCAGAGTCCAGCAAAAGGTCTGGGTTAGTGTTGGTTTGTGGTTTTGGTTTTGTGGTTGTGTACAAGTTAAAAAGAACCTGGTTGCTGCCAAGGAAAGGAAAAAAAAAGTTGAAAAAAAGAAAGGAGATACTTGCTTGTGAAGATGGATTTGGTGAGAAGATTGGGAAGACATTTGCAGGCAGAGGAAGAGAGGAAAAAGAAGAAAAAGCAAGAGCAAAAAGAGAGAAAGAGAAAAGAGGAAGAGATTTTTAATCAAAAGATCAAAGAGTTACAGGAAAGGATAGAGAAGTTGTATAGGCAAGTTACAAGTTGGAATTTGACAGTGAAGAAGAAATTTCAATGGCCCATACAAAAGATTATTCAAAGAAGGAAAAGACAAGCAAGGATAGCAGCACATGAGGTAGAGGTAAATTTTGTTGAGAAAAGTGATATTCCAATTGTGTTTGAAGATGAAAAAAATTCATTGCTTTTTGAAGAACATATTGATGTTGAGAGGAATGATATGGTTGTTGGTAAACAAGTAGTTGATGAAATTGTTGATGAACAAGTAGAGAAGGTTGTTGAGATTGTGGATAAGGTTGTTACCGATACTCAAGATGTTGTTGAAAATAAGGTTGATAATGAAAATTTTGTAGATTTGTTTGCTAATGAGTTTTATGCAGATTTTCAAGGATATGATGCAGGTTATATATGGCATTTTGATGATGAGAATGAAGGTATAGATGATTTTGTTGAGGTATATGCACAAGAAATGGAGTTTTGGAGCCTAGAAGTTGAGAAGATGATTTATAAGGGATGGTTTAAAAAGAAAAAGAGGAAGGACCCAAGAAGAGATAAAAAGAAGGAAAAGCTGCAAAAGAATTGGAAGATCAGAAAGAAGGAGCAGACCAGCATTCAATGGGACTTGAATTTTCTTTTCTCTGGGAGTATGGTGCAAGAGCACCTAGTTGAATTCATGCCTCCATGAGGCCATTTTGTAAATATTTGATTTATATTGTATTTTGGTCATGTAATAAGATCATTTAGAGCATATTTAATATGTTTGAGTCATTTAATAGGCTATTAGGTGTGTATGAGTTCATATTGTCAAAACTTGTAAATATTGTGAAAAGTTGTCAAAATGCAAAATTGGAAAATTGCAAAAGTGCAAAAATAAGAAGATGAAGGGTCATATGAGGAAGTTAGAAAGTTTTAGGTGATTGGTTAGGCTTATAAGTGGTTTAAATACTCTTTTATTGTTGAATCTTAGTAGAGAGGGATGTAAATAATGAAGAACCAATAATGAAGCCCTAATTTTATGCAAAATTTCTATTTTTTTTTCTGATAAATGTGAGTTTCAGATCATTGTATGAAATAATATGGCCATATTTTCATAGGAAAGTCATTTTCAATGATTAATGTATGAGTCTACAACATTCTCCTTTTTGTCACACTCAATTTCATGCATATTTGAGTAAGTTATGGTTATTTTATTGATTGCAACTTTTCAGATTTCTCTGCTACATTCGTGTTGCAGCAACCTTCACGACTAGGTACAGCATCAAAATGAAATAAATATTATATGGTTGGATAGAGGGATGAATTAGCTTTCTTTTGGCACTAGTTTGAAGTTTTTTCATGGAATATTAAGAAAGTTATGCTCATTTTGGTGAAAACAGCCAAGTTCTGATTTACATAGAGCAGCAAGCAATAAAAATTGCATTTCTTTCATTTTAACCATTAAAAATTGGTAAAAATTTGCATGGTCTATTTTGATGTTTTGAATGATTTCACTTTGGTTCCATTGAATTTTGAGAAGATTTATATTTTTCCTCGGTACTCTGCATCAAATTTAATATGTTTGAGTCATTTAATAGGTTATTAGGTGAGTATGAGTTCATATTGTCAAAACCTGTAAAAATTGTCAAAAGTTTTGAAAATGCAAAATTGGAAAATTGCAAAAATGAAAAAATAAGAAGACGAAGAGTCATATGAGGAAGTTATAAAGTTGTAGGTCATTGGTTAGGCTTATAAGTCATTTAAATACTCTTTTATGGTCGAATCTTAGTAGAGAGGGATTTAAATAATGGAGAACCAATAATGAAGCCCTAATTTTATGTAAAATTTCTATGTTTTTTTCTGATAAATCCTAGTTTCAGATCATTGTACGAACTCTTATGGCCATATTTTCATGGAAAATTAATTTTTAATGATCAATATATGAGTCTACAACATTATCCTTTTTGTCTCACTCAATTTCATGCAAATTTGAGTAAGTTATGGTAATTTTATTGATTGCAACTTTTCAGATTTCTCTGTTACAGTTGTGTTGCAACAACTTGTACGACTAGGTACAGCCTCAAAATGAAATAAATATTATATGGTTGGATAGAGGGATGCATTAAATTTCTTTTGGTGTTGGTTTGAGGTTTTTTCATGAAATATTAAGAAAGTAATGCTCATTATGGTGAAAACAGCCAAGTTCTGATTTACATAGGGCAGCAAGCAATAAAAAATGCATATTTTTCATTTTAACCATTAAAAATTGGTCAGAATTTGCATGAAGGTTTGTTTTGAGGTTTTGAATGATTTCACATTGGTTCCATTGAATTTTGAGAAGATTTATATTTTTCCTTGGTACTCTACATCAAATTGGTTTCAGAGCCCAGCAAAAGGTTTGGATTAGTGTTGGTTTGTGGTTTTGGTTTTGTGGTTGTGTACAAGTTAAAAAGAACCTGGTTGTTGCCAAGGAAAGATAGAATTTTTTTAAATAAAAGCAAAGAGATACTTTCTTGTGAATATGGATTTGGTGAGAAGATCGGGAAGACATTTGCAGGCAGAGGAAGAGAGGAAAAAGAATAAAAAGCAAGAGGAAAAAGAGAGAAAGAGAAAAGAGGAAGAGATGTTTAATCAAAAGATCAAAGAGTTACAGGAAAGGATAGAGCAGTTGTATAGGCAAGTTACAAGTTGGAATTTGACAGTGAAGAAGAAAGTTGAATGGCCCATACAAAAGATTATTCAAAGAAGGAAAAGACAAGCAAAGATAGCAACACATGAGGTAGATGTAAATTTTGTTGAGAAAAGTGATATTCCAATTGTGTTTGAAGATGAAAAAACTTCTTTGTTTGTTGAAGAACATATTGATGTTGAGAGGAATGATATGGTTGTTCATAATCAAGTAGTTGATGAAATCGTTGATAAGGTTGTTACCGATACTCAAGATGTTGTTGAAAATAAGGTTGATAATGAAAATTTTGTAGATTTGTTTGCTAATGAGTTTTATGCAGATTTTCAAGGATATGATGTAGGTTATATATGGTATTTTGATGACGAGAATGAAGGTATAGATGATTTTGTTGAGGTATATGCACAAGAAATGGAGTTTTGGAGCCTAGAACTTGAGAAGATGATGTATTAGGGATGGTTTAAAAAGAAAAAGAGGAAGGACCCAAGAAAAGATAAAAAGAAGGAAAAGTTGCAAAAGAATTCGAAGATCAGAAAGAAGGGGCATACCAGCATTCAATGAGACTTGAATTTTCTTTTCTCTGGGAGTATGGTGCAAGAGCACCTAGTGGAATTCATGCCTCCATGAGGCCATTTTGTAAATATTTGATTTACATGGTATTTTGGTCATGTCATAAGATCATTTAGAGCATACTTAATATGTTTGAGTCATTTAATAGGCTAGTAGGTGAGTATGAGTTCATATTGTCAAAACTTCTAAAAATTGTCAAAAGTTGTCAAAATGCAAAATTGCAAAATTGGAAAAGTGCAAAAATAAGAAGATGAAGGGTCATATGGAGAAGTTAGAAAGTTGTAGGTGGTTGGTTAGGATTATAAGTGGTTTAAATACTCTTTTATGGTCGAATCGTATTAGAGAGGCATGTAAATAATGAAGAACCAATAATGAAGCCCTAATTTTATGCAAACTTTCTATTTTCTTTTCCTGATAAATGTGAGCTTCTGATCATTGTACAAACTCTTATGGCCATATTTTCATGGGAAAGTCATTTTTAATGATTAATCTATGAGTCTACAACATTCTCCTTTTTGTCTCACTCAATTTCATGCATATTTGAGTAAGTTATGGTGATTTTATTGATTGCAACTTTTCAGATTTCTCTGTTAAAGTCATGTTGCAGCAACTTTCACGACTAGGTATGGCCTCAAAATCAAATAAATATTATATGTTTGGATAGAGGGATGAATTAGCTTTCTTTTGGCGTTGGTTTGAAATTTTTTCATTGAATATTAAGAAAGTTATGCTCATTTTTGTGAAAATAGCCAAGTTCTGATTTACATAGGGTAGGAAGCAATAAAAATTGCATTTCTTTCATTTTAACCATTAAAAATTGGTAAAAATTTGCATGAAGGTCTATTTTGATGTTTTGAATTATTTCACATTGGTTCCATTGAATTTTGAGAAGATTTGTATTTTTCCTCGGTACTCTGCATCAAATTTAATATGTTTGAGTCATTTAATAGGTTATTAGGTGAGTATGAGTTCATATTGTCAAAACCTGTAAATTTTTTTGAAAATTTTCAAAATGCAAAATTGGAAAATTGCAAAAATGAAAAAATAAGAAGACAAAGAGTTATATGAGGAAGTTAGAAAGTTGTAGATGGTTGGTTAGGCTTATAAGTCATTTAAATACTCTTTTATGGTCGAATCTTAGTAGAGAGGGATGTAAATAATGGAGAACCAATAATGAAGCCCTAATTTTATGTAAAATTTTTATTTTTTTTTCTAATAAATCCTAGTTTCAGATCATTGTACGAACTCTTATGGCCATATTTTCATGGAAAATTAATTTTTAATGATCAATCTATGAGTCTACAACATTATCCTTTTTGTCTCACTCAATTTCATGCAAATTTGAGTAAGTTGTGATTTTATTGATTGCAACTTTTCAGATTTCTCTGTTACAGTCATGTTGCAACAACTTGTACGACTAGGTACGGCCTCAAAAAGAAATAAATATTATATGGTTGGATAGAGGGATGCGTTAGCTTTCTTTTGGCGTTGGTTTGAGGTTTTTTCATGAAATATTAAGAAAGTAATGCTCATTATGGTGAAAACAGCCAAGTTCTGATTTACATAGGGCAGCAAGCAATAAAAAATGCATATTTTTCATTTTAACCATTAAAAATTGGTCAAAATTTGCATAAAGGTTTTTTTTGAGGTTTTGAATGATTTCACATTGGTTCCATTGAATTTTGAGAAGATTTATATTTTTCCTTGGTACTCTACATCAAATTGGTATCAAAGCCCAACAAAAGGTCTGGGTTAGTGATGGTTTGTGGTTTTGGTTTTTTGGTTGTGTACAAGTTAAAAAGAACCTGGTTGTTGCCAAGGAAAGATAGAAATTTTTTGAATAAAATCAAGGAGAGACTTTCTTGTGAAGATGGATTTGGTGAGAAGATTGGGAAGACATTTGTGGGCAAAGGTAGAGAGGAAAAAGAAGAAAAAACAAGAGGAAAAAGAGAGAAAGAAAAAAGAGGAAGAGATGTTTAATCAAAAGATTAAAGAGTTATAAGAAAGTATAGAGCAGTTGTATAGGCAAGTTACAAGTTGGAATTTGACAGTGAAGAAGAAAGTTGAATGGCCCATACAAAAGATTATTCAAAGAAGGAAAAGACAAGCAAAGATAGCAGCACATGAGGTAGAGGTAAATTTTGTTGAGAAAAGTGATATTCCAATTGTGTTTGAAGATGAAAAAACTTCTTTGTTTGTTGAAGAACATATTGATGTTGAGAGGAATGATATGGTTGTTCGTAATCAAGTAGTTGATGAAATCGTTGATAAGGTTGTTACCGATACTCAAGATGTTGTTGAAAATAAGGTTGATAATGAAAATTTTGTAGATTTGTTTGCTAATGAGTTTTATGCAGATTTTCAAGGATATGATGTAGGTTATATATGGTATTTTGATGATGAGAATGAAGGTATACATGATTTTGTTGAGGTATATGCACAAGAAATGGAGTTTTGGAGCCTAGAAGTTGAGAAGATGATGTATTAGGGATGGTTTAAAAAGAAAAAGAGGAAGGACCCATGAAGAGATAAAAAGAAGGAAAAGTTGCAAAAGAATTCGAAGATCAGAAAGAAGGGGCATACCAGCATTCAATGAGACTTGAATTTTCTTTTCTCTTGGAGTATGGTGCAAGAGCACCTAGTGGAATTCATGCCTCCATGAGGCCATTTTGTAAATATTTGATTTACATGGTATTTTGGTCATGTCATAAGATCATATAGAGAATATTTAATATGTTTGAGTCATTTAATAGGCTAGTAGGTGAGTATGAGTTCATATTGTCAAAACTTCTAAAAATTGTCAAAAGTTGTGAAAATGCAAAATTGCAAAATTGGAAAAGTGCAAAAATAAGAAGATGAAGGGTCATATGGGGAAGTTAGAAAGTTGTAGGTGGTTGGTTAGGATTATAAGTGGTTTAAATACTCTTTTATGGTTGAATCGTAGTAGAGAGGGATGTAAATAATGAAGAACCAATAATGAAGCCCTAATTTTATGCAAAATTTCTATTTTCTTTTCCTGATAAATGTGAGCTTCCGATCATTGTACAAACTCTTATGGCCATATTTTCATGGGAAAGTCATTTATAATGATTAATCTATGAGTCTACAACATTCTCCTTTTTTTCTCACTCAATTTCATGCATATTTGAGTAAGTTATGGTGATTTTATTGATTACAATTTTTCAGATTTCTCTGTTAAAGTCATGTTGCAGCAACTTTCACGACTAGGTATGGCCTCAAAATCAAATAAATATTATATGTTTGGATAGAGGGATGAATTAGTTTTCTTTTGGCGTTGGTTTGAAATTTTTTCATGGAATATTAAGAAAGTTATGCTCATTTTTGTGAAAATAGCCAAGTTCTGATTTACATAGGGTAGGAAGCAATAAAAATTTCATTTCTTTCATTTTAACCATTAAAAATTGGTAAAAATTTGCATGAAGGTGTATTTTGATGTTTTGAATTATTTCACATTGGTTCCATTGAATTTTGAGAAGATTTATATTTTTCCTCAGTACTCTGCATCAAATTTAATATGTTTGAGTCATTTAATAGGTTATTAGGTGAGTATGAGTTCATATTGTCAAAACTTGTAAATTTTTTTAAAAGTTTTCAAAATGCAAAATTGGAAAATTGCAAAAATGAAAAAATAAGAAGACAAAGAGTCATATGAGGAAGTTAGAAAGTTGTAGGTGGTTGGTTAGGCTTATAAGTCATTTAAATACTCTTTTATGGTCGAATCTTAGTAGAGAGGGATGTAAATAATGGAGAACCAATAATGAAGCCCTAATTTTATGCAAAATTTCTATTTTTTTTTTGATAAATCCTAGTTTCAGATCATTGTACGAACTCTTATGGCCATATTTTTATGGAAAAGTAATTTTTTAATGATCAATCTATGAGTCTACAACATTATCCTTTTTGTCTCACTCAATTTCATGCAAATTTGAGTAAGTTGTGGCAATTTTATTGATTGCAACTTTTTGGATTTCTCTGTTACAGTCGTGTTGCAACAACTTACAGTATGACTAGGTACGGCCTCCAAATGAAATAAATATTATATGGATGGATAGAGAGATGAGTTAGCTTTCTTTTGGCATTGGTTTAAAGTTTTGTTATGGAATATTAAGAAAGTTATGCTCATTTTGGTGAAAATAGCCAAGTTCTGATTTACACAGGGCAACAAGCAATAAAAATTGCATATCTTTCATTTTAACCATTAAAAATTGGGAAAAATTTGCATGAAGGTCTGTTCTGAGGTTTTGAATGATTTCACATTGGTTCCATTGAAGTTTTAGAATATTTATATTTTTCCTTGGTACTTTGCATCAAATTGGTATCAGAGCCCAGTAAAAGGACTAGGTTAGTGCTGGTTTGTGGTTTTGGTTTTGTGGTTGTGTACAAATTAAAAAGAACCTGGTTGCTGTCAAGGAAAGGAAAAAAAAAGTTGAATAAAAGTAAGGAGAGACTTGCTTGTGAAGATGAATTTGGTGAGAAGATTGGGAAGACATTTGTAGCAGAGGAAGAGAGGAAAAAGAAGAAAAAGCAAGAGGAAAAAGAGAGAAAGAGAAAAGAGGAAGAGATGTTTAATCAAAAGATCAAAGAGTTACATGAAAGGATATAGCAGTTGTATAGGAAAGTTACAAGTTGGAATTTTACAATGAAGAAGAACGTTGAATGGCCCATACAAAAGATTATTCAAAGAAGGAAAAGACAAGCAAAGATAGCAGCACATGAGGTAGAGGTAAATTTTGTTGAGAAAAGTGATATTCCAATTGTGTTTGAAGATGAAAAAAATTCTTTGTTTGTTGAAGAATATATTGATGTTGAGAGGAATGATATGGTTGTTCCTAATCTAGTAGTTCATGAAATTTTTGATGAACAAGTAGAGAAGGTTGTTGAGATTGTTGATAAGGTTGTTACCGATACTCAAGATGTTGTTGAAAATAAGGTTGATAATGAAAATTTTGTAGATTTGTTTGCTAATGAGTTTTATGCAGATTTTAAAGGATATGATGTAGGTTATATATGGTATTTTGATTATGAAAAGGAAGGTATAGATGATTTTATTGAGGTATATGCACAAGAAATGGAGTTTTGGAGGCTAGAAGTTGAGAAGATGATGTATAAGGGATGGTTTAAAAAGAAAAAGAGGAAGGACCCAAGAAGAGATAAAAAGAAGGAAAATTTGTAAAAGAATTGGAAGATCAGAAAGAAGGAGTAGACCAGCATTCAATGGGACTTGAATTTTCTTTTCTCTGGGAGTATGGTGCAGGAGCACCTAGTGGAATTCAAGTCTCCATAAGGCCATTTTGTAAATATTTGATTTACATGGTATTTTGGTCATGTTATAAGTTCATTTAGAGCATATTTAATATGTTTGATTCATTTAATAGGTTATTAGGTGAGTATGAGTTCATATTGTCAAAACTTGTAAAAATTGTCAAAAGTTGTCAAAATGCAAAATTGCAAAATTGCAAAAATGCAAAAATAAGAAGATGAAGAGTCATATGTGGAAGTTAGAAATTTTTAGGTGGTTGGTTAGGCTTATAAGTGGTTTAAATACTCTTTTATGGTTGAATCTTAGTAGAGAGGGATGTAAATAATGAAGAACCAATAATGAAGCCCTAATTGTATGCAAAATTTCTATGTTTTTTTCTGATAAATGTGAGTTTCAGTTCATTGTATAAACTATTATGGTAATATTTTCATGGAAAATTAATTTTTAATGATTAATCTATGAGTCTAAAACATTATCCTTTTTGTCTCACTCAATTTCATGCAAATTTGAGTAAGTTATTGTGATTTTATTGATTGCAACTATTCAGATTTCTCTGTTACAGTCGTGTTGCAGCAACTTCTACGACTAGGTACGGCCTCAAAATGAAATAAATATTATATGGCTGGATAGAGGGATGAGTTATCTTTCTTTTAGCGTTGGTTTGAGGTTTTTCATGAAATATTAAGAAATTTATTCTCATTTTTGTGAAAACAGCCAAGTTCCGATTTACACAGGGTAGCAAGCATTAAAAATTGCATATCTTTCATTTTAACCATTAAAAATTGGTGAAAATTTGCATGGTCTTTTTTGAGGTTTTGAATGATTTCACATTGGTTCCATTGAATTTTGAGAAGATTTATATTTTTCCTCGGTACTCTACATCAAATTTAATATGTTTGAGTCATTTAATAGGTTATTAGGTGAGTATGAGTTCATATTGTCAAAACTTGTAAAAATTGTCAAAAGTTTTCAAAATGCAAAATTGGAAAATTGAAAAAGTGAAAAAATAAGATGAAGGGTCATATGAGGAAGTTAGAAAGTTGTAGGTGGTTGGTTAGGATTATAAGTGGTTTAAATACTCTTTTATGGTCGAATCTTAGTAGAGAGGGATGTAAATAATGAAGAACCAATAATGAAGCCCTAATTCTATGCAAAATTTCTTTATTTTTTTCTGATAAATGTGAGTTTCAGATCATTGTACGAACTTTGATGGCCATATTTTCATGGGAAAGTCATTTGTAATAATTAATCTATACAACATTATCATTTTTGTCTCACTCAATTTCATGCAAATTTGAGTAAGTTATGGTGATTTTATTGATTGCAACTTTTCAGATTTCTCTGTTACAGTCATGTTGCAGCAACTGGTACGACTAGGTACGGCCTCAAAATGAAATAAATATTATATATTTGGATAGAGGGATGAGTTAGCTTTCTTTTGGCATTGGTTTGAGGTTTTTTCATATAATATTAAGAAAATTATGCTCATTTTGGTGAAAACAGCCAAGTTCTGATTTACACAGGGCAGCAAGCAATAAAAATTGCACATCTTTCATGTTAACCATTAAAAATTGGTAAAAATTTGCATGAAGGTCTGTTTTGAAGTTTTGGATGATTTCAACTTGGTTCCATTGAATTTTGAGAAGATTTATATTTTTCCTCGGTACTCTGCATCACTACATGATCCCATAGACTCAAACATATTGTTTCTAGGTGACATGGATTTTGAGTAATAGCCTATTAAAGATTGCTTCCTTTTAGCACTTTGGACTCTTAAGGGAAATTGTTGGTTCAATGTAGCTCAGAGTGGTTCATCATATTTGGGTGCAAAAGAGGACCATGCCTAGCATAAACGTACCCATATGGATGTGTTGGAGAAGTCTATTTTCTTGTACAAGTTGCAGAATGAAAGTTGCACCACTTTGCAACTTTACACTTCTTGCATTCGACAACTTTTTCCTCAACTTAAAACTCATCACCATGGAAAAACACCTCTGAGGTAGAAAAAAATGAGAGAGGTTATTGTAGAGGGTCCTACCATGATATCATAGCCTCAAATGAAGAGTTTGTAATCATCATGGTTTCTAAGTAATAGCCTATCAAAGATTGTTTCCTTTTAGCACTTTGGACTCTTAAGGGAAATCGTCGGTCTAATGTAGCTTAGAGCGATTCAATATATTTGGGTGCAAAAGAGGATAATTACTAGCGTAAATGTACCAAACTAGATGAATTGAAACAGTCTGTTTGATCGTACGAGTTACAAAATGAAAGTTGCACCACTTTGCAACTTTACACTGCTTGCATTTAACAACTTTTTCTGCAACTAAAAACTCGTCACCACGAGAAAATGCCTCCGTGATAGAAAAAAATGAGAGACGTTATTATAGAGGGTCCCAACATGGTCTCATAGCCTCGGATAGAGAGTCTATAAGCATAACTATTTCTGAGAAATATCCCTTCAAATTTTTTTTTACCACTTTGGGCTCTTATGGGAAATCACTGGTCAAATGTAGCTCATAGTGATTCAGCGTATTTGGGTGAAAAAGAGGACCATTCCTAGTATAAACATACACATTCAAACATGTTGAAACAATCTGTTTTGTCTTACGCATTGCTAAACGAAATTTGCACCACTTTGCAACTTTACACTACTTGCATTTGACAACTTTTCCTAAACTAAAAACTCATCACCATGAGAAAATGCCTCTGAGATAGAAAAAAATGAGAGAGACTATTCTAGAGGGTCCCAAAAACATCCCATAGACTTAAACAAAGAGTTTGTAAGTGTCACGGTTTCCAAGAAATATCTTTTCAAAGATTGTTATCTTTTAGCACTTTAGACTCTTAAGGGAAACCGCAGGTCCAACGTAGCTTGAAG
Source organism: Sequoia sempervirens (assembly GCA_007258455.2). NCBI lineage: Eukaryota > Viridiplantae > Streptophyta > Pinopsida > Cupressales > Cupressaceae > Sequoia > Sequoia sempervirens. The sequence continues at coordinate 1,079,690,030 of VDFB02271358.1, read as the reverse complement.
TGATTTAGCATGTTTGGGTGCAAAGGAGGACTATGCCTAGTGTAAACATACCCATCCGAATGTGTTGGAATAGTTTTTTTGGTTATATGTGTTGTAGAATGAAAGTTGCACCACTTTGCAACTATATAGTGCTTACATTTGACAATTTTTTCCTCAACTGAAAACTCGTCACCATGAGAAAATGCCTCCAAGATATAAAAAACTAAGAGAGTTTATTGTAGAGAGTCCCAAAAAAATCTTAGAGCTTTAAATGGAGAGTCTGTAAGCATTGCGGTTTCTGAGAAATATCCCTTCAAAGATTGTTGCCTTTTAGCACTTTGGACTTTTAAGAGAAATTGTTAGTCCAATGTAGCTCAAAGTGATTCAGCATGTTTGGGTGAAAAAGAGGACCATTCTTAGTGTAAACATACCCATATGGATGTGTTGAAATAGTCTATTTGGTCATACGAGTTGCAGAACAAAACTTGCACCACTTTGCAACTTTACATTGCTTGCATGTGACAACTTTTTCATCAACGAAAAAACTTGTCACCATGGAAAAAAACTTCCGAGATAGAAAAAAATAGGAGAGGTTATTATACAAGGTCACAAAATGATCTCATAGCATCAGATAGAGAGTCTATAAGCATCACATTTTCTAGGTAATAGCCCGTCAAAGATTGTTGCCATTTAGCACTTTGGACTCTTAAGGAAAATCGTCGGTCCAATGTAGCTGAAAGTGATTTGAAATTTTTGGGTACAAAAGAGGAACACGAATAGTGTAAATGAACCCATCTAGACATGTTGGAATAATACATCTAGTCGTATGAGTTGTAGAATGAAAGTTGCATCACTTTGCAACTTTATACTACTTGCCTTTGACAACTTTTTCTTGAACTGAAAACTCGTCACCATGAGAAAACACCTCTGAGATATAAAAGACCGAGAGAGTTTATTGAAGAACGTCCCAACACAATCCTATAGCCTCAAATGAAGAGTCTATAAGTATCACGGTTTTTGGGTAATAGTCCATCAAATATTGCTGCCTTTTTGCACTTTTGACTCTTATGGGAAATTATCGGTCCAATGTAGCTTAGAGTGATTCAACGTGTTTGGGTGAAAAAGAGGATCATTCCTAACATAAACGTACCCATATAGTATTCCTAATTTTCTTATTGATGCATTATGGTTAGCAACATTCATTGTTGTGCATTATGATAATACAAATTGTATGTTGAAGGTCAAATAACATGCATGTCATGGAGTTGTATTTGGTTTGTTTAATGGTAGTATCAAACTCATTTGGTTTGTTTAATGGTTTCATCATGGTTGAGTGATGTCTTAATTTTTTATTATGATTATTGTATATATTTCACATGAACAATCTAATGAACATGTATCTTGTTCAGTTGTAAGGACTTTGTTTGAAGGTTGCATCAAACCCCTATGGTTGAATGATATTGATTCTTACTCAAGATGATTTTATACCTTTTACATGTTATGAAGCTTGAATGAACATTGAGTGAAATTGATATTTATCAAGATGATTATATTACTTTTGAATGAACATTGTAATATGACATGCATTTCACTAAGTTATATCCATTTTTCCTTAATTTGAATTTCTTTTGAAATAAAAATCAGCTACCCACTTCATTACATGAGTTCGAAAAAAATAATAATGTCATGTAAATTAATTCAACAAAGCTTGAAATCATGGGTATTGTCAAATTGAGTGTTTGATAAAAATGTATTTGTAGACATTTATAAAAAATGTGGTACAATAGAAAACCTACAATGAATTGTTTGAAAAAACTCCTCAAAGAAATATGGTGTTATGGAATGTAATGTATGTGAACCTTAATATGAATGAACTCCAACATAGATGGATTACCAATTGTAATTCCCAAGTTCTATTAAAATGTAATTTCATTAATCTATAACATACATTATCAATCATAACTTTAAGCCATTCTAATATAATTATACATTCCATTTTGAAATTTCAAAGTAGAAAGACATGCACACGAAGAACAAATTAGATCGAATATCAATTCTTATATATCAAAATGTAGAATAATTGTGTTTGTGCATATAAAAATTTGGCATATGCCTACTCAGAACAAGTATTGTAACAAGTTTTACAAAATGTGGCATATATGCCATCTCAAGATCTATCAAACCCTAAGTACATATCATTCTATATCATATCCTAATCCTGTGCTAGACCATCAAAATAGAGCCTCCTCAAAGAAGCTAGTTGCTTTGAAGTTTCCTACGCAATAACATTTCAAACAACAAATTAGATTAATTATTTGAATGGTTGACAAGATAGACTAATAAAAAGAAAATTATATACCATCATTTATAAATTACAAATTTAACATCAAAATTAATATACATGTACTATATTATATCAATAATGCAATTAGTGTTTACCTCATGTCTTGCTCGCTTTTCTACAAGACGGTCTGCATATGATTGTCCCTTAGGATGATCGAGAGTCCTATAAATTAATGGTCTCACAATGGTCATAGTGCTGAGATGAGCAGAGGACTATAGTAGATAAAATAAAAATGATACAAATTAACATATAATTGTTGACAAATAACCATATCTACTCCTTTCTAAATGTAAATATCTGTAATAGAAAATAAACACATACCTGTTGTGATGCTATGACACTAGATGGGATCATAGTGGATGAATCAACTAAGATGGTTTCCTATATAAAAAATGACAAGAATGTAAATGCACATGCACATATAATTATAATGTCGAGAATAAAAAAAATATATACCTGTTGTGCAACTTCATCCAATGGGTCAAACCTAGTCAACAAGGCTACATAAGAACCAAGTTGTTGAATAAAAAGACAAGATTACACTAGACTATCAATATATGTAGTACATGTATTTAAACATAATAGATTTCAAAAAATAACATCTATAATAATAGTTTAAATAATACTGTATATTGATTCTCCAGGGAAAATGAAATGGCAGTATGCATAGCCTCCTGCACTTGCAGCATCTACTCCTTTATCAACAACTGTTAAATATTCTAGCACATAAACATATATTAGTGCAAATATCTCTCATAAAATATGAAAGAATTTACATAAAACATACTATGAAATTACTTTAAGTCTTATTGGTCCTCTGATATTGTCCCTAGCAGTCAATGTCTCTCCTACAAATGGTCCACTCTATGCTCTATCAACTCCTACATCTGACATATCATGAACCTCATAGTCAAATATGTCTATGAAAGCCTTAGTGGACCAACAGAAAGGACCCAAACATAAATCTTTGCGCATCATGCAATGGTGAGGCACATAAATATGTCCCAAAGAGGGCGGTGTACCAATGGGAGTTGATGACAGTGTACTAGTGGGAGCTGATGATGGTGTACCAGTGGGAGCTGATGTAGTAGGTGCACCAACATCATGTTGGGATGCATAAGGTGCAACAACATCATGATGGGATAATTGTTAAATGGATGTGTAACGTGATGGCTCTGCATGACCAAATGATCATTCAATGAACATAATGCATAAATGCTCAGAGTCCCTACATCTACAACAATCTCAGGGTAAGGTAGTGGAGTCAGGGTAGCAATAGGCAGAGGAGGATGAACTGGGGTGACTCGACATGCTCTAGGTCTATCCCGTGGCATCCCTCTACCAACACCCTAAAAATATCACATGTCAAAGTAATTGACATGTTTCCCTAGCACAAACTCAACATATATTTTTTGGAGAAAATACTAAGGGAAATCAAGATTGTTGTTGGATGGTTTATCAAAAACCATCCACCAACATCTCCAAAAATTATCTAATATGACTCTATGGGTGCACCATTTAATTGATTTTTTTTGTTTCCAAACATTAACAGGTTGTCTTGTTCTCTAATCGATGAATAACTGGGCTAATTGGGTTTTCTCAATATCAAGTTCCTTCACCTCATCATATGATAACACATTGGCATAAAATTGTCTTTGTTCCTCTTGCCACTATGCAAATCTATTATGCTGAGTTGCCAAAGGTTTTTTCATGTCTAATATCACATCAAGTGTCTCATAGATTCGACGTACCTTTCTTAATTGATCTAAATTTCTATTAATAGACTCATGTATTTTTGGCACATTCTGATTTGGAAACAACGGTTGTGGTCGAGGATTTGGATGGTTTTCATTTTGTACGGGATCAAGGTATTCATTTTGTGTGAGATTAGGGTTTTCATCTTGTGTAGGGTTAGGGTTTTCATGTTGATCCATTTTAAACCTATTAATTGATAAAAAAAATTAAAATTAATAATGAGTTTAATGCAATAAAAAACCTATAAAATTTACCCTATTTTTGAATAATTTTTTTTTTAAAAAAGCAAAAAGAATATAAATTGAATAAAAACATAAAAATCCAAACATACCTTTGAAGTTTTACTAATTTTGGGAAAAATGATTTCCTAGGAACATATATTCAAGTTGGAGAGGAAAATAACCGCACATAATTAGCTAATTCTGAGCTCTCGGGTTTTTTCTTTTTTAATTTATAACACAAGAAACAACTTTTCATTTCAAAATAAATATTTGACTTAAAACTTATATCTATTTCTTGTTCTAAACTATTTTAAATATATGGTTGGGTCCAAGACCCTACCATATCTAAACTGGTAGCGTTTTTCTTCAAATGTTTTATATAAAAATATAATATATATTATATATTATATTATAATAATATAATATACATTATATTATGTGTAATATAATTTATATTATATTATAATATATATTATATTATATCATATTATAATATAACATATATATATTATATTATTTATATTATAATATAACATATATATATTATATTATTTATAATATAATATAATATAATATTTTATAATAATATTATATTATATTATATTATAATATAATATAATATTAAAATATAGTATAATATTATATTATTCTATAATATTATTTTATTATAAAATAATATATATATTATATAATAATATTATATTATATAATATGAGCTCTTGAGTTTTTTTTAAATTTATAACAAAGGAAATAGATATTTGTTTCATGTTTTATTTTTTTAATATATGGTCAGGTCAATTGGCGGTGTTTTTTTTTCAAATGTATAATATAAAATATAATATATAATATATATTATATAATAAAATATATATTATATTATATTATAATAAAATATATATTATATTAATTATAATATAATATAATATAATATAATATAATATAATATTCTATAATAATACTATATTATATTATATTATATAATATATTATATATATTATATAATAATATATAAATTATATTATAATATAGTATTATATTATATTATATTACTATATAATAATATAATATTATATAAATATTATAATATATAAAATAAAAAATTGGTAAGGACCGAACCCGACGGAATCAATTTTTTTTACTTAAACAAAATGGATATCCATTTATAAATGAATATCCATTTTATAATGGATATCCATTTTGATTTGGTATTACCAAACCAAAACAAATATTATACCTTTGCTTGCAAAAAGTCAAAGGCATGAATTTCACGTTTTTGGGCATGTTAACAGCGCCTTTTTTTTTGCATCGCCACTTTTTGGACCCCCATGATCTTGCACAGACCCTCTCAATAAAATTTGATGTATGTTATTTTCTATAGGATTTTATATCCTTCAAGGCTATTCATATTTGAACACATAACTGAAAGAGCCATTAATCGGTAGCAACTATCTTTCAGATAATGCCATATGTTAACTGTCTTCAAAGCTGCCCCCTATTCAAGCTTATAACCAACAATAAAACTATATTCAAACTATGTCTGAAAAGAAAACTGCCATCTTCATAACTAATATGTATGCACTTTAATCCTTAATCATAAAATGGTTTTTTTTTTGTTAAAACCTGACTAGGGTTTCAAAATAAATAGTTACAAATTGATGAAACACCATTTTAAAACAAACCCAACAGTATTTATCAAACTAAACAATAGTTCAAAGTTAATGTATGTTTTAGCCTTTACCATTTTAGATAAACCGAGAACTATCAAGGTTAAGGAATGAAAACATCTGTTCACCCTTGCTTCATTTCACCTAAGCCACTGCCTCAACACCTCCACTTCCATTCTAACTATTCTGATGCGCCCTAGCTCAAGAGAGCTCTTTGTTTTCAAAGATCCCTTGAAACTATCATTGCTTGGTGAAACCCTAAACTACCCGAGCCATTCACCAATGTTAAACTTTGCATAATATGAAATATTATTTTTGTTTCTCCAATCTATACACCCTTACCCTACTGAACCGATTAGCCCTAAAAGGGACAGTGAAAACACAATATGAAACAATGTCTTTAACCTGTATCAAGACCCCAAAACTTACCAACCAAGTTATCCTCTTTTTTTATGCCTTTTTCACATGGAATGAAGTCTGATTTAAACCAAAGATTTCAATTGCCTCATGTGCTTGATACTCATTAGGAGTATGATGTCCACTCAATACAAAGGTGTCGACCATGTAAAACCAAAAGAACACTTACCTAATTCCATAGGCCGATGATAATCAAGACAAACACATTACCTTTGAAGATAACCAAAGTATTGCACCTTATATGGCATCTAGGTGAAACATGATCTTGTAATGATACCTTATTACAAGATAAAAATTAATATTGTTTGTATTAGAAAATCAATGTCTCATGTATTATGTGAATGATAAAATCTTAATGGCTTATCAATGGACTCATTGATAGGACATTAAGCCCCTTATCAATGACACAATGCATCTGGCATTGAAATCTAATCAAGTATCAACATGTATCAACTAATAAGATAAAATAAACCACATGAATAGAATAAAACATAATATAAATATCATGTGAAGTGAATTTGTGAATTTTCCATCATGGCCACTCTGTTGGTAGTAGAGGTCAAGGATAGACCCCGTCCTAAGTTTAAATGGAACCCTTATAAGTCTATTGAGATCGAATCGTTAGGAGCGTTTTCATCTGTGTCGTACGAAGTTTTTCACACTGAGGATATTAGAGCATATATTCATGTGAACATTGAAGAGTTAGGAACCTCTCAAATAATGAATCTATATTCCCATCATATAAATAGAGAGGATTTTATTGTAAAATCTGAATTTCAAACCCTAGAAGAGAAGAAGTTTGCACAATTTGTGAGATTTCCTATATTTGAGGAAAATGAATGGGTGAGATACATTTTGAGCCATGTTCATGATGAGTTCATGTGGCTGAATATACCCTTTAAGATCACAAAAGAGGCTATATGTGCAGTAATGGGTCTGAATTCCACCAGTAGACTTCTAGTCTTCAAATCCGTGAAGAATGACAAGGTTACTAAGGAAACAGTTGCACAATGGGATAGAAGGGAAATGACAATAAAAGACATTGCTGAAGTGGATATGAAATTTTCATCAATGGTCAATGGTTACAAGATATATCATTCTACCCGAGATAATTTTGTATCATGTATGACCATCTATGCATCTTATGAAATGGTAAAGCAAAATGTAGAATATGACTTGTACGAGCTACTCAGAAGTCAGTTGATGGAGAATATGAGAAAAATCAAGAAATACGAGAAGAATACTTTCAAATATGGTAATCTTCTATTGTGCTTATTTTTCCATTTCATGGATGAGGTTATAGGCATTGGAAAAGTGCATTGGAAAAATGATGACCCTATAACTGTTCAAATAAGGAACAAGTTGTTTGGAATGGGTGACCATCAGGTCAGGAACACTACCTTGTGGGGTAATTCAAAAATTTCCACGATATGATGCATGCAAGGGAAATAATTCCCACTTCAATTGTGGAGAAGTACAAAGATACTATTTGCTTCATGGTGGATATTGATCAATGTCATATGGAAGTTGCCAATCCCAAAACAATTTGGATCATTCCTATTGGATACGAAGTAGAGGAAAACATTTTGAAGATGTATGCAGAACATTTGCTGAGTTCACCTCTGGATTAGGGAGAAGAGATGTTTGGAACCTATTAAGATAAAATTATGTAGTTTCATGAGGAATTGAGAAAATCGGTGATAGTCAGGAAAGCAAGAAAAGAGATTTTTTTTTCTGAAAAGGATGGGCTTACCTATAGAAGCTTTGAGAGAGGGAAGGAGGATAGATGATGCAAAAGCAACATAAGTGAAAGAAAAAATAGAGTCTGCTAGTCCCAGTGCATCCTCTACCCGCACTAGATCTACAAGGAGTTCGCTTGCAACAAAGCCAACTCAAGACAAGCCTTCTGGTAAAAGGAAGAAGAATAAAAGTACAAGAACATATAAGCCTATTTTAGAAGATGAGGAAATAGAATTAGAAGAAGTCTTGAGAGAAGGAAAAGCTACTGGAACTTAGGTTGTCGAGTTAAACAAGAGAAAATCTTCTGGTAAAGAAGAGAAGGCAAAGAAGGATAAAGTTGATAAATGTGGTATGTCAGTTGATGAAGTTGTTAATGTAGTTGTCAATGACGGTTATCTCAAGCCCCTCTATGAATTGTATGAAAATTTTGATGAATCTGGTCAAATAATTCTAGAAGAAGCTATAGTAAAACATAGGAACATTTTTAATTAAGTTCTTGTTGAGATTATGTCTGGTTTACCCAAGAATCTGTATGATATTTTTGAGTTGAGAAGGTTAAGTGCTAGAATAGAAGAAGAGAATCTAAGGAAGAGATTTCTTGCAGATTTGTGTCCAGAAATGTCAATTGAAGAGATGGATTCACTCCTTGAAAAGGATAAAAAGGAATTTAAGATCAAGACAAGGGTTAATAAACTCATGATTGGTGAAATTGATGCTATTGCTGGTGAAACTAAGGAAGTTCTAGAAGAGTTTTTGTCAAAGAATAAGATTAAAATTGAGGAAATGAATACTAAAAATGTTCCAGAAAATGAGGAAGTGAATGTGGAGGTAAATGTAAATGAAGAAGAGAATATGAATGAGGAGAATATGAATGTATCTGATCCTCCAGAAGTTGAGGATATTTTGATTTCTCCTAATGTGGAAAATTCAAAAACACCTATGGAAACTTAATTTCCTAAGGTGGTATTAGCTGAGGAGAAGGTGGTGAAAAATGAAAAGGTTGAGACACTCAAAGTCAATCCAGAAATAGTCTCTGAAGAGCCCAAGGTTGAAGAAGAAAAAGTTCAAGAAATCAGAGTGGAGGCAAGAGACACTACCAAGGTAGTGAAGAGATCTTTGATTGAGCAACAAGAAGATTTTGATCTTGAATTGGATGAAATTTCAATCAATCTATCTTCTCTGTCCCAAATTTAGATGATAAAGATTGATCAATTTCTCAAGCTAAGTCCAGTGAGAATATTCTTAAGTCTCACATAGAGGATAGTGAATTGCTAATTCTTGCATCTAGATTTCTGCAGAAATTAATGCCTACTCATGTCATGGACCCATCAGGGTCCTCTTCCGGTGAGCTAAAGAAGCTCATAAATATTGTAAGTACTCAATTTGAGTCTCTTGAGAAATTTGTTGAGGATAAAATGCAAAAGGATTTTAATACAAAAAGATTTAGTCAGTTGAAGGAAGTGACTGCAAAGGATAAGATTGTGTTAGCTACTTGCATGAAGAAAATTCAAGGTTCTGTATCTGAAGCTGGAAAAGCCTATAAGTCATGTTTGGTTCTATCCAAGTTTTCTAAAGGTAATGAGAAAAATGTGAAGGATTTGGAAAATCATTAGCTACCATTTCTTCTACTTTTAATCCATTATCTGGTGATGTGGTTCAACAAGAAGGTCAAGTAATAGGTCTACTTCAAAAAAATAAGATGCTTGAAGAATGAAAATGATAGAATTGTTGGGAGATTAAGTGAACTCAGAGGAATAATTTTTCTGAATATTGAGATAATGATGAGTGCTTTGGAGGAAGTGAAATTTGTTGTAGTAGTTAATGACCCAGAGAGTCTTGAAACTATAGAGGCTCAATCCTATTTAATGTGTGGTCACATAACATTTTTGGAAAGTCTCAAAAAGGTCTATGATGACAATTTAAGAGTGTTGAAATGAGATTTTGCAGATATTCTCAAACTCTTGTAAGTTACAAGTTCATGCCTATACAGTTTTGGAATTTTGTTTTGGTTTCCCCATTTTTTTCCATTGATGTCAAAGAGGGAGAAGTGTACAATAAAAAATGTATAATCATCATAGGGGGAGTTGTTTTTCCAAGATTGAAGTTTCTTTTTCCAATGGCAGTGTAACTCATGTTGGTTTTGATCAGACACTTAGTCATTTTTCACTAAGTGTTGCCATCAATTCCAAAGGGGGGGAATGTTTGCAAGAGACACTGCAAATTCCTTTTGGTGTTGTCATTGATGGAAACCCTAGTTGGTGATATATTTGCATGACATCATTTTCTCCCACCGGTAGTTTGATTGAAGACAATAAGGAAGAATAGAGCATCCGACAGTTTGGTGTTCAATGATTCACGTACAAATTTATAGTTGTTATTTTGAGTTTTGGATTTCATGGGAGGTTCATCGGTATATTTCTTGTGTTATCCAAAAATCTTAGTGCCTCGTATTAAGTCTTGTGTGAGTTTGGAGATCTAGTTGATACTTCTCTATTTATCAATATTTTGGGGCCGACTCTGTTGATGTAATGTATTTTGGATATTCAGGTAATGTTTATTCAAATATTTTTGTGTTTGGTCATCTTTTTTTGGGTCCGAGCTAAGTTATGTCCAACCGTTGTGCATACACATTGGATAAATCTTAAGATTTGACCCGATAGTTGTTAACATTTTTTAAGTCTTATTGAAGTCGACTTATTGCGATTAAATTGTTAGTCGCAGATATATATTTATGATCTCTTATATAATTTTTCTATGTGTGTGTGGTGTGTTGATGTGTATTACGAATAACAGAAGAGTGTTGGAGCAATTTTATTGACAGTTTCACTTGTGCATAAATATTTTGTGAAGCAAGTTAGAGTAGAGCAGAGCAAAAGTTTAATCTCAGCCCGAAGGATAGAAGATTGACATATGAGCCTAACCATAACTATAATCAAGCATTTGTAGATGCTATTCTTTCAGTTCATTCTCTTGGATCTAATCCAAATCTCTATAAGGTAGTGTGCCTTCCTATTTTGAGCAGTGATCTCTAGGAAGTGTGTCTGAATGCAAATGCATTCCCATATTGTAAACTTCTTTTTGAGTATACTCAAATTATATTGTGGATTAGCCATCCATCGTGGTTTTTCCCCTAACAAGGTTTTCACATACAATCCTCTTGTTATGGTGTTGTGGTTGTTTTCTTTTTATTTCTACATATTTCTCCTGGTTGAATATTTTTAGTGGATTAATAATCAGAATAATAAAGTAAATTATTGCATAACACTGATTCAGCCCCCCTCTTAGTGTTGCTTGTTTCCAATAGATTTAGCCCTTGAATGTCTTTAGGAACTTTATTGATGTCTTGCAATGATAAAACCCTAAGTTACTTGACTTGAGATAGAAGAATGATGAATGAATGAATGATAAGAGAGAAGAGATATGGAAATGAGTTAAAATACTTGTATTTATAGGAAATTCACCTATTTTACCCATTAATACCTCATCACAAGCTGACATGAAGCAATAATAAACTTAAATTTCATCTTTTTCCCACTCAAAGGTAGAAAATGAGCCAAATGGGACTGATTCGCCACACATGGTGAATGGGTCCCACTTGGATGGGACTGATTCACCGTGCATGTTGAATGGGTCCCACAAGAGCCAATTTGACAGCTAGAAAGACAAGAGATAAGGAAATAAGGTTTAAAATGCAACTTTGTCAGGTATTTGATCAATTTAAGCCTTGAGATGCACAATATAGGTTAATAGGGGCCTATTAGCTCTGATGCAAAGGTTAGTTAGGACTTGGAACACAAAATACACTTTACAACACTAAAATGAGGTCCACGTAGCCTCAAAAGGCATGAGAACCAATGTGAATGTGCAAGACACATTACAACACTAGTTTATCATTAAGTTTAATTGAAAAACCTTCTAGATTAATGTGATAATGTTTTTAAACACATTTTATAATGTTGAATTAGGGAGAAATGGGTTCATTAAGTCTAGAAAAGCGTGAAATCATCTTACAAAACTTTATAACACCTTTAGAAGACATCATTAAAAGCATGTTATTCAATTTGCAAGGGTCCAAGACCTAGTGCAGATGCATAAAGTGCCTCACAACACCTAAATAAAGGCCTCATTATGTCCAATTTATCATGAATTAATCTAATGTCAAGCAAAGGGTACTTTATTCTATGACACATTTAGCCCCCACTTTAGTGAGAGGGTGAACTTGCTTCAAACTCACACTAAAGTAGACATTCAAGATAAATCATCATGTATAGATGCAGATGACAAAGAATGACCAAGATCAAAGGATATTTTCAAGCCCTCGGGATCGAAGATCCTAAGTCAAACCATCAAGATACCAAATCATGCAATGGTAAGAACTAGAAGAGAAGAAAAATGGGGTTGAAAAGATGTACTCACTTTGGGGCCATAGAAATTTAGGTCATCTGCAGGGTGAGACATCCACAACATACTTACTTTGGGGCCATGCAACTCTTGATTGTTTGTGGGGTGAGGAATCCCAAAAGGTGAGTATCATACACTAGTTTGTATGCTCACACACACATGGCTGACTATGGGTGAAGTCATGCCACTGAGTGGGCTTCCCGCTCAACCATATCAAAGTTATATCTCTTGATAACTTTAATAAGGTGCCACAAAGGAAAATGATGTTGTTTCAAGCTCTATGAAGTAAGCAAAACTTCATATGCTTGACACTCATAGACATTGTTAATGGAAAATAGTGTAATGATTGTTCAAAGGGATTTTGCTTAATTCATGCAATGTCTCTTCTTAGGGAACATCATGCTCAATGTCTCCAAGAGAGGATAAGTGCAAATGGTCTCATCTTGTTTCCAAGAGAGGACAAGTGCAAGGTCTCATCCTGGGTAACATTGTACCTAATGCTTGCAAGAGAGGAAATCACAAGAAAAAAGAAAATCACATAATGAAATGTGAGTGGTGATGTACTCCCCCACTTTAAAGTGGTTACAAGTACCATTACTAGGAGCAATTTCTTTAAAGTAGAAGAAGAAGACATGAGAGCTTACTCGGAAAGCCCTATTCCAAGTCATATGTTTTTGATAAGCTATGTCATGAAAAGAGAAGTATGTCACATGCAAGTCAACCTTAAGACATGTTTTGCACATCCCAAGTTTTCTCTTATATGTTCATGAAAGGTTACTGACGAGTCAATAGAGACAACAATAAGTGACATATGAGGACAAGGCTACTGAACCTCTTGCCCCCACTTAGTGGAGGACAAATGTGAGCCAAAGAGAATTAAATTAAGTGTTAGGTAGAGGAATTAGGTGTTTTCACAAAAGAGCACCACACTCCTTGAGAGGTTGAATGTTATTGTTGTGCAAAGTCTTTGATGAAAGTGGAGATAAGGGAGATACCCCTATATATTTCTTGAAAGAGCATGATATTTCAATTTTTTTCATGTGTTCATTGCATCCATGTGTAGGTGGAAGATTGTAACTGATACCATAACAATCTTCCAAGTTAGATGAAGGGGTTGTGTGTTTGTGAAAGATTGGTTTCTTTACAAGAACACAAATCATTTTGAATGTTATGCATCATTGCTTCATGAGGGATAGGAGTTATATATCCCCCATCACGACCATGGGGTTATTTGGTAGAACTAAGTTGAGCGAATGGAACACAAGGCTTTTTGGGTAGAGAGTGGGATATTGCACACAATCCCTTACAAGTAGGTGTGAAACTCCAATCACTACTAGAACTTGTGTCTGAAAATGAATCATTTGTATATGAATATTTGGATCATGAGGGTGAGATTTTGGAAATTTTATAGAAAGGAGGTGGATCATCTAATGACCCCCTATTATCACGAAAGATTTTTGTTGTTGGTGAAGAGTTAGGACTAACTTGTATAGCTTCGAGTTTTGACCTAGGAAGGAAAGGATTAGGGGAGTTGAAAGTGTTGTGATCAGTTGACACATAGCTTTGCTCATATGTATCAATTGTGTATATCTTGTTGTTGTATTCAAACTTCATTACATGGTGAAGGGTAGATGGGACTCCTTTCATAGCATGAATCCATGGTCTCCTAAGGAGAAGATTTTGTGGAAGGGGTCCTTGTATGATATGAATGGAGGTAGGAAACACTATAGGTCCAACCTCAATAGGTAATGTGATCATCCCAAGTGGTTTCCCATAAACATTATCAAAGCCATGGATATGAACATCATTAAGTTGAATGAGGTTTTTGTCCATGCCAAGTTTGTGCACAAGGTCCATGCTACAAACATTAATTTCTACTCCATTGTGGATGAGAGTGTGCCTAACTAAAGTTTCATTAATGATAACGCTTATCATCAAGGGATCATTCTTGTTTTGAATCTCTAGTGAGGGTAATTCATGTTTAGGGAATGTGATTTCTGACCGGGTTGCTTGCATGGGACAAGAGGAGAATGGTACATGATTCAATTTTATGTAAGATTGGATCTCTTCCTTCTGTATTTGCAACATTTCATGAAAAAGAAGTTTGACTAATGGTGAGAGTTGAATGAGCTCCCATACAAAGATATTAGCATGAGTCTTTTTAAGGTCTTAAACACTAGGTGCTTTGTGAGGAAAAGGTAATGATCTAGGAGTGTTGTGTGGTCCCCTAGATGTTTGAGTCACTAAGTTATAAGTTAGTGCTGCAAAACATTGTTATGAGTAGATTGCATCATGGATTTCAAGACATCTCAATTTTCTTTTTTGTGATTCACTAATGGAAGGTGACTTAGGAAGCTCACTAATTAAAGGAGATCTCACTTGTGTTGTCATAACCTCAAGAATTTTGTCTTTATTGGCATGATGTGTTGGTGAAGGGGATTCAAATGTCACTTTATTATCTTCACCTAGGGAAGGTTTAGTGTTTGAATGATATGTGGAAATTTGTTCATATGTCTTTGCACCATGAGATTCTCCCTAGGAGGAGGTTTTTTAGGATAACAACAATCCAATTTTTTTTGACATTCATAAGTTGGTTCTTCTAAAAGGAATTCATCGCAAGTAGGGGAATGATCAATGGTGTAATATTATTTTCCAAGAGGGGTTTACCTAGGTGAAGGGGAACAACTAAGATATTGATGGCCTTCATTGATTGTGTTTTCTAACATCAAAGTATCTACTTCACAACTAGGAGAGATACTAGAAGAAGAAAAAATGTTGTTGTCGTGAGTACCTATGGTTGTATTATCTTGTTGATAAATGTATTGTCAACTAAGAGAGGTAAGGGGAGAGAAACAACTAGGATTATAAAAACTCTCATGAATTGATTCTTCTACCAAAATATCTTCATCACAAATAGGAGAGATATTAGGAGAGGAAAAAATATGATCATTAGGAATGTCCAAGGTTGTAGTCTCTTTCACAAAAACACTCTCATAGGGAGGGGAAAGGAAATGTTTCTTAACATGTTTATATATGTAAGGTACTATGATTGTTTGAATAAGAATGAAAAGCACATGTAACCATTTCATGTAATGTTTCAACAACATGAAAATGTGTATGCAAAGATACAAAACACTCTTATCCAATGTATGCAACCTCTTAAGAATGTAAACAATGTATGTACAATAATGCAAAGAAATTTTACCAAACTAATGCAAAGCTTTATGAATAGAATCATTGTATATGCAAAAGTGAAAAGTACTTTTATCAATGCGATGCAAAATTGTAGAAATGGAAGCATTTTTAGATGTAAGGATGTATGCAAATGAATTGATTTGAAGAATTACTAATCTAAAATAATGTTTTTGAGCTAGATACATAAAAAAAAAATTCTAGAAACTTTCCAAACTTATACTATATGATACTAGGAGAATTAGGAAGCACATAAATGATGTTTCCAATGTTTTAACAATCAGTCAAAAATTTGGATAGGGACCGATTCGCCCAACATGGCGAATGAGTCTCGGTACTAGTTTTTTGCAAGATTTTCATAAATTTTCAATTGTTTCTGATGTGTTTAATTTTGTATGATGAAAACCCTAAGATGGAGATGTAGAATTTCTGAAAATTTTAAGGAAATTTTATGTAAAATTGCAAGCTAAATGACCTTTTCTTTAATTCAAGTTTTTGAAATCCTAGAATGTAAAACAATGAAAAATATAATGCATGCAAGCTATTGCTAGGATGATGATGTAATAAAAAGAAGAAAAATAAAGTTTTATAAAAGTGGATTCACCAAAATGAACTGTATATTTTTGGCACCCTAGTCCCTTCTAGCACTTCTAGGGTTTTTCACCTAAAAGGAGAAAGTAGAGCCAAAAGTCTACTTAGGTTCATTCAAATTATGCAATGTATGATGTTATTTAGACTAAATGAGATGATCCAAAAGAAACTAAATTAAGAAATTGATTGATTAAAGTATGCAAACCTAAGAAACGGGTAATGTTTGAAAACACATTGTGTAATGCAAGAAAACTTGGAAATGAATAGAAAAATGTAATAGAAATGGACCAAATTGAAAGTGTGCACCTGAGATGTTGAAGGAGGTTGGAAATGACATTTTAAATGCTACTAATGCTATTTTTTAGGCCTGGTGGGACTCATTCGCCATATTGGGTGAATTAGTCCGAGTTTTACAAAACTGAGCCAAAACTTGTTTCTAACAAAAGGGTACCCAAAAATGCAAAAAACTCAAAATTGACCCTGGAGTGGGAATCATTCACCACCCCTGGTGAATGAGTCAACTTTTGAATTTTTGGGTTTTCAAAAGTGGGATCCGAAGCTTTTGATCTGCACTTTGACTTCCTATAGGTGTCTGCTTGTGAAACTTCAATTTACGGATCTAAAAATGAGTTTTGTTGATATTTTGAATTTTTTAATGAGGAGAAGAATTGAGCAACTTGATAACTTGATCTTCAATGATTTCCAAGCTTTCAAGAGTCCTAAATCTGTAAACACACAAGACAATAGAGAGAAATGTTGAATGTTAGGGCATGGGGGCTTGCCCTAGTCAAACCCCTTTTAGGTAATTAAACAAAAATAGAGAAAGAATGTAATGGAACATGAAATAATGGAATTATTACCTTTTTCCATGATTTTTGATCTCGGATTTATACAACAATGGAGGAAGATTCATCCCTTGAATGTCTTTAGGAAATTTATTGATGTCTTGCAATGATAAAACCCTAAGTTTCTTGACTTGAGATAGAAGAATGATTGGATTAATGAATAATAAGAGATAAGATATATGAAAATTAGTTAAAATACTTTTATTTATTGGAATTTCACCTATTTTACCTGTTAATACCTCATCACAGGCCAACATGAAGCAATAATAAACTTAAATTTCAAGTTTTTCTTGCTCAAAGGTAAAAAATGAGCCAAATGGGACTCATTTGGCACACATGGTGAATAGGTACCACCTAGATGGGACTGATTTTCCATTCCTGGAAAATGGATCCCACAAGAGCCAATTGACTACTAGAAAGACAAGATATAAGGAAATAAGGTTTAAAATGCAGCTTTGTCGGGTATTTGATCAATTTAAGCCTTAGGATGCACAATATAGATTAATAAGGGCCTATTAGTGATGATGTAAAGGTCAATTAGGGCTTGGAACACATAATTCAATGTGAAAGTGTGATTAAATACACTTTAAAACACAAAATGAGTTCCACATAGCCTAGGAAGGCACGCGAACCAATGTGAATGTGCAAGGAACATTACAACACTAGTTTATCATTAAGTTTAATTTAAAAACCTTCTTGATTGATATGATAATATTATTAAACACATTTTAGAATGTTGATTTAGGGAGAAATCGGTTCATTAAGTTTAGAATAGCATGAAAGCATCTTACAACACTTTACAACACCTTTACAAGACATCATTAAAAGCATGTTATTTGATTTGCAAGGGTCCAAGACCTAGTGAGAATGCATAAAATTCCTCACAAGATCTAAATCAAGGCCTCATTGTGTCTAGTTTATCATTAATGAATCCCATGTCAAGAAAAGGGTACCTTTTTCTACGACATAGTGACTTTATGGATGATTCATGCTTTTACTCTTTATTTTTGTTAATATGTTTTGGTGATTGGATAAGTTGTGTTCAAAAGTTTAATAGAATATTGATTCACCTCCCTACTCTCTCAGTATTCTGGTTGTTCAATACTAGTTATTAAAATGCACTATAAATTTAATTCCTACATTTAGGTTTGAGCTTTAGGCTAAAACACCCAGAGGTAAATCACCTTGGAGCTAGGCACCCTCCTTTGTCGCATGTGTAATACCTGGGTCCCCGGTGTCCTAGTTACTAGTGTTACTTCTTAATAATATTTATTCTCACATGAGCTTTTTGTGTGCCAACAAACTTGGTAACATCATCAGATTTGGTTGCAATCCAAATTTCCTAACCATCCATACCGAAACATCATCCAATAACCTATTTCTCCTACACATAAAATTCCATATATCAATCCCTCTTAAAAAAAATTAATAAAACTTTCTTACCATAAAAAAATCATTATTACTAATATACTTTTAAAACAAATCATAAATAACACACTTTAATGAATTCTCACGTAATTATCATTTTAGGTGGGCTAACAGAAATTTTAGGCATTTGAGAAAAACCAAACAACAATATTTAACACTTCAACACTGATGCATCCTTTACCCCATACCCGAATCCTGACATACTTCAACTTTATTGGAAAAAAAATCACCTAGATCCCAATTACTACTGGAACTCTTATACCTCCTGGCCTTTACTCCTAGCTTGCAACAACTTACCAACTTCACTTTAAACACTCTAGTCAACCACATTTCCTAACACTCAGTTGTAGACATGTAAAATTGACCTAACACTTATCACATGTCCTAAATGAAATTTAGTCAATATTGACATTATTATCATCGAATATAACTACATTTCACATCAATTGCATCAAAAACCCTAATTTCCAGTATTAATTGAATACTATTACATTATTTAATTAATTCACTTTTTCTCCATTTTTGACAAGTTAAATAAATTTCATTTATTTAATAAAGTCCTAAAACCCTAACTTATTCTATTAATTGAATAATATTATGTTATTTAATTAATTCACTTTTTATCATTTTTGGACTATTTAAATAAATTTCATTTATTTAATAAAAGTACTAAATCTAACTTTGTTCCTCCTAATTAAATAAATAACATCAATTGTTTAGTTACGCTGCTAATTTTCTTTATTCCCCTAATTTTACTAAATTATTATCACATAATGATTTAACTATATATCACTTTCCCTTAAATTTGAATAATTAAATAAATTATTCAAAAATCATCCAAAAGGTCAAATAAAACAAATGCAACTTTTTTTGCAAAAGTCAAAATTGATTTGTACATTTGACTCTAAAGGATTAATTAATTAAATAAATGAATTATTTACCTTCACCCACTTTCATGATTGAGCAAATTGTGATCCCTCGATTGCTCGATCTTATTGTTTGACTAATCCATTTATTTCTTGATAGATCAATCTATTCTTCAATTCCATAGATTATTCAATATATTTCTTCAATCCCACTAAACACTCAAAATTATTTCTTCAATTACACTGACTACGTAATAAAAATGCACTAATTATTCCCATCTAAATCCTTTCAACAATTTTCAGTAGTTGATCAAGATATTCTCCTATGCAATCTCAAGCGTTCATTTCGAAACATAAAATCTATATAACAAACTTCTTTCTTCTAAAAAATGATCAGAAAATCAACCTATTTTACAGAATAAAGTAATGTAGAGATCTTAATCAATATTTTGATAAAGCTTTACACATATCTTCAATCAACACACACACATTATTCAAGCTTTTACACACGCAAATGGAGGCTTCACATTGATACGAACAACCCAACATCTTCGCAAACACACTTCGACATGGGATGGTAACACTACTCTTTTGTGAATTCATGTATGCTTTTCTCATTTGATTTCATTTCTTGAATTCATTAATTTTGTAGTTTCATTTCATGAGTAATGGGCATGCATCATATTTTTGTTGTTTATATTAGTTTCTATTCACTCAATTTGATCATCTTGCATCTTCCCAATTTCCTCTTTACACATTTTGGCATGCCCAATGGGACATGGTCCTTACCACTAATCATTTTGTGAGAAAATTTAGAAGTTGCAGGTTCCGAAAGTGCACTAATCTTTATGCATAGGCTATAGGAAAATTTTGTACTAGATTTCACGTTTCGGTTGCATCTCACTATTTTTTGGCCACTTCTATCTTTTGTGATTTTGTAAAAATAATTGGTGCACATTTGACCTTTTCATTTACTTTCACCAAAAATACAAAGGCCACACTTTCATTTTTAAGGCGTAGTTGCTCCTAATAGGTCCGCTTTTGCTAGAAAGTATCACTTTTGCTCTATCAGTTTTTATCCGAGATTTGAAAATCACATATTTCAATTTCTAACATTAATTATCATTTGATTTGGACATTGGACATGTGCTAATGTTTTTTGTGCAGGATTTACAGAAGTATAACATGTATCTATCCAAGAAAAATTAAAAAGTTTATTGTAGAGAAGGTGAACGGTTGAAGCTTTTAGTTTTTTTTAAAACTTTGGTAGTTAGAAAAACATTAAATTGTTGCAATAAAAAGAACCCCCAAAACAAATTCTTTCAATAAGTGATTTAAAAGGAACTTTTTAATGCTTTCTAGCTTATCAATTTTTTCAATTGGTGCTATAAAAAGAACCCCACAAATGAACACTTTTAATTAGTGCTCTAAAAAGAACTTTTTGGAGCTTTCTAGCTTAGCGAATATTTTCAATTGGTGGTATAAAAAGAACCCCACAAATGAATGCTTTCAATTAGTGATCTAAAAATAAATTTTCAAAGCTTTCTAGCTTAGAAAATGTTTTCAATTAGTGCTATAAAAAGAACCCCACAAATGAATGCTTTCAATTGGTTCTCTAGAAAGGATTTCTTTCAGAGCTTTCTAGAACAAACAATTCCTTTTTGGTGCCCTAAAAAATGTTTGATTTTGACCAACACATTTTTTTTGTTGACCATTAAGACAATGATTTAGATAAAACACTTTGGTTAAACATTTAGATAAGACAATGATTTAGATAAAACATTTTATAGCATACCTTTAGATGACCTGCCTCCCAACTTGTGAGAGGGAATGACCCAAGTAGTACTTTATTTTGGTCCTCTATATAAATTTATGTGGGTGTGAGGAAAGTTATCACTCACCTAGTGTGGGTCTTCTATACTGATGAAAGTCTCCCCTAGTATCCATGAGATATGTAAAATCTCACAAGTACTAGGAGGCCTCTTAATTGAGTGAATCATTGCATGTATAAAAAACAATTATCCCGAAACATGACTAAGAACCAATGTTTGTAGAAGCTACCCATTTTAATCAAAACATTCTCTAAGTGGTGCATCAGAACTTTGATTATGAGAAGTTACTTACCAGTTCCAACTTATGGTTGAGCTTAAAACACTCTTCATTCATTGCATGTAAAATCATCCCTTCATGGCATGAGGTAAGCCCATTTAGGAGGAAGTGTGTATCCCTATGGTGTTCTTTTTCTTCATGAAATTGCAAATATCTTTCAGTTAATTTGAAACATCAAACATTGTGCTTGAATTAAAATGACCACATCAAAACAAGCATTTGACATGGCTCTCAAAAATCAAATCCTTTGAATTTAATGCAAATACTTTGAAAAGATCCCTATGTTTGCACTACCTAAAAGATATCCTAAAAAAATATCTTTGAAGGTTTTTAGACATTTAGGCTCACATTTTGAATCACATTAACAATGAAGTAAATATTAGAAATTTTAGCTTTAGCATAACGACTTCCACTAACTTTGAGCTTTTGTGGAAAGAAATGTGCTTAATTTGTAGAAATTTTAGGGTCAATATTTTTTTTTATTGTTGTGTTGCATGATATCACTTTCCAAATCTCAAAACAAATCCAACAAAACCTTCAAAATCAACAAATTATCCAAGTTGTCAAAACACAAAAACTGAAAAATAAAACTAAACAAAGGCTACTTTTGCTTCTATTTTTTTTAGTTGACCAAAAATTGGTTGCACTTGCCAAAAAAAACCCACTTTTTCTCTTTATCTTAGGACAATTGCTAATAGAAACATGCCGGTTTTGAAAAATTTGGTGGACTTGATCTAGATATTCACATAATTGACATTTTTTGGCGCATTTGATAAAATTTTCCCAAGGCAGTTGCCAAAAATCAGGTTGCATTTTCTCAAAAGGCTTACTTTTTCTTGTACAAACTATCACTCAGAAAACTACACACATAGGACACAATTGAAATTTCCATTTGCATTTGCTTTTATAATCTAAGTGCACTTGACCATAATCAATCCACAGTTGACTTTTTTAGCTACTTTTGCTCTAAACCTTTCAGTTTTTCTCTATTTCCTAGTGAAAATAAGAAAACCAAACCAAAACTAGTTACAAGTCCTTTGAGAAAAAAATGATTAAGAATTCCAAGAAGTGTCATAAATTGGTTCACATCTATTTTATCAGAACTCCATCCTACTTTTAGAAATTAAAAAAAAAAAAACAAACTTGGATTATTCCTTCACACACACTTCTAAGACATGAACATTTTGTTGAACCTCAAGGCTAGTTCAAGTAAATTTACCACAACATATACTCTAGAAGAAGAAGTGAAATATTGATCCAAGCCTTTCAACATTTTGGGTTCCAAGAATAGCGTCATTCCAAAACATCACTCAAACCTTAAGGTCTTGAAAATGACAACAACCATATCAAAACACCAACATTTTTTTATCATTTCAGCTTACAACCATTTGACATCCGATTGCTCTAGTTCAATAATTGAACCTCACACTAGCTCTTATACAACAAAACTTTCACCTTATTGAAAGAGAAAAAATAGATGTAATTAGTAGTTTGAGGAGCTTCATATTCAAGAAAAAGGAAACACCAAACTAGTGGAGAAATATGACAAACATCCTAGAAAAACAAGAGTGAAAAGAAGATCTTGTGGTAAAAAGGTCTGTATTACCGCCTCATGTGTGGAAATAGGTATCCTCTTTTCAAAAAAAAAAAAAACAAAAGAGAAAAAAAAATCATTTTCTTAAAATAGAAAATCCAAAAAAAATGCACAATTGAACCCCACACATGTGATTGTCTTCATGACCTCTTGAAAGAATAGAATCCTTAAATGAAAATCCATATTCCATCATTTAAAGAGGGATCATAGTTCAAGGTCTATTAAGAGGGACATCTTGAATTATTACCTCAACTAGGACATCTTGATAAGAAATTTTTTTACTAGCTTTTTAATGGGAAAAATGAACTTTCATATTTAATATGAGCTTAGCAATTAAATACTTGAGTTCTTAGGGTTGTATCACTTTATATCCCATATTACCACCTCCTACATGGAAATAGACACCATCCTTCAAAAATAGAAAATCCCAAAAACAAACACAATTTCATCTTCCTTAAAACAAAAAATCCAAATTTCAAAAGCATTCTTTTCCATAGTTAGGAGTCACAAAACATTCACAACAGCTTGGAATTTTTTATGACAATTACAATATCACAACATAGAAAAAACATTAAAGAAAATAAAATTAATAGTATCATATCCACAACAAACACCACAAATGATGAAAGTGGCCCATGGGGCTATAGGTCAAGTGACCTTGAAATAGCTGAAAAGAGACCCACATACAATGCAACATTAAACCAATCACCTAGTGATGAAGAGGTAATCCACAAAAAAACAAGAAGCCATGGATAGATCAAAACAAAATACCAAGGATATGGTCATAGAGGAGGTAGATAGTGAATAGGATATAAATGATGAAGAATTATTTCAAAATTCTAACAATCCCAAGGTGCTCATATTGATGGAAAAGTTCCTAAGAAAAGATCCAAACACTTCTTAAAATTAGCACAAACTGGTGCTATGTTTCCTATATACTTTAACATAGGTCTTAAAGATCCCCATCTCATTCCCTTAGGAGATAACTCAGTTGTGAGAGAAATACCCAAACCTTTGGAGATTCCAAATATGCCACCCATCTTCTCAAAAGGAAATGATCAAGCTGTGGAAAATAATTTTGATACAAAACCATCCCAAATCAAACAAACGGTAGTGGCCCAACAATATTAGAGATGTTCATCTCAATACATTCCCTAAAACACTTCATATATTGACCCTTCTCACAATGTAGGGTGATCCCACAATAGTGGTTTACACTTTTTGGGACATCCTAATTTTTGCTAAAATCACATATTTTTAGAAATTGTAATGATTTAAGCCTTGAAAAGTTACATTTAAAGGATTCCAATTGAAGAGGGTTTGATCAAACTACCTTAGATAAAACCCCCTTGGATATAATCCAACTAGTTTTAAACCATACCTATAAAAAGTAGAAGGGTTACTTTTTTGGTGACTCCACAGAGAAAAGCCTTTTAGTTCAACATGGAAGAAACATAAATGTCGCGATGCCTTGTGTCATCTCAAAAAGGAAAGCACAAGACAAATGAAAAAGATAAAGATTTTTTTTTTGGGTCAACATGGGAGAGATATAAATTTCTTGACACCTTGAATCATCCCCAAAAGTAAAACATCAGACAAATGAAAAATGATTACAACATAGAGAAGAATGAAGGTACATACAAAAGAATGCACAAAAGAGAGAGGAACATAAAAAAAACATCACATGGATCACATTACACACATGCAATCAAAAAGACAAAAGAAAAAGCATAATACTAGTAAGGCATGGGCGAGTCAACCTAAAGTAGGTCATATTCCTCCCAATATCAATCAATATAAATGGAAGGTGGGAAACTAGCCAAAGGGACAAGATAAAGTGTTGAACTAAAACACACACCAAGTTCAAAACTCTTTTTAGGATATTTGTCATTTGAGCTCATAGAAGAAGAAAATAATTTATTCAACTCATCATACACTTGTTCATCAATCTTTGCAATCTCAACGTCATCATCTAAGTCAATCAAAGTAGGCAGTCGACTAATAATTTCCATGCAATGTTCTTGTTTATGTTGTGGTGAGGGTTGAGATTCAGCATGCATTGTTTCAGGTAGGTTTGGATTTTTATTTTCTATGTTATGGTTATTTTCTTGAGTTTTCAATCTATAAGAAATAGCACGATGTATATGTCTATGTTTCCTAGCACTTTGATTTCTTTTTAGTTTATTGTAATTTTTTTTTTGTGTAAGAGTAGGTTTTTCAATCATAGGTTCCTTCTCTTCCTTTGGAGGACTAGAAGAAATAATAGGAGGTTGTTCAACCACTTTCTCTTTGACTTTGTAAAAAAATTTAACTCTAGGAGGGAAAACAAGATTTTTTGTACTCTCTCATGGTCTCTTATGTGAGATTTCATGAGGTTGTTCTATCAATTCTTCTTGTGTGATTAGAAGTGTTTTTGGTTCAATCATTGTCTCGTCAAGGATGGTTGGTTCGGTCATAGGTTGAGGTATGTTATGAAGGGATAGTTTTTCTATTTTCTTTGCCTTGAATTCTTTATATGATTTGAAAAAGAAATCTTCACGAGGCTTGATAGGTTCGATAGGCTCGGGCCAAAAGTAATCTAATGAAAATTTTCCTTTTCCTAAGGTAGGATGGTGAACCATTGATTTTTGGTTCCTAGGGCTTCTCTAACTCTTCTAGGGTTTTGCACCTAAAAGGAGAGAAGTAGGCCAAAAATGCTAATGGTTCATTCAATTTAATGTTATGTGTTATGTTGTCTAACCAAAATGAAGCTGCAATTGATTGATCTAAGTGAATGAAAATGAATACAAAAATGCAATTAAAGCTATGTTTGAAAACACACTCTGACATGCAAACAACTAAGTAAATGAAGAAATTATGCAGAACGTAAAGGAAAGGGATGAATTTGAGTGCACTTGGATGAAATGTGATGATTCTAGAGTGTTCTAGATACTGATGGAAATTACTAATTTTTCATAGTGGGACTCATTTTCCCAAGGTGGAAAATTAGTCCTCCTCTTGGTGAAAAATTGTTGGAAACAAGTTTATGTCTATCGGGATCTGCAATCTAAAAAAAATCATACTTTTAGTCCTTAGGAGGGACTCATTATCCACAGGTGGAAAATCAGTCCTCCCCGAAATTTCTAAAAAATCAAGAGACAACTCTGCAACACCAGATCTGGAAAAGTCTACTTGTCGGGTTGCCGAAGTCAATTCTGCAGAAAATAGACAAAAAACCTTCTTCGAGCTTGAAATACACTCAGGTTGAGTTGAAGCAGCTAGTTGACTTATAAACCAATCTTCAACATCAAAAATATTTTCAGATTTGCATACCAAAATCTTCAAAGAAATTTGATTATCAAACCTTGTTTTGGTAATCAAAGCTTCAACAAAAAAATGAAATGCAAAGGAATGATAAACTAACAACATCCAATTGCTATTAACTTACCAAACCCTTGATGATGCAATTCTGAAGTAATGTCAATGGCTACTTCAAAGTGCTTGAATAGTGCTTGAAAGGATTTTGTAAAATGCTTGAATACTTGAGTGAATAGGTGGATAAGTGAACTTGATGAATGGGTTGTTGAAATGAGGTGAAAATCACTTATTTATACACACTTGTGCCTTAGTTACCCACTCATACATCATCAAAGGCTGACATGAAGTGATTTTGAATAAAATCCTGAAAGGAAATTTAAAATATTTTGAATTTGGGGCCAAGGGGGACTCATTCGCCACCCATGGCAAATGGGTCCCACCTAGGACCTAAAAAACAAGTGTAGGGAAATATGTTGTATTTAATGTTGTTTGTTAGGATAATAGTAAAAAGTACACTTAATTAAGCATATGAGAGCATAAAAGGGTCAAATAAAGCATGAAAAAGGGATAAATGGTGAAGATGTGCCCTAGAAAAGCATGAAAGCTTGTTACAAGGCTTTACAAAACTTCAAAATAGGGCTTGCTAATGAATAGAAAGGTGACCTTTAGGTGAATTGTAATTAATAGAGTCTAGAAGAATGTAGAAATTTCTTACAACACTTCACAACACCTTCACAAGATGTCATTCTTTGAGTTTTAGTACCTAAATAAGCATGTTCAAGCCATGTTACAACATAAAATTAGAGCAACACAGTTCCAACACCATGAAACAAGACCTAAAAGGCCATGAAAATGACAAGGGGCCATTTTTCTATGGCACATTTAGCCCAGACTTTAGTGAGAGGATGAATTTGTTTCAAACGCACACTAAAGTAGCCATTAACATCGAGAGGAGGGTTCAAATGTACTTATGTTAGCAAGATGGAATGCAATAGTTAAGAGGGATGATCAAGCCCCCAGGATAAAGATCCCATGGAAAACAAGACATAAGAAAAAAGGAACACACAAGTGTTGAGATGAATCAGATGAAGAAAGAATGTGTACTCACTCAAGGATGACAAAACACATGACGGTCTGCTAGGTGAGAAGGCCCAAATTTACTAAGTCTATGGCCACAAAACTAGTTGTCTATAGGGTGAAAAAGCCCAAAAAGGTAAGATACATTTGCTAGATGGTATGCACTCACAAACACAAAAGTGGCTATGGGTAAAATTCATGCCACTAGGTGGGCTTCCCACTTAACCATGCCAAATTTATACCTATTGATAACTTTAACAAGGCACCACAAGGAAACAAATTCTATGAACAAAAAGACAAAGTACATAGTCCTGCAAGCTGCATTATGGAAGGTGGAAAAAATGTAAAAATGTAAAGTGAAAAAATGTAAAGGAAGTTCAAAGGAGTCTTTTTCAGTTCATGGAAGGTCAATCACTTAGGGAAAATTGTGTCTAATGTCTCCAAGAGAGGACCAATCAAAGAATAGTATATTTGCAACTTAGGAGATGTTGTGCATCACATCAGGCCACCAAGAGGAATGTAATATGCTTAGAAAGATCACACTTATGAAGGACATCATACCCAATTTCATACATAAAGTGATGAACACATCACGTGAATGGAAAAGATTTACTAGGAACCAAGAATGTAAATGAAATAATGGTAATGTATGCCCCCCACTTTAAAGGAATTGCTACACATCGTTCTGTGAAAAATTACTTTAAAGTAGAGAAGAAAAGAAAATGGAAAAAAAAAACAAGAAATGAGAGCTAACTTAGAAATCCCTATGCCAAGTCATATGTTTTGAAGTTAGGCTACGTCATGTCAACGAAAAAGGGAAAAAAAAAGAAAGGGAGTTGCCCCCTAGAAAAGAGAACACCAAAAACATAAGGGATTTATGGATTTGGGGTTAGTATGTTCATTGCTGCAATGTGTTTATGAAAGAGCGTGAAATTTTCATCATTCCCCAAAGCACATAGAAATGAAAGAATGGCACAAAGAGTGTGAAAACAAAGGAAAAAGAAAGTCTCTTTTGGGTCAACATGGAAGAGATGTTGTGGTCTCAATGCTTTGCATCATCCCCAAAAGGAAAACACAAGTGAAAAGAACAAAAATGAAAGGGTGAAAGAAAATGAAAAATATTTTGGGTCAACATGAAGGAGACGTTTTAGTCTCAATGCTTTAAATCATCCCCAAAAGGAGAACACAAAACAAAAGGTGAAAAAGACAAAGACTGTTTGGGTCAACATGGAAGATACATAGGGAATCTCTACGCTTTGCATCATCACCAAAAGGAAAACACAAAAAAAAAGTGAAAAAGACAAAGACCATTTGGGTCAACATGGAAGAGACAAAGGGCGTCTCTACTACAAATAGAAGAAATGTACGAAGAGAGGAAACATCAAGCGCATGATACATACATGAAAAGGAAAACAAAAGAAAGAAAAGGGCTAGTTATGCGAATGCAATCCAACCATCTAACATGTCATCTACCTCCAAATCATGTTCAATGTAATGCAAGGGTGGTTGACTATCCAAAGGAAGAATTGCAAGTGTTGAACCAGGAGTCATACTAGGTTCTTCACTTGGTGAAGAGGATGTATCATTTAAGCTCATTGTAGATGAAAATAAATAATTTAAATCATTATGCACTTCTTCATCTATTTTTCCTATTGTCTCATCATCATAATCATCATCATCAAGGTTAATGACAATAGGATTACGAAGGGTGATTTCTAAGGATGTGGTGACGTGTGTTTTGGCACAACAACCTGCAAATAGAATATTGCTACTCTGCTTCTCCTGAAAGAAAACGACAACACATGGATGTCTTAGCTCCCAAGGTCTTTGTAGTTGGTTCTCAACTATGCTGATGTCCCTCAGTGGTCAATGTAATAGTAATGTTCAAGGGGCCTACTAGTGTTGAGCTTCTGGATTGTTATGAGATCAAACATAAACTTAAAACATATTCTAACTAGGGTTTTTAAAGAAACGTAAAAAGATAGATCAGGGCTTTGAGACAGAAAATAATGACACTTCATCCGAATTAACCCAACCTGTCACCTTCCAAAGAACTCCTAACTAAAACTACAGAACAAAATTAACTTGTGACTAGCACACAGTTTCATTAATTCATAGTGTTGATTTCAATAGCAGATTGCAAGTTACCATTTAAACTAAACATAAAAACCAACTTCATTCCTTGAAAGCTTCTTAAATCAGATGATTAATTAAAGACAAACACCATTCTGGAACACAACATGAAGTAGATTAAGATCTAGTTACTTCTACTGTCAATAAGACAAATAAGCAACATTTACAAATCTAGCACAATCACTAGTGTACAGGAAATATGTGGCTCCAAATTGTTTCCATTTACACTCGGAAAACTGAAAGATACATTAGTCTTTTACTTAATCTAACTCCTAACTACCAACTAGAACTTCGCTATCTACCACTTTCTAACTCTACCAGGTCTCTTCTTAATTCTAACCTAGAAGTTCTAACCTTTACAAAGAGGCAAGAATGCCTTATATACATAATGCATGAAAAAGAATGTGTTGTCCCCCTGCATTAGGGTTTACAAAATATCTTCTTAGTTGTAGGAAGGTCAGCTCTCAGATCTTTCCCAAGAGAGTCAATGTTGTATTCAATGTGAAGCCTTGATGTCCATGCTGATGAAAGATTTTTGTCCTCAAAAGAAGCCTTCAGATCTTTTGTAGCTGTAGCATTAACTCCTCTATCTCTGTGTCCATACTCGAAACCCCACTAAAATCCACCTTGAATGCTCCAAAATATCACCATTAATACTGATCCACCTCTGCCAGTGGTCATTATAGCTGTCCCCTATGACTCATAGTTTCTTTGCCCTTCTTCATGTTCTCATTCATGTTTTAGACTTCTCTGCTGATTCACCATCCTCTGGAAGCATCATCAGACCTCTCTGTGGATTTGAACATTTCACCCAAGTCAATCCATCACCTTTGGATCTCAAAAGGAATCCATTTCGCTTGCATTTTGTTGGTCTTCCCTCATAGGAATAGTTAATCGGTCAAACTATCACCAATCAGTCCTCTTAGCCTCTTCTAATTGGTCTGACATACACCACGCGAGCTTCTCAGGAGGTCAAAGGTGGTTTGAATGGCATCGTATGATGGTGAGACACTAATTGTGTCTCCCCGATGTGATTATATCACTTTTAGCAATGATCGACATGAAATTAGACAGTCGGAAAGATGCTTCAGCGAGCTACAGAAGTTATACCAATCCCACAAAGACCATTGGTAAGACCATCGCTAGTCGGGGAGACTTCATGGAAATGTTTTCTTTCTCTCCCCAAGCTCAAGCCTCTTCTCTGGGCACAAGCTCCTTTTCCCATTCGGTAAGACTCTGGAGTAGTCGCCCGGATCCTCAGCGATGTCCTCTTTTTCTCCCCACTAGCTAATTTTTACAGGCCAGACCCCACCGGGTTGGTGGGACATCAAAGTGATGTCACCTTTTCTTTTGGCGAGCTCCTTGATGTTGGCCAAAATTTCTGTGGTCAGGGAGACCTTTTAGTGATCTCTTTTCTCGCCGGGTTCCTTGTATATCGGCAAGACCAGCTCCCTTCGCCAAGACCTTTCACCAAAGCCAAGTTGCTTTATGTCGGCGAGACTAAGTCCCCTCCCCAAGACATCTTGGCGAGCCTTTCTTTCTCTAGTGAGAACACCCTCTCGAGGAGACTCCCTTCATTCAGTGAGACTTTATACCGACTGAAACTTCCTTTCGCCGAGACAATCCCACTTCAGGGAGACCTCATATCGAGCCCTTCATGTCATACCGAAGACTATCCCTTCGGTAAGACTTTTTCATTTCGGCCAGACCTCCTTCTGAAGGAAAAATTTATCGTCAGGCTCAAATTTTTTGTAAGAATCCCCCCTTTTTTTTCACTAAGACACTATGCTTATCGGCTACACCTCTTGCCAAACTGAAACTTTGTTTGGGGCCTCCTTCTTTCAGGAAAAACTATGGTGATATCCTTTCTATGTCACCGAGACTCTAGCACATCAGTGAGACTTCATGCCGATGGTGAACCACTTTCCCTGAAGACAAAACCCTTTTTGGCAAGAGTCTCCTATGTTGGTAAGACATCTTACTGAACTCATTCCATTCTTCCTGATGACAATCTTCTTTCGACGTGACAATCTGGGTCAGGGAGACTGCAAGACCTCACATCGATAGACCCCCCTTTTATGCCTTATTGGTGAGACTGAAGATTTCATCGAGACTTCCTGGTGAAGAGAAAAACGTCCTACCGAAATATGAATTCCCCTACCCCCGGTCGGCGAGACACAAAAATCTCGCTGAGACCTTTCTATGAAGGAAACCCCTCATGCCAATGGGAAACTCCTAGTCACCGAGATGATGATTAATCTGTTTCCAATAGGCAACTGCATGTAAATCATGATCGCTGTGACATCCCTGAGGTCTTTCCGATAGGCAACACAGACGCCTATCAGCCAAATGCTCTGGTAGTCGGCAAGACATCTGCAAGGTCTTGCTGACTTTTTTCTTAGAGGAAAATTGTGACCAACTAGACTGAGGAATGCATCCCAACTAAGCTCCCTTGGAAATATCATCATGTTTGCAATTTAAATCTGCAAAAGAAAGGTCTGCATTAGCACTCAAGGGAAAATAAAACACAAAATATGTCATAATGAAATCCATTATTGCTTGTGATTATTTCATTGAATCCTCAGCAAGAAGAAACAAAATTAGGCCAAGATAGGACTAAAATCAAATCAGATAGAACAAAAGACAAACATAGGCAAAAAAAAGAAGAACCCCTAAGAGCAAAGCAAATAATCAGAGGCAAAGAAACCAAA
This sequence comes from Sequoia sempervirens, assembly GCA_007258455.2. Taxonomy (NCBI): domain Eukaryota; kingdom Viridiplantae; phylum Streptophyta; class Pinopsida; order Cupressales; family Cupressaceae; genus Sequoia; species Sequoia sempervirens. The sequence goes on along the minus strand of VDFB02271358.1, from coordinate 1,079,657,666 downwards.
AAGAGAAGGGGGGCCCATTTTGTTCCAAACCAAAATGAGGTGGTTATGCAAGGCATAACAAATGGTGACTCGACTGGGAAAATGGTTTAACCATTTTCAAGAAGCTGAAGGATTCAGCTACCCAGAACTCCTAGTTCCTGAACATCACAAGTCCAATTGGATCATTTTTAGCGAGCAAGGTTGAGCTATCAATCTCAAATGTAAATCAACACTAGCTACCCTTGAAATCCATGTTTGTGCTTGATTGTGCATCACTCTTTTGTAAAGTTTTCTTCACCTTTCAAACAACAACATGCAAGATTTGAACTACATGAGTTGATTTCCCTTTGTGTAATGATATCCCGGGCATTGCTCCGCTGCCAGTCAGACATCCATAGCCACGACGGAGATACATCTAGTTTCCTCAAAGCATTGTTCTACTGCCAGTTAGGTGTCCATAGCCTCGGTAGAGATACTGGAATCAGCCATTCATATTGAATCTTCTTTCTCTTTCAGATAATTCTTTTCTCTTTTTTTTCCATAGAGTTTCAGATTTTTAATTTAATTCCTTTTCAATATGTTAGATGTTTAGCATCTGATGTGGGTTGAAAACTACCATGGACCTCATAACAACACTTGGAAATTGGATTTTTCACTCAAATCTTACAACACTGTTGTTCTAGTACAAATATACCATTACAAGAGGAGATGATCTTATTACTTTGTGATAGATTCAGGGGAACTGATGAAGGCTACTTACTTTGCACCTTTTTTTCAAAAATTTCCACAACCTTTATTGACAACGGGCATGAAAGAAAAAATTCAAGACAAAATCACCCAATCAACAAATCTGAAAATATCTAAACCACTTCTCTCCTAATGACCAACATATTCCTTAGATAACAACCACCATTATAAGATGGGAAAGAATAGATAAACCCCAAATAACAAAATAGAACAAAACAGAGACCGAAAGAGAAAAGGAAACAAAAAGATAGAAAGAAAAGGAAAAATAAACAAACAAAAAATTATTTACAAACAAACAAAATATTTACAAACAGGGAAACAAACTATCTACAAACAAAAATAAAAGAAAACTAACTAAACCAAAAACTAACACTAACCAATCCTACTCCTAAACTAACTCCAAAGATAAGCCTTATAAACACGAAATTGTAAAATTTGTACATTGACTTGACTGATTTTTCATTATGTGTAGCATTCTTAACTTACTAGGGATAGTTCTAAACCTAGAAAATTTATCTTTATACTCAGAAATATGAAGTTTATAGGCAATAAATTCATTCTGAGAGCATAAAGATTGAAATATTATCAGTTGTGGGTTATCACTTTTGTCATGATTTACCCAAAAATAGGTTTTACTATCCTCTACGCCATAATCAAACTAAAAATCATTGAAACACAAAGGATAATTAAAGGACATCACCTGATTCTGAAGATTTCTAGTTACCAATGCAGGCTTGTGTTATATGATCTCCTCTTCACGATCTCTCAGCTCATGGAACACCACTGAATCAAGGTTTTTCTTCGAGTTAGGATATTCACTCACCAACATCTTTGTATTCATCTGGGGCACGGAGTCAAAAAATTTCTAATTTTCTTCAGATGAGGTCTCACTTTCAACATTCTCTTGAAACATGCCACCCTCAAAGGTTTGAGAATCTGCGTCCAGCTTATCACCATTGATGACAGGAATACTGGCACATGGTGAAGAATGATTTCCTTCAAACTCACTTGAATGTGTGGAGTTAGAGTCAGGAAAGCACTTTCTCAATTCACATTCCTCCACCAACACACTTGAGTAAATAGAACCAAAATCAGGAAAACACTCCCTAGTCTCGTTCTCTTTGCCATATTGAAGAGATTCAACTTCTGAGATAGCCTCTTGGTCGCTTTCTTGGCATTCCTCTGCTTCATCCAAATGTACCCCATCATGAATTTCTTTAGGGAACACTTGACTGATTTGCATGTCTACTTGGAATTCTTCTCTTAAGATTTCATTTTGGCATTTAAGTCCTTTTCTTTGACCACTAGGTTCATTAGCAATCTCATCTTGAAGTGTGTTATCTGTTTCAATCTATTCACTACTTAAATCAGTAGAGTCATCCTCTTGTGCTAACCCATCAAGGTGTGTCTCTTCCTCATTGACCATCATGAAAGAGTCTATGAATGCATCGATGAATCCATTCTCGACTTCTATCAAGTTTGCACTAGGTAGAGGAGTTTCACCAGTTGTTGAATCCATCTCACTACAAGGATCAAGGTCATCAAAAGATAGGGAAGAATTAAATCTCTTCACACAGTCACTCTCATCATTTTGGAGGAACTGATTATCATTTTCATGCATGCCATTTGTTTCATCCTCTTCATTGGGGGGATATGTACTCCAAGGATCTTCCATAAGTATTCCTTCAATAGAGATCATTTTCTTGAAATATAATTCCATCCTACCTAGGAAGACATGGCAGTCTATCTGAGAGTTGATTAGTCCATCTGAGAGTGTTGATTAGTTTTGATAGTTTCAAATCTGTTGATTCTTCTAATTTCTCCCTTTTTCAATTTTTCATATGAGGGATATCAATCCAACCTGAACCATGCTCCTTTATCCACTCCTCATCACACTAATTCTCATCTTGATCAAAAGATTTGCTCAAATCGTTGGAAGGCATTGTTGATTTCTCATGACAATAATCTCGTGCTAATACCTCATCTCCTTTAAAACCATCATTAGTACTAACATGTTCAAAAAAGCTAGATTCTATCTTGAGATTTCCATTATGCTCTAAATTTACATCCATTTCATGCTTTTCACCAAACAAGTCATCAAAATTATATTTTGGAGAATCAAATGTTTCATCTAGAACTTCATTGTGATGTAATGGACTATGCTTTGGAAGATGATAGAAAAGAGATGGCATGGTCACAAATTCATTGACAAGTGGAGTACACTTAACTCTGTGATTGGATTTTGTAGGGATGAGTTCTCCTAGTGGTCTTGTGTGCGAGGACCAAACTAATCTAAGAATAAGATTTCTAACTCCGCCCATGAACAAATATAATTTGGTGGAAGATTAACATACCATTTCCTTGTTGAAACTTGAAGTGTTTTGATGAACAATTGACAGACAACATCCTCATGCAAAACCTGGAGAAAAGTAAGTACATGCCTACAAATTCCAACATGTTCAGAAGCATTTTTCCAGCTGTCAGGGAAAAATAAAGGAAGCCTATCATACAAGTGACCAGGGATTTCATGGAAAAATCCCGGTATATACAAAGGGCTACCCATTAGAGCTGGGTTTTCCAAGACCTAACCCAATCCAACCAACAAAAAATCCAAAATTTGCTCGGAGCCCTCCCTCTAGCACCAATTTCTATTAACGCGTGTTTTGGCACATGAACATGCAAAAAAAATATTGCTACTCTGCTTCTCTTGAAAGAGAAAGACAACACATGGATGTATTAGCTCCCAAGGTCTTTGTAGTTGGTTCTCAAATGTGTTTATGTCCCTTAGTGGTCAGTGTAACAGTAATGTTCAAGGGGCCTGCTCGTGTTGAGCTTCTGGATTGTTATGAGATCAAACGTAAACTTAAAACCTATTCTAACTAGGGTTTTTAAAGAAATGTAAAAAGATAGATCAGGGCTTTGAGACAGAAAATAATGTCACTTCATTTGAATTAACCTAACCTATCACCTTCCAAGGAATTCCTAACTAAAACTATAGAACAAAATTAACTTGTGACTAACACACAGTTTCATTCATTCACAGTGTTGATTTCAATAGCAGATTACAAGTTACCATTTAAACAAAACATAAAAACCAACTTCATTCCTTGAAAGCTTCTTAAATTAGATGATTAATTCAAGACAAACACCATTCTAGAACACAACATGAAGTAGATTAAGATCTGGTTGCTTCTACTGTCAATGAAATAGAAAAGCAACATTTACAAATCTGGTAGAATCATCAGTGTACAAAAAATCTATGGCTCCAAATTGTTTCCATTTACACTCAGAAAACTAAAAGATACATTAGTCTTTTACTTAATCTAACTCCTAACTACCAACTAGAAGTTCTCTATCTACCACTTTCTAACTCTACCAAGCCTCTTCTTAATTCTAACCTAGAAGTTCTAACCTTTACAAAGAGGCAATAATTCCTTATATACATAATGCATAAAAAGAATGCATTGTCCCCCTAGATTAGGGTTTACAAAATATCTTCTTGGTTGCAAGAAGGTTGGCTCTCAGATCTTTCCCAAGAGAGTCAATGTTGCATTCAATGTGACGCCCTACTGTCCATGCTGATGAAAGATTTTTGTCCTCAGAAGAATCCTTCAGATCTTTTGTAGCTATAACATTAACTCCTCTGTCTCTATGTCCATACTCGAAACCCCCCTGAAATATGCCTTGAATTCTCTAAAATATCACCATTAATACTGATTTGCCTCTCCTAGTGGTCATTATAGCTGTCCCTTGTGACTCATAGTTTCTTCGCCCTTCATGTTCTCATTTATGTTTTAGACTTCTCTACTTGCTGAGCATCCTCTAGAAGCATAATCGGGCCTCCTTGTGGATTTTGACATTTCACCTGAGTCAATCCATCAGCTTTGGATCTCAGAAGAAATCCATTTCACTTGCATTCTTTTGGTCTTCCCTTGCTGGAACAATTAATTGATCAAATTGTCACCACTTATTCCTCTTAGCCTCTTCTGATTGGTCAGACATACACCACGCGAGCTTCTCGGGTGGTCAAAGGTGGTTCAAATGGCATTGTATGTTGGTGAGACACTAATCGTGTCTCCCCGATGCGATTATATCACTTTTAGCAACCATTGACATGACATTAGATAGTCGGCAAGACACTTCGGTGAGCCGCAGAAGTTATACCAATCCCACAAAGACCATTGGTAAGACCATCGCTAGTCAGGGAGACTTCATGGTGACTTCTTTTTCTCCCTGAGCTCAAGCTTCTTCTTTGGGCCCGAGCTCCTTTTCCCTTTCGGTAAGAATCTTGTGTAGTCACCCAGATTGTCAGTGACATCCTCCTTTTCTCCCCGCTAGCTAATTTTTATTAGCCAGACCCAACCGGGTCGGTGGGACATCATGGCGATGTCACCTTTTCTTTCGGCGAGCTCCTTGATGTCAGCTAGACTTTTCGTGGTCAGGGAGACCTTTCAGCGATCTCTTTTCTTGCTGGGTTCCTTCTATATTGGCCAGACCAGCTCCCTTCGCTGAGACCTTTCACCGATGCCACGTTGCTTTATGTCAGTGAGACTAAGTCCCCTCGCCAAGACATCTTGGCGAGCCTTCCTTTCTCTAGAGAGCACAACCTATCGGGGAGACTCCCTTCGGTTGGTAAGACTTTATACCGACCAAAACTTCCTTTCGCTGAGACAATCCCACTTCGGGGAGACCTCATATCCACCCTTCATGTCATATTGAAGATTGACCCTTCGGTATGAATTTTTCATTTCGACCAGACCTTCTACCAAAGGAAAAATTATCGCCGTGCTCATATTTTTGGTAAGACTCCCCTCTTTGCTTTCACTGAGACACCATGCTTATTGGCCAGACCTCCTACCAAAGGAAAAATTATCGCCAAACTGAAACTTTGTTTGGGGCCTCCTTCTTTCGGGAAGACCTATGGCGATATCCTTTCTATGTCACCTAGACTCTAGCACGTCGGCCAAACTTCATGCCGATGGTGAACCACTTTCCCCAAAGACAAACCCCTTTTTGGCAAGAGTCTCCTATGTTGGTAAGACATCTTACCGAACTCATTCCATTCTTCCCGATGACAATCTTCTTTCGGCGTGACAATCTGGGTCGGGAAGATTACATGACCTCACTTCGATAGACCCCCCTTTTGTGCCTTGTCGGTGAGACTGAATATTTCGCTGAGACTTCCTGGCGAAGAGAAAACCTCTCACCAAAATATGAATTCCCCTGCCCCTGGTCGAGGAGACACAAAGATCTCGCTGAGACCTTTCTATGAAGGAAACTCCTCATGCCGATGGGAAAGTCCTAGTCACTGGGACGATGATTGATGTGTTGCCAATAGGCAACTGCATGTAAATCCCAATCACTGTGACATCCCTGAGGTCTTGCCAATAGGCAACACAAATGCCTATCAGCCAAATGCTCTGGTAGTCGGAAATACATTTGCAATGTCTTTCCAACTATCTTCTTAGAGGAAAATTGTGACCAACCGGACTGAGGAATGCATCCCAACTAAGCTCCCTTGGAAAATATCATCATGTGTACGATTTAAATTTACAAAATAAAGGTTTGCATTAGCACTCAAGGGAAAATAAAACACAAAATAGGTCATAATGAAATCCATTATTGCTTGTGATTATTTCATTGAATCCTCCGCAAGAAGAAACCAACTTAGGCCAAGATAGGACTAAAATCAGATCAAATAGAACAAAAGACAAATATAGGCAGAAAATAGAAGAACCCCCAAGAGCAAAGAAAATAATCAGAGGCAAAGAAACCAAAAAGAGAAGGGGGACTCATTTTGTTCCAAATAAAAATGGGGTGGTTATGCAAGGCATAACAGGATGGATGGATAAAAAATGAAGGCTATTGGATTGGATGAATTTGTTGTGAAGGTTGCACTGGGTTTTCGCGTGGTAGGTCAAGAGAAGGAGGGTGGTAATCTATTATTTCAGTCAAAGGTAAAGGTTGATTTTCTTTATCTTCTTCTAGGCAAGATTGACGAGCAAGGAGACGACGATGATTCCTTCATTCCCTAGCACCGTAGTTTCATTTAATTCTTTTTTGGAGTTGTTGAGGTGTAAGAGTAGATTGAGGCATCATAGGTTCTAATTTCAAAGAGGGAAGAATAGAAGAAACTAAGGAGGATGGATCAACCACTTTCTCTTTGGATTTATACACTTTTTTAAGGGGAGGACGCATGATAGGAGTGGTTTCAATATCCCTTGGTCATTTAAGTGATGGCAGGGAAGTATCAAGAGGTGATTGTTCAGGAGGTTGTATGTTTTACTTAATGTCATTCTCAGGTTGAAGCATGGTTTCATCTATGATAGGAGGTGCAAAAGTGGATGGGGACGAGTTATGAAGAGACAATTCGGCTATCTTTTTGGCTTTAAACTTTTGATAGGTTATGAAAAACAAGTCCTTTCAAAGTGTGATAGGTTCCATGGGTGTAGGCCAAAACACTTCTAATGAAAAGTTACATTTGGAAGATAAAGGATTAAAGCCACTATGATGTATGGTGACTAGCTCATTATCATGTGGAAACTTCAAACACTTGTGAACAACTAATGAGACCGCTTTCATTGAGCAAACCCAAGGATGACCTAGTTCCAAATGAAATTGGTTAGATTGTGGAATAATTGAAAATGTTGGCTCCAAAGTTTTAGGTCCTATTTGTAAGGGTAGCACGATCAATCCAATCATAGGGCATGCAAAACCAATATGTGTCTTAATCCATGCGATTGGTTTATTATATTCATCTTTATATAGCTCAAGTAATACTAGAAACTCCTCTGTGATCACATTCTCACAACAAGCAGGATCTATTAATATCCCATTAGTGGGCTTATTATAGATTCTACCAACTATGTAAAGAGGGCCATCAGGAATTTTTTGTATTATGTCTTTAGAAGAAAATTTTATATCAAGAGACTTAGTGGTTTAACCCTTATGAGGGATAACATTTATCGTAGCTACTAGCACATGTATCCAGATGACTTTATATAGTAACAAGGGGAGGTGCATTATGTTGTTCATTATTTGTATCAATAGTCATTACATCAGTGGTTGAAGGTTTGCTAGACTTGACAAATGAGGTAGTATGTTTAGGCATGGGATTAGTGAAAATTTGCAAATTCTAGTTAGGGGGTGCAATAGAATTATTGCCTTGATCATTAACACCCATAATGGACAGATGCCCTGAATCAATGAGGTCTTGAACTAAATGTTTCAGACACTCGCAATGTTTAGTATCATGTCCATTTTGGCAATGAAAATGACAATAAGCATTGGGTTTGAATGTGGATGGTAAAGGTTGGTTTGGATCAAGCGGTTAGATAGGTGCCAAAGTGAGCAGGTTTTGTTGAATTAAATGGTTCATTGTAATATGAAGTGTATTGGGTAGGGCAATAAATTGTCTCTTTAGGTCCACATAGGTATAAGGCACCACTGCTCTAACAACCGCCACTTGATTCAGAACATATTGGGTTGGTTGTGGTTGAGGTTGAGAAGGAAGATTAAACTGGAAAAAGCCTCTATTTGGTTTGTAGAAGTTTTGTTGGGTATTTTGGTTTTGATTGTTGTGTTCAAGTTTTTCAGCTTGGTTCGAAGTGTATTTTGAATCATGACTTGGAACCGAATTATGGTATTCACCAAAGGTTGTGAATAAACGCATAAATTAAGGGAATTTCATCATTGTTAATTTATCCTGAAGGAGTGTGTGCATGTTTTTGATAAACATCTTTTGTAGATGTGCATTAGGAATCTTGACATCAATTTAAGCATACACAGATTGGTCTAGTGAGATAAAATTTTTGACTTTTTCATCTATGTTTTGTCTACATCACATAAGGTCAGCCATTGTATTTATAGGTGTCATGTGAAATTGAAAGTTACTTATGAAAGAATCCACCAATTCATTGAATGAATGAAATGAATGATTAGGAAAGTTGGAAAACCATTCTAAGGAAATGTCTTTCAAAGTCCTTGGAAACAGTTTGGCTAATAGTTTATCATCAAGGAAGAAGTCACTACACAAAGCTATATAGGCATTAACATGGTTGATAGGGTTTCCTTTTTCTCCATATTTCTGAAGCTGAGGCATTTCTATCCCTTGTGGCATTGGTGTACGTAATATTTCTAAGGATAAGGGGCTACTACGGACATGATATGTAGGAAGAGTGGATTGACCTTGACTAATGGTGGAAATTTGATGTTGCATGGATGAAACGATGGTAAGGAGTTTTGTAAGAAGGGGATTAGGGTATGTGGGTTGAGGTGGAAGGGAAAATGGTGATGGAGTGTAAGTGATGTTAGGTGAAGTGAAAGGAATACTAGGAGGTTGGAAGGTGGTGGAAGGGACTTGTGATGCCACAAGAGCAGTAGGAATGCTAGTGGAAATCAAGAAAGAAGTAGTCTGATGCATAGTTGTATGGACTTGCAGATTGGTATAAGTTGGGATGGAAGCTATGGTTGAAGGGGGAGGAACTTGAGGTCCTCCTTGGCTGATAGGAATGGTAGCGGATTGGGTATTACAAGAGGCATGTTTATTGTAAATCTCAAAAATTCTCTTCATTACTTGCAAGTTCTCATTACTTTCAATCAAATGATGAAGATTGTCAATAGAAGGTATTGCAATTTGGGAAATGTTTTCAAGGGACAATTTTTTTTGTAAATGTTCAAATTCTTCATGAATACTAATGACCTTGTCTTGAGGGAGAGAGTTGTTTTGGTTTTCAACATTCATTGGATGGAAAGGTGAAGGGATGGAAGTGGTATGATCAATTCCTAATGCACCATTTTCCATACTAGGAGCAGGAGCTCTTGAGATCCCAAGGTCCACAACAAAAGTGCTATCGTGGGAAGCCATGAGTCTAGAACTTCTTCTCACCAAAGTATTATCAACGGGGCACCAAAAACTCATGCAAGTACCACTAAGGAAGGGTGAATGCAAATGAAAACTAAAATAAAAGTTTGAAATGAAAATAATAGAAAATCTACAAACAGTAATAAAGATCTAACTATAAAAAACAAAAATGCAGACAAATGCTAGAAAAGTGCTAAAATGTTGTTTGACAAGTGCAAAGAGACTGATTTACCCTGGGTGGTGAATGAGTCCCAGCATGAAAATTTTTGTATTTTTTAGAAACTTGAAGATGATTTTAATGTCCTACAAAATTCAAACAATGATGTAGAATGCAATTTTTTTATTTTTTCAATGAGATGCAATGCAAAAATGAAATCTAAATAGAGCTTTCACTAATGCAAGATAAAATGTACTAATTGAATTGTAATGAAAATGAAAAATTGGATGGAATATGTAAATGAAATCAGAAATGTGAAGTGCTCAAAAGTACGGTTCACCAAAATGAACTGTTGATTTTTGGTTCCTGGGGCTTCTCTAACTCTTCTAGGGTTTTTCACCTAAAGGAGAGAAGTAGGCCAAAAATGCTAATTGTGCATTCAATTTAATGTTGTGTTATGTTTTCTAACCTAAATGAAGCTAACTAAATGCATTAGACTAATCTAAATGAATGAAAACGAATGCAAAAATGCCATTAAAGCTATGTTTGAAAACACACTATGATATGCAAACAACTAAGTAAATGAAGAAATTATGCAAAATAGAAAGGAAAGGGATGAATCTGAGTGCACCTAGATGAAATGTGATGATTCTAGAGTTTTCTAGATGCTAATGGAAATTACTAATTTTTCATAGTGGAACTCATTCACCCAAGGTGGCAAATTAGTCCTCCTCTTCGTGAAAAACTGTCATAAGAAAGTTTTTGTTTATCGGGATCCAGAATCTGACAAAATTTAGATTTTCAGTCCTAAGGTGGGATTGATTCACCATAGGTGGAAAATTAGTCCTCTCCCAATTTTTTGAAAAATCAAGAGGCAACTCTACAACACTAGATCTGGAAAAGTTTGCTTGTTATGTTGGTGAAGTCAATTCTGCAAAAAATGGACAAAAAACCTTCTTCAAGCTTGAAATATACTTAAGTTGACTTGAAGCACCTAGTTGACTTATAAACCAATCTTCAACATAAAAAATCTTGTCAAATCTACATACCTAGGTCTACAAACAAACATCCAATAGGGGAAAATGGTTTAATGTTAGTGAATGGGGGTTTTCCTTGGTCAAACCCCATTTTGGTAATCAAACCTTCAATAAAATAATGAAATGAAAAGGAATGATAAACTAACATGCAATTGCTATTAACTTACCAAACCATTGATGATGCAATTCTAAAGTAATGTCAATGGCTACTTCAAAGTGCTTGAAAAGTGTTTGAAAGGATGTTGTAAAATGCTTGAATACTTGAGTGAATAGGTGGTAAGTGAACTTGATGAATGGGTTGTTGAAATGAGGTGAAAACCACTTATTTATACACACGTGTGCCTTAGTTACCCATTCATATGTCAACACAAGCCAACATGAAGTGATTTTGAATAAAATCCCAAAAGGAAATTTAAAATATTTTGAATTTGGGGCCAAGGGGGACTCATTCGCCACCCATGGCGAATGGGTCCCACCTAGTACCTAAAAACAAGTGTCGAGAAATATGTTGTATTTAATGTTGTTTGTCACGATAATACTCAAAAATACACTTAATTAAGCATATGAGAGCATAAAGGTGTCAAATAAAGCATGAAAAGGGGTAAGTAGTGAAGATGTGCCTAGAAAAGCATGAAAGCTTGTTACAAGACTTTACAACACTTCAAAATAGGGCTTGATGATGAATACAAAGGTGATTTTTAGGTTAATTGTAATTAATATAGTCTAGAAGAATGTAGAAATGTCTTACAACACTTAACAACACCTTCACAAGACATCGTTCTTTAAGTTTTAGTACCTGAATAAGCATGTTCAGGCCATGTTACAACATAACATTAGAGCAACATAGTTCCAACACCTTGAAACAAGACCTAAAAGGCCATGAAAATGATAGGGGGCAATTTTTCTACGACATAGATGGAATCCACTATGATGCACAGTGAAGTTGTTATTTCCAAATGGAAACTTTAGACATTTATTGACAACTGAAGGAATGACATTCATGGAGCAAAGCCATGAATAGCCTAGCTATACATGAAATTGGTCCGATTGTGGGATGATGGAGAATGAGATTTTTAATGTTTTTTGTCCCACTTTTAAAGGGAGATCTATCGAACCTATCATAGGGAAAGAAAATCAATTATGTGTCTTGATCCATTTTTTCATATTGTCATATGTATCTTGATATAGATTTTGCACATATAAGAATTCTTTCCATAAACACGATCAATCAATATCCCATTAGTGGGCTTATTATTGATTCAGCTAGCTATGTAAAGAGGACCATCAAGTGCACATTTAGTTATGTCATTTTGTGAGAAAGCAATGTCAAGAGGTTGTCTAGTCAAGCCCTTATGAGGTCTAGCTTTGATAAATGCTATCACATTATTCTTGGGAGGTAATTACATATGATCATGAATATTGTTAACATGGTTCTTAGTTTTAGTAGGAGGATTGATTATAGCCTACATCTTGCTATTGTCTTGTTTTTTCAGGTACTCCTGAAGGAAGTAACTAAGGCTATAGATGATTTGTTTTTTTTTCTAAGTTTTGAGAACTTTTCTTAGGTTTTGTATGATAGGAACCAAGCTAATGTCAATGCATTTAGGAAGGATATGGGCTTGTAAGTTTTCAAGTTATTCATTTAGCTTGTCAATAAAATCATGCACATTGATTATAGGAGGTGAAGCCATGGGAAATAAAGTATGAAAACTATGAGCCATGGAGGGTTGATTCTCAAAACTATTAGAAAGAGAGTTAGAGCACCCAAGAACCATGACAAGTGAGAGATCGTTGGATGGCATGAACCTCAAACTATGGCTTATAATAGTATTGTGATAGGACACCAAATTGCAATAAGCTAGAATGAAATGATTTTTTTATATTCTTAGCAAAGCAATTTATTGATTAAACAAGGACATAATATGAAATTGAAATTTATTGATGCAATTTTGAACTTTGAAAAATTCACTAAAAGGAATCAATTTAAGCTAAATGCAATGAAATTGATGAAACAAAAAATCAAGAAATTGGAACAACAAGATAATGGCATCAAACAAAAGCTAATATTTAAATGTCCTAAAATTGCAGATCTATAGCTAATAGGGACTCATTTTCCAGTAAGGACGAATGGGTCTTGGTTACATCCTTCTAGGATTTTTCTATGGAATTCAAAGTTAATTGAATAACTCCCTTTTAGATACCAGAAGCTTCAAGTCAGACCTGACAAAGGACCTATTCACTAATAAGGGTGAATGGGTCCTAGTTAGGTATTTTAAAACTATTTTTTAATGGTTTTCAAGCTTTGAGGAATATCTTTTAGTTAAAGGTCGTAGATAGTGAAATGCAGCTTCAAATTTTCTAGAAATTCAATGAAAAAATGAAATACAAACATAAAATGAAAAACATGTTGCAGGAATGGAAGAAGAATGAAGTGTTATCACTGATGTCAATCAATCAACTATTTATCTGCTTGTTGTTGTTGATTTTATATGTCGAGGATATTGAGAAAATTGTATTAAAAGAAGGTTGTTGACTATGGTGCTTGTGAACTATGTTTTGATGTGTGTTGTTTGAGGTCTGATATATTTGTTGTGTTGGAAAAACAAGGACACACAACTGAGAGGGGGGTGAATTAGTTGTGATAGAAACTTAAACTTTTCTTACTTAAGTTAATCTCAAATCTGATGAATAAGCAATTAACCACAAACAATTAACACATCAGAGAGACAAATAACCCCAAGATTTCTACGTGGAAACCCTGTTAGGGGAAAAACCATAGTGGATGTTAGTCCACAAGATTATACTCTATTAAAAGTATAATGAGAAATAATAAGGGGAATGCACATGCATTCAAGCACACTACCTAGAGCTCACTGCTCAAATACAAAAGAGGACTCATTGTCCAACAATACAGAATAGGATTAAAATCCAAAGAATACAAACTAAGAAAATAGCTTCTGCACAAGCCTAATTATAGTTCCAATTATGCTAAAAAAACCTTCTTCACACTTTGCTCAATATTCTTCACTCTCTACTCTGCAATTGAATGATAGAAACACTATTCAAACATTTACACTTTCTCTGGCATACATTCACACTTATGCAAACACTAAATTCACAAAAAAAATTTCTCTTATATATCCACAACATGAGATTTCATCACAACTTAGTCGGCTAGGAAAATAAGACATATTTTCAATGTCGGCCCAAATTCACAAATAAATTTCTAATGCAAATCCACCAAGTTCAACCACAACATAGTGGAGACCCAAATTAACATCTCCAATACAAAAATACTTTAATTAATTACACCACGAAGATCCACAACACGCTACCACCAACATGTCAGCCAAGAATATGAAAATCCGAACATGCACAAGAAAATATCTTCAACCACAAGCTCTGTGAGTAATTTGGATGTACCAAAAAGATAGAGAATCTAGAGACATCAGAGAACACCAAGAAACAATAGAGAAGCATCTGCAACTACTGAGATTACTAGAATAACACAATCTTCATTCAGGAACACTAATAGAGACCACAAAAACACTGTGAGACCACAACACAGTCAAAACTTCACACAAACCTCTGAAACTTCTGGTAGATGATCTGGAAACATTTAGAGATAAAAATTTTAATCAACACCAACTAATATTTAACATACAGAACAAGACATCTTCATGACCTGCACAGTTCCACTAGGAACCTAGAATACTTTCTTTTACAATTTTCTCAATATCCTCAACATATACAAACTTTAATACACCAAATGCTAGTAGTGTTGACATCAATGACAACCACATATCAGAAACCATATCCACAACATCCAACAGTCTCCCCATTTGGCATTGATGGAAACACATGATGTGAAAAATACCATCAACCCAACACACTGACTCTTCTTCTCAACTGTGCTTCTCCCCACAAGGCTCTTCTTCTTAAAAATATTTTTCACATTTCACTTCTCCCCCTTTGACATCAATGGAAAAGGTAACCATGAACTTTCCATATGCACACTCTGAACCACATATCTGCACATCTGACTACTCCCCCTGAGTAGCAGCCATGGAAACATCAATCCGGATCAAAATATAGCAATGTAGCTCACAAATTGATGCAAGAGAATGCATATTTAGTTCTTATCTCGAGGGGTAATCACCCCTAGAATTCCTTTGAGATACTAAAAATTATCCTTCGGAAATGGCTTAATAAATATATTTGCAATATGTTCTTTGATAGGCACATATTCCAATCTAACTTCTTTCTCATACACTTTCTCTCTCAAGAAATGAAAATTGATTGATATATTTTTAGTCTTGGAATGCAACACCAAATTCTTTGAAATATTTATTACACTTGAATTGTTATAGTATATGGAAATAGGTTCTTCATAGACCACCCTGATATCTTTCAACATCTGTCTCATCCATATCACTTGCATATAGTTATTTGTTGTAGCAATGTATTCTGCTTCAATAGTGGATAGAGAAATGAAATTCTTCTTTTTGCTCAATTAGGACACCAAATTCTTCCCTAGGAAGAAAGCACCACCACTAGTAATTTTCCTATCATCTACATCTCCATCCCAATCCACATTAGTAGATGCACTCAAAGTGAGATCATCATCCTTTGGATACAAAAGTGAAAAGTCAACTATTCCTTTTAGATACCTAAAACTTCTCTTCACGACAGTCAAATGTTATTGTTTTGGATCAACTTGAAATCTAGCAACCATACATACAACATTCATAATGTCTAGTCTAGTCTGAGTCAAGTAGAGAAATCCACCAATCATTTACCTATATCTAGTTTGATTCACCTTAAGAGAATCATCATTTTGTGTCAACTTACATTTGGTCACCATAGGGGTACCAATAGGTTTTGAGTCATCCATTCCAAACTTCTTCAACAATTCTCTCACATATTTGGACTGAGATATGAAAATCCCCTTGTCTAACTAACTTGTAATCCCAGAAATAAATCCATCTCTCCAATCATACTCATTTCAAATTCAATCTTCATCTCATCAACAAACTTCATACATAGATTGTCATCTCCTCCAAAAATGATGTCATCAACAAAAAATTCTATAATTAACTCCTTATCATTATCTAATTTTAAGTATAATTTTCTATTAACACTGCCTTTAGTGAATCCAAGCTTCAATAGATATTTTTCCAATCTAGCGTACAAGGATCAAGGGGCTAGCTTAAGTCCATACAAAGCTTTCTTTAATCGGTAGACCATATCTTCCTAGTTAGTTAGCTAAAATCCATCTAGTTGTTCAATGTACACTTCTTCTTATAGTTCTCCATTCAGAAATGTAGACTTTACATATATTTGATAGACTTTGTTGTCCTTGTATGTAGCATAAGCAAGAAATAATCTAACAACTTCAATCCTAGTGACAAGAGCAAAGGTTTCCTCAAAATCAATACCTTCCATTTGAGAATACCCTTTACATACGAGTCTTTCTTTATTCTAGACCATTTCAACTTTTTCATTCAGCTTGTTCCTAAACACCCATTTAGTACCAATCACATATTTTTTCTTTAGGCCTGGGAACTAGTATCCATGTGTTGTTCTTTTCAATCTATGTCATCTCTTCCTTCATAGCTTCCAATAAGTGTTCATCTTGACAAGCTTCAATGACATTTTTATGTTCAATCTTGGAAATAAAACAATATTCTTTTGCAATCTTTCTTATAGTTTTCACTCATTTATTCTTATCTTCTATGATTTGATTTTTAGAATGATTTAGCCTTACATACCTTGGAGTTTCGAGACATTCTTGACCTTCTAATTCTTCTGATTTATCTTCTTCACTTGCATTTTTCTATGCCTCCTGACTGACTTGATTTATTGGAACAAATTGAGGTTGCTTAACCAGAACATATGGAATCATCTAAAGTAGATTTTGTGTTTGAGAATTATTTCCTTTGCAAGTATTATCTTCCTCTAAATCATAACCACAATATCTGGATGATTTGACAGTGTCCTGATCAACTCTGACATTTGCACTCTCACCCATCTTTCTGTGTCTTTTGTTATAGCACTGATAGGCCTTGCTTTTAGTGGACTAACCTAGGAAGATTCCTTCATCACTTCTTGCATTAAATTTTCCTATATCATCATCTCTCCTGATATAACACTTGCTTCCAAATATTTTGAAATACTTGATAGTAGGCTTGTGACCAAACCATAACTCATACAGAGTCTTACTAGAAGTACCATTAACATTTACTCAGTTCAAAGTATACACATCAGTGTTTACTTCTTCACTCCAGTACATCTAAGACACATTTCCTTCCATCATCATTGTTCTGGCAGCATCCAAAATTGGTCTATTCTTTCTCTCTACAACTCCATTTTGTTGAGGGGTTTGAGGAGCAAATAACTATATTTTAATTCCAAGCTCTTCACAATAAGAGTTGAACTCCTTGGAAATGAACTCACCACCTCCGTCAAATCTCAAGCACTTGTTTTTTAGACCGATCTCATTTTCTTCCATAGCCTTGAAACTTTTGAACTTCTCCAATGCTTCACATATTTCTCTTAAAAAGGAAACCCAAATCATTCTAGAGTAATCATCAATAACCAACATAAAATACCTTTCTCCATGAATACTTCTAACTCTGGAGGGATCACAAAGGTTAGTATGTAGTAGCTCCAAAAAATTATTTGAATGAAATTATTTCTTCCAGAAAGAGACTCAAGTTTGTTTACCCATCTGACATTCCTTGCAAATTATACTAGCAAGCTTCACTAACCTAGGAAGATCTCTTATTGCTTGAGTAGAACTTATCTTGATAATGTTGTCAAAAAATTTATGACATAACCTCCTATACCACAACTATCTTCCATTTAGTTGAACAATTAAACAACTCAGACTAGCACTATTTAGATTTAAAATATTACCTTTTCTTTGTTTTCTTGTTGTAATCATATTCCCAAAACATCCACATATCTTGCATCTCCCATCTTTTAACTGAAGATCTTATCCCTTGTAAACCATCTGTGCAACTCTTAACAAGTTGTGATTTTTTTATGGTGTTTTTTGCACAACAACAACTCAGAGAAGATACAAATATCCTATCTCTCTTGAAAGGTAAATCTATATCAGCAAGCCTCAAGAGATAACCCCAAGGTCTCTAATGTCAGGTCTTGAAAATGCATAAACAACTCAGATAATATGTGAAAATTCTAGTAATCACAAAGGGACCTTACTACAAGCAAATATTGAATCATCAAACTTATCAGATCTAGCAATATGGTGATACTTCAAATCCTAAATCTAACCCAAATAATGAAAGAAATAGCAAAATATAAGGGTTTCAAAGAGACTTCTAAGATTAACACTAATCCTAAGATTAATAGTGCAAATGACCCAATACTTGAAATGGACCAATCCCTCATAAACTAGTTCCTGCTTGACCCAAATAAATCTGCAATCTTATAGAAATAGTACAATCTTCTAAGGCATGAAAGATTTTCAGATCATGAACATTTATCCAAAACAACCTTATTGCAATTAGAATGAACAAGCATTCACAACAAAACTAAGCACAATGAATATGAAAGTCCAGGCTAACTTTACAAAGTAACCAACAATCAACTAGCTGCAAAAAGTATGGACTAGAGATTGTTGCAACACTTCAAGCATAAAATCATAATCACCATTGAATCTTCTAACATCAAATCTAACATATATCAAATAAACTTAATCAATTTCAAAAGATAGAATCATAGGAACCATGCCAAATAAAATTAACATAAGAAGGACACCAAATCACAATGCCTTTACTTGCATTAAATCATCCAATGTAGCAACAATTCTAGTCTTTTGTTACAATGCTTGCTTGAAAATAACCTAACTACTAACTTCTTGCTCTAATAGTTAATTCACTCCAATATAAAACTATCTATCCCTTTCAAATGAGGAAATATCCTTATTTATAGAGATTACATCTTATGTCGGCCCAAATAGGGTTACAAAACAATAGGCCCCAAAAAAAAGTCGACCAAGAAGAATTCAAAATGAAGTAAAATGTGCATTAAACACATGTGTTCCATCTAGGTCGGCCTAGGATCTCCAGCATGGTTCATTCCAATGCATGTGAAGGATGAAGAGGAATAATGGGGAAGCACAAATTCTGATGAGGCATTGCATTAATTGCTCTCACCTTTGTCCTTATCTGGCTCCATTTTATCCTGCACCATCAAAAATACCTTCTCCAAGTTGGAAATAGGTGGAATAACCAACACCTTAATTTTCCTTTCAATGGATTTAATGCCCTCTCTTGACTAGTTAACAACCTTATCCCAATCCACCTTCAGGGTTTGCTACTTATCCATCACTACAATGTATGTGGTTGCATCATCTAATTGGTGTTTGGTGTCTGGGCCCTTAATGTTTGGATAATATACATCATGCCACCATTTTCTCAGTTGCTCCAAATTTAGATGTTTCAGTGCAAACCCTTTTCTTCCTGTCATAACTTTGAAGAAGGAAATGCACTTGTTGTAGATCTCAGTTAGGGTATCCTCAATTTTCTTTCCTTGCTTATGCACCTTCTTCAAAACCCTTTTCCTTATTTGGAAAGCTTCGTACCATTCCCAAGGTTCTACAACTTTGAAAGGATGAATAATTCTATCACTTACCAATTTGTCTTCAGTGAATTCCATGATGGTTTTCGTCTTCTACAACAAGAGATAAACATCCTCCTTATCTTATAGGATCTCCACTAGTTGACAAGATATCTTTAATGGCACTATCTCCTTTGGCTTCCACTCCTTGCAACCAATTCAGTGTGGCATGTGTAGTGGTTTTCATCTCCTCCAACTCAGTTATTATTTCTTATGGTAGGAAACTTGCTGCAAATGATGAGGAGCTGATTTAACTAATAGACTACAAGGGTTTCATCAAATCCTACAAATGCCTCTTTATTTTGTCATTATCCTTAAAATATTGCTTAGCTTGCACCTCTTTCTTCAATATGCTCAAAATAGTAGCACTGGAGCCTTCAAATTCTTCAAATTCCTGCATCATGGAGGTCGGTCCCAAGCTGATAGTTTGCACACTATAATCTCTGCCAGTCACTTCATCCTTATTCGTATATGATATAGGGGTGGCAATGTGAATTTCCCTATTATTGGATTCATCTCTCTCAATCCTGGAGATAAACCTAGCTTTCTTCTTTGCTTTTGTTTTTCCTATATTTTCCAGTAATTCATCCCAGTTGGGAGGAGTATCATCCACCATATTTTTTTTACTCGTTAATTCCTTATCTAGCCAAGTAGGAATAGTGGAATTTGACTGCACATTACCTTGTCCAACCACATCATGTTTCCCTTTAGAGGAATCCATATTCAAATTTTGCTCATCAGGAACTTCAATTATATCTTCACTTCCCTTATCATGTTCTTCTTCTTCATGCACTAGTGAAGGGGACTTGATTGGCACTTCCTCTCTCTGTGGAGGTCTATCTTTTTCATTGCCTATAGGTGAATCCTCTTAAGTCACCAAAGGGGAATGCAATATATTTTCTATCTATGCCTCTATATTGTAGAGTTCACCTTCTCAAAATTCTTCTTCTCCTTGATCTTGGTGATCCTCTGCATCCTTAGATTCACTTGGTACATTATGAGTTTCATGAGGAGGAAAATTATCATGTTCTATGGCAGGGACAATGAAGGGAACACTTTTCTTTGGCACACCATCCTTGGGAGAGGGAGTTCTTAATCTTCTTGTATACACCTATGTTTTCTCTCTCAAAATTTCCATAGTTCCTACTGGTGGTCCAACTTCCTCCACTACCTTAGAAGATTCCTTCTTGTGAGACAATATCACTATTCTTCTTCTCTTAGGCACAAAAGCACTACCCTCTTTTCCCTCTTCCTTAGCTTCTTCCTTTGCAGATTTATTTGTCTTTGAAATATGTTTTTTTTTCTAGGCAATAGGTCCTCTGTGCTTCTCTCCTTCTTCTATTTTTTCTGCTTGAGTATCCTTAATCTTTATCTTGAAAGGATAACTCACCTTAGCCTAACCCTTAGGGTCCTACTCAATTCACTCTTCAGAAGTAGAACGACACTCCAAGTCTCCCATTAAGTTAGAAGTGCATCACACAACTTCACTTTCCAACTCCAAAATCTTGCATTTGAGCCATAACTTGGTGTACTTGATCACTGGAGTCATGATCTTCTCAAATTTTGTTTTCTTTTCCTCTATAAATTCTATCTCTCCTATCGGTTTGTATTTCGCAAGCTCATAGTCATGACTCTGAATCAAATCTCCATCATCTTCAATCTGATCAGGAATGGCCTTTATGTTGTATAGTAAGACCAAGTTGACTGGCAGCCTGGAGAAATTAGTTCTCCTAATTTCAATTTCATCCTTATTGTTAGCCCAATAATCCCCTACATTGTATGTATGGTTGTATTCCTTGTTGGCCCTTCTTTGTGCTTCACAAGTCCTATCAAATCTGGATTTCTTAGAATGGAAAGAGAGACCCAAAGTGCTCATTTCCTACTCAGAAGCATGGGCTAAATTAATGGAGGGGAAAGCTTCATTACTACCTACCCTCAAAGGAAAATCACTACCAAATCTAGTCTTATGTTTTTCCTTCTTAACAATTGCATCAAAATCACATATTTATCTTGTGACTTCCATAAGTATAATGTGATCTGTGGGATATCTAGGGAGTCTATATGGGGGCCTTTGACAAACATCTATTCTAATGTATGAGAAGGCATGGAACTGGATAAACCAAGCTCCAAATCTCTTGATTAGCCTCATGGAATTGTCTGAGATCCAAACATGCTCTGCACCATGTAATAAGTTGGTGATTTACATGTTGAATGCGTCATTGACCCTCCTATGACTTGTGATACCCAATTGTAATTGTGGGTACAATTCATAAATCACATATCACCCAAACACACCCCTTGTGATTAGCCCCTTGTATGGATGGAACCTTGCAATTGCATAAACCAAATAAGAGGTCATTGTGAAGGTCTTTGTCTGCAATACATTGCATATTTTTTCATGTATCATTGCACTTATAATGCTTGCCAAATGGTAGTCATTATTTTGCTCCATCCTCACAATGACATGGAACATCCAGTTTTCAAATACTCTTGAACTCTTCAATCCTACCACCCTACTGAGGATTGTGATAGCATCATAGTATTCCTTTTTGAATTTTTCTCTGAAGAGTTGCTTGGGTAGTTTGGAGAAGTGAGACTTGTGTTTTTCCAGCCAAGAATTGATGATCTGCTTTGATTTGACGATGTCTTCATCATGATACTTCTTCACTATGTCGATATCAAATCCCACCACATGAGACCTATCAGGCATGTCAAAGGTTTGGGCTATAGACATAGGGTTAGGATTTTCCACTATTCTCCCTTGAGGACCAACTATCCTTTGTGTGCCCCTGTCATAATTTTTGGCACATTCTAGCACCAACTCGTAGCATTGTACTGTGGCAGGAAATCCTACCACATGGGCCAATCCTGACTCCAATATCCTTCTAGCCAATAAGGGAAGATTTTGTGCTACCATTCTTTCCTTGAATTCCTCATAATACCATTGGCCTACATTTGTATCTGTGACCTCTAACCAGATGGAATTCAACTTGCTTTCCAGAACCCTACTCTTTATATCCATTTTGATTCTTTCTGCCTTGGAGATACCAGACCCTTCAGCACGTAGATCTGTTTGCTTTTCCTTAGTCTTCTTGACTATTGTCTTACACTCTTCAGCCTACATCCACTAGAAAAAAACATAATAAATTCTTTTATAATATTAGAATCAAGGTTAAGCAGCCATGAACAACATATTCATCATTAAACCAGCCCAAAATCATGACAAAAATCCCTCAAATCAATCATAAAACACAATCATTTTAAATATTAGATTTTGAGCAATCCAGGAAAAACCGGCCAAAGAGGAGTTCTGAGAAATTTCATCTCCGATGAACTTCACTGATCAAGTACAAGTTTCATCAATTTAATCATTACAACACGAAAGGAAAACATGTAATATCATTTAAATCATCAATATCAATCATGAGATGCCAAATACACATCATTAAATTCTTTCATCTCTTGAATTCTTTATACTGTGAAGTCATTTTGGCAAAATCCATTGAAGAAATAATTCCACGAGGAACTAAAAAATCTGAGCTTTTTGCACGCTTATGGGAAAACAAAAGAGCGAGGGAAAATTAGGAAATTTTGAGTGTGCAAAAATTATGCGAAAACCTCGGGATCCTGAAAACTATAATTTCTCACAGTCTCGCCCAAAACAATCAAGCGATCACAAATTTGAGACTTTATGTTTGAATACAACTTGTTTTACATTTCTTATTGATCATATCATGTCTTCAACTCTCTTAGATGCAAATTGGTGAGGAATGGTGATGCCCTAAATTTAACCATCGAACCTCTAAGCTCAAAACCCTAAAATTCTCCATTAATGCAAGGGAGTTTGTTCAGATTCAGATTGCTCAACTCATTAATCATAGAAATGGGTTGTTTGGAATAGACCTAAGTCAGTTCATCTGAATGGAACTAAATTCACACTTTTACACCTCACCCATGGCTGATAATCGGTGAAGCTTGAAAACCCTAAAATTAAACCAAGCTAAAGGAATCCTACACACTGAGCCAGGTTTGGAGATGAGGTGGGCACTGTCAAAATTAGAAGGATTAACTAAGGGGTGGATTTTCTAGACCTCTAGAAATTATGAAATGTTTGCACAACCCTAGCTTTAAAATGGTCAACGCCAAACATGCAAAATCCAACCTCCACACATACTTAGAACGCCAAAGAATCACTCTCATCCAACATTTGAAAGTAAGGCAATGAATAAATACCATTGATTGGATGAATGAAATTATGTTCAGTGACTAGTAACCAAATTTGATGCCCCAACAAATAGCAGCAACAATGGTCACGCCCATGAAATTCACCACCAAACTCACAAATTTAAAAAGTCCACAAGTCAAATGAAACCCAACACTCAAGATCAAACCTCTTAGATCAACATAAGACAAATGATAAAATCTCAATGGCACAAGAATTCCCCAAAGTTGACTAAGTACATGCCACATGAATCGTACAATCAAGCATTAATTCTATTGACAAGACAACCCAAAACAAAACCCATGAATTCAACGGAGTGCAGGAATTTTGGAGAAATCTAGTCAACATGGAATTTTGCGATGGACCAGAATCCCTGGATCACAGTATAAGTTCCTCCTCATCGGGTTTTCAAGGAAACCAGAGAATTCCGCCTAAGGAGGAGAATCCCAAAATCAAAGGAAAACTCAGAAATTTCTTGAAACTTAAGATTTTCAACAAATAACCTAAAGTGATCATCAGTGCAAGCAAGATAAACATTCAAGCACATGTCGAAGCAAGCAAGTCCTAATAATAAATGGGCCAAAGCACCAGAAATTAGAGCAAAAAAAAGGGAGGTCCCTACTTTCAGTGGGGTGTGTGTGCGGAAACTGCACAACATGTGTTAGGCCTTCAACATAAAGGACATCAACAATGTTAACTTTACCACTAAGGAAAATAGATCCTCTACCACGAATCACACTAGCATTGTTATCTCCAAATATTACAACCCCACCATCATACTTCTCTAGACTTACAAATTTTCTTTTATCAACAGTCATATGATGTGAGCATCCACTATCAATGAATCACTCATCTTTTTCTTCAATTGGGGCTGCAAGAGACTCTTCATTTTTAGCAGATTCAGTAGCCACAAGATTCTCTTCAATGGTAGCAATGAAAGCACATTCATCTTCATTTCCATTATCTTTATCAGACTCATCATCAATCACTGCTTCTTCAAAAAAGTAGCATCTCTTTTGGAATCTAAAATGTTTATGCTTAGATCTAGGAACTCTTTCAGGACATCTTGATGCAAAATGACCTATTTTACTGCATGAAAAACATTTAATAGTCAATACATCTTCATACTTAACTTTTCCTCTGCCTTCTTGCTTTGTAATCAATGCTTCCAGTTCTTCTACCTCTATTTCTTTATCTTCAAGTTGTTTAAGTTCATCATACTTGGATATCTTTCTGGAACCCTCTCCCAGACTATATATTTTCATGTTAGTTCTAGATACAGTAGCCTTGAATGCAGATTCAGTCTTCAGTGTAGATTCGCCAAATTCACTTATTTCAAAAGTAGCAAGCTTCCTAATCAATGTGTCTCTTGTTATCTTGTTTACTGATCTGAACTCTTCAATAGCATGAACCTTCATTTTGTAGGAGGGAGGCAAGGATTTGAGTACTTTAGCCACAATTTCATTCTCATCCACAGAATCACTGACACATTTAATACCCATGACTATTTCATTTACTCTCTGCATAAAAGAAGTGATATTTTCATCTTCACCCATCTTCAAATTCTCATACTTTCCTTTCAAGCTTTGTAGCTTAGCCATCTTCACCTATGCATCTGCTTCATATAAAGTTTCTAGTTTCATCCAAATCTCATGAAATATCTACAACCCTATCACATTAACCATCTATAAATCTCTCAGAGCACTCACCAAAGATTCAATATCCCTAATGTTATTTTCAACATCTTTGATTTAATCAGTAGTGGAGGGATCATTCTGAGGAATAACATATGGATATTTTGTAATCTTCTAGAAATCCTTACCAATACATCTAAAGTGACATTGCATCCTAACTTTCCATAGTGAATAGTTAGTGCCGTCAAATCTCAGACTGTCCTTCTTGAATGTTGTCATCCTAGATCACCTCAAGCTTTTAAACTTCTTTAGAGGAACCAAATATGATACCAGTTGTTGGATAAACAAGGACACACAAATGAGAAGGGGGTGAATCAGTTGTGATAGAAACTTAAACTTTTCTTACTTAATTTAATCTCAGATCTGATGAATAAGAAATTAACCACAAAAATTAACACATCAGAGAGATAAATAACACCAATTTTTTATGTGGAAAATTTTTTAGGGGAAAAACCTTAGTGGATGTTAGTCCACAAGATTATACTCTATTAAAATTATAATGAGAAATAATAGGGGGAATGCACATGCATTTAGGCACAATTCCTAGAGCTCAGTGCTCAAATAAAAAGAGTACTCACTGTCCAACAGTACAGAATAGGATTAAAATCCAAAGAATACAAACTGAGAAAATAGCTTCTGCACAAGCCTGATTATAGTTCCAATTAAGGTAAAAAAACCTTCTTCACAATTTGCTCAATCTTCTTCACTCTTTGTTCTGCAATGGCATGATAGAAACACTATTCACACATTTACACTTTCTCTGGCATACATTCACATGTATGCACACACTAACTTCACTCAACCAATCTCTCTTATATATCCATAACATGATATTTCATCACACCTTAGTCGGCCAAGAAAATAAGAGATATTTTCAATGTCGGCCCAAATTCACAAATAAATTTCTAGTGAAAATCCACCAAGGTTGGCCAAAACATAGTAGAGACCAAAATTAACATCTCCAATACTAAAATACTTTAATTAATTACACCACGAAGATCCACAACACACTACCACCAACATATTGGCCAAGAATATGAAAAACCAAACATGTGCAAGAAAACATATTCAACCACAAACTCTTTGAGTAATGTGGACGTACCAAAAAGATAGAGAATGATCTAGAGACATCAACGAACACCAAGAAACAATAGAGAAGCATCCACAACTCTTGATATTACTAGAATAACACAATCTTCATTCAAGAACACTGACAAAGACCATAGAAACACTGTTAGACCACAACACAATTAAAACTTCATGCGGACCTCTGAAACTTCTGGTAGATGATCTAAAAACATTTAGAAATAAACCCTTTAATCCACACCAAATAATTTTTAATGTAAAGAACAAGACATCTTCATAACCTGCACAGTTCCATTGGGAACTTAGAATACTTTCTTTTACAATTTTCTCAATATCCTCAACATATACAACCTTTAATACACCAAATGCTAATGGTGTTGACATCAATTACAACCAAATATCAGCAACCATATCCACAACATCCAACATGTTGCTGCTCTGGATTTCTCTTTGATGAATTTTCATGGTGTATGTTTCAAGAGTTATGCTACCTTGGTTCTATTGAAGTTGGTTTTGGCATTTGGAAGTATCGAACTTAATCGATCTATGTGTTTTACACTGGTATGGCTGACTGTGTGTCAAGCACTACTTTAAAATTTAATTAGGCGTGCTGGATCTATTGTGTGTCCCAGTGAAGCATGTGTTTGGGTCGCCCTCATTCTAATTCCACCCTGGGATGTTTTGGCCTTGGCCTAATTTGAATTTGAAGTTGGATGGCCGACTTTGTATCTTTTCAACGTTGGAGATAGTATAAATGTTGAATGTGCCAGCAATGGAAATTGTACATAAGAAAAGAAGGAAGATAAGTGAAAGAGAACCTATGAAACCCTTATGCTATTCTTAAAGTGTGTGAGCTAAGTGTATGGTTGATTAGTGTAGAGCTTAAACGCCGAGTTTTGGGATGTAGTGAGCACAATGATTACTCTATCATTCATGTGAGTTGATAAGTGATTGTGGTGGTGTGTCGTAGAAAAAAGTACCATTTTCTTGACATGGGATTAATTCATGATAAATTGGACTTAATAAGCTCCTAATTTAGTGTTGTGAGACATTTTATGAATCCACACTAGGTCTTGGCCCCTTGCAAATTGAATAACAGGGTATGTGTAAGATCATGATGGCCCAAAAAGTTGCAATATGATGGGTATGTGGCTGAAAACTTTGTTTTTACCCAAAATTGATGAAATGAAAATAGGATTTAAGTAACTTAACTATAGGATTAAAAAAAAAAATTGAATTTCATGAAGTTTTGACCAAGTTAAGGTGGCCAGACATACGAGTTTTTTATATTTTTAAAACTTGTAATAAAAAATTTATAATTAATTATTTACTTGGAAAAAAATTACAAAAAAGTATGCATCACATTGGGACATGAGTCCTCTACTTATATCTAAAATCTTTTAAAAAAATATTATCATTTTATTGTGGTTAGGGTGGTTAGATGGACACCTACTTCTTATTTTTTTTCTCAAATTTAAGTACCTTGCATTGAAATTTCAAATTTTCACCAAATAGATTTCTTTTTTTAAACAAACTTAGTAGTTTAGAAACTACATTCAATTTTCTACAGATTCTATTGTTACATATTTTTGAAATAATATGGTTAACTTACTCAAATTTTTATGTCAAGTTGCGTAACTCTGATTTTTTAATATTTTTTTGCCACTTAAGGGCCTATTTATTCAATGATGATCCAACACATACCCAACATGCTTTTAACATCTTGTAAAGGTGTTGTAAAGTCTTGCAAAGGACTTTCACTCTTTTCTAGACTTAATTAACCTATTTCTTCCTAATTCAACATTATAAAATGTGTTTAATAACATCATCATATCAATTTAGAAGGCTTGTAAAATAAACTTAATGATAAACTAGTGTTGTAATCTATCTTTCCCATTCACATTGGTTCTTGTGCCTTCCTAGGCTACGTGGAGCTCATTTTAGTGTTGTAAAGTGTATTTAATCAAAATTTCACATTGAATTTGTGTCCCAAGCCCTATTTTAAATTTACATAATCCCAAATAGGCCCCTATTCACCCATATTGTGCATCTTAAGGCATAATTTGATCAAATAACTGACATAGTCATCATATAAGCCTAATTTTCTTACTTCTCAGCATTCCAGGTAGCAAAAATGGACCCTATGGGACTCATTCACCCCTAGTGGTGAATTAGTCCCATCTAGGTGGGACCCATTCACCATTAGTGGCGAATGAGTCCCATTTGAGCCATTTTTTGGGGTTTGAGTGGGAAAAATTAGGTTTTAAGTTTAATTTTCTCCATGTCGGGCTTAGGGATCCAATTAACGGGAAAATAAGGTGTGCTTCCTATAAAATCACCTCTCTTAACTCATTTTTACATCCATTAACTTAATTCACATATTCATCCACCAATCTTCCATCTCAAGTCAAGCAACTTAGGGTTTTGTCATTGCAAGTCATTAAGAAAGCTTCTAAGGACATTAAGGGGATGAATCTTCCTCCATTATTGCAAAAATCCAAGATCAACATCATGCAAAGGTAATCCATTTCATTTTTTCATGTTTCATTCCTTTCTTTCATCATTTTAGTTTAATTACCTAAAATGGGTTTGACCAAGGAAAATCCCCATGCCTTAACAATCCACATTTCTTCTCCTCTTCTTATGTGTTTGCAGATTTAGGTTGTTTTGGAAGCTTGGAAATCATTGAAGATAAAGTTTCAAGGTTTCTCAAGTCCTTTTCTCATTCAACAAATCAAAATATCAATAAAATCTCATTTTCATACACATAAATCAGGGTTTTAGAAGAGGACACCTGTAGGGCATCAAAATGCAGATCAGAAGCTTCAGAATCCACCTTTGAAAATCCAAAAATTCAAAAGTGGACTCATTCACCATGGGTGGAAAATGAGTCCCACCCCAAGGTCATTTTTTGGATTTTTTACATTTTTAGATACCCTTTTGTCAGAAATGGGTTCCAGTATAGTTTGGCAGAACTAGAACTAATTCGCTCAAAATGGCGAATGAGTCCCCCCCTACCTAAAAATCAGCACCAATAGTGTTTCATAAGCAATTTCTAGTCTCCTTCAAGGTTCGAGGTGCACACTTTCAGTTTGATTTAATTTTGTTTAGTTTTTGCATTCATTCCTAGTTCATTGTTGCATTACACAATGTGTTTTCAAACAAGTTGTTTTCCTGTGGTTTCTATTCATTAGTAAATTAGTCTCATTTGTTTCTTGCATTAAAGCATTTTATCTAGGCATATCACATCCTTATTCTATTCATATTTCATTGACTTTGAATGTAACATAGGCATTTTTGGCCCATCTTTCTCCTTCTAGGTGAATTACCATAGGAGAGCTAGAAAGCAAGTGAATGCTAAAAATCTATGTTTCATTTTGGTGAATCTTCTTTTCAAACACTTTCTTATCTCATTTTGGAGTCCTTCATCATAGATCTAGGTTTGCATTAACCTTTCATTAGTATTTGCATGGATTAATTTGCATGCTAGATTTCAAACTTTGCATTCATAAAAAATGCATTTAGGTTGCATTTTTGGCATATAATTTCATGTACCTTTTCTAAATTTCTACACTTTTCATTTAGGTTTGCATCATAGGACTCAGAAAGCATCAAAATTAGTTAAAAATTTCTAAATATTATGAGAAAGTTCATATTGGGACACATTCGCCACCCTAGGTGAATCAGTCCTCGTTGACCCCTGAAACTGCATTTTACAGAACTTAGAACTTTGTTTTTCAAGCTTTTTTTTGGTGCCTTAACCTGTATATATTAGTTAGTTGCATTTCTGTAACATGCATTTCAATAGATCTCACTTAAAATAGCTCATTTTGATGCATTGTTTAATTGCACTTTTGCATTTACAACCTTTAATTTTTAGATTGTTGCATTGTGTAAATAGAAAATTAGCTTACTTCAAAACTGAAAATTACATTTCCTTTTAAGTCATTGCATTGTACTTTCTTTCCTTTTCATAATAGCATGTTTTCCTCCAAAAGGTGTGGCTTTGATTTTGTTAATAGTGGATTGTATAAGTACAAAATTCCCTCTTATGAGTCCAATTTTGATTATCACAATGAGTAATTTAAGACACATGATCAAATCATTGGTACTATCCTTAACCTTATATTACCCATTGGTTAGAATGGTAGTGTAGACAATCAAACCAATCATACTTGTTCTTCTCTCGATACCTCTCCTATTAGTGATGAATGTATATTGGTGCAAGAAGCTACACGATTGGAGGGTCTTGATTCTCCATCAATGTATTCCCCTTTGGACGATGTTAGACAACAAGACAATGAAAACATTAAAAAAATATTGAATACAACCTCACCTAATCCCCATAACCATGAAACCCAAAAATTTTCGTCTCCTAATATCCCTCCTCGATGTCACGATGATAGGTTAGTATTAGAAGACATCCCTATTAAGAGTCATGAGAATCTTGACATTCCCTTCCCTAATGCTTCTCCCCTTTGGGATGATCTATTTACAAACCAAAGTGATCCTTCTCTGGATTCCTCCCTCACTTGTGATGAAGCTACTTTACACACTTCAAGCTCTCCTAGTCGGGTAGAAAACATAACACAAGAGAATGAGACTTTAACGACAATTAACATCATTGATCATTCCCCTATTAGCGATGAAGTCATTTTGGAAGAACCTGGCTCTTCTTTTCAAAAAATAATGGCTTGTTGTTCTTATAAACACTCTCCTTCTAGGGAGAATATCTTGATGCTAGAAAATGACAAAAATCATAAAGTACATTCCTTCCATAAACAAGTGGTTCTCGATTTCCCTTCCTTAAAGATACACCAAACCAAGACCATTGAGGTTATGAATGCACAAGTGTCCATTAGATCCCCTTCGATCAATGAACCACATACATACCCTATGGGACATCCTAACAACCCTCTAATTCTCTACCTCCCTTCACAAAAACAACAGGCTCAAAACAAACCTAAACTCATCCTCTACCCACATAATAATAATGTATCACAACAACCGAGTTATAATACCATTGCTCATACATATAACACTCAAAATAATCTGCAACTACCACAACCAATCCCATCCCTTTTACCTTTACCCAATCTTCCTAGTGCTACTCGTTACATCCCACACATAGAGGAGTATGATCTTGTTGAACAATTAAAGAATACTCCTGCAAAAATTTCTCTTTGGGATTTACTTTAGAACTCACCAAACTACAACACTATTCTTCAAACAACCTTACAACATATTGCAGTTCCTCCTAGTACAACTCCAAATGAATAGTTCTCTTTATGCCTTGTTGGGTTCTTCACCAAACAACTAATCTCTAGAATAATTATTCAAATTTTGAACTTCTTCAATAATAGAAACTTTATAGCTATAATATTTAGTAAGATTTCTTACTACCTTCTTTACCACCTCATCTTCATCTAGATTTCCACCAAGGTATCTAATGGAATTGATAACTTCGTGCACTCTATGCATGTACCTTATAATATCTTCATCTTTTTTCATCCTTAGGTTTTCAAACATGATCTTCAAATTTTGCATCTTTGCTTGCTTGACCTTATCATCTCCTTCATAGATACTTTCCATATTTTTCCAAATTTCACTAGTAGTTTTAAGACTAATAAATTTTACAAGTTCTTAATTAGAAAGACCACTCAAAAGAGAATACCTTACTTTTCCATTGTTCTCATATTCCTTGATTTCATCATCATTACTCAGACCATTTACATGCATTATATATCTAGTTTCAACATATTTCCAAATTCTAAACCCTAGAGAAATAAGGAAACCTTCCATCCTCATAATCTAGAATGAAAAATAAAATCCATCAAACAAATGATCCTCCTTCTTGTGTGCCATCCCAAATCTACCTCAAATGGTTAAGCTTTCTTCCAAGGAACCTTGCTTTGATACCAATTTTTGAATGCACAAGAAAACTAAGAGTGGGGGTGAATTAGTTATACATTAAAACATCAAAATGCTCATTAACATTTGGATCTACATTATTCCATAAATCCTTAACAACCATTAAACCCTTATCATGCATTAGGAAAATGTAAACATGAAAACAATTAATGCAAACACATCCAAAAACATGAGAACACCAGGTTTACATGGAAAACCCAAGAATGGAAAACGATAATGAGGATTATCTCACAATATAAAGTAATTGAAACACTAAATACAATAGGCTCACTGCCCAAATGAAAAGAAGGGACCACTTCTAGATTAGAAAGAAGAAGAAAGAAGATTGTTACAATAAGAACCATCTCAGAGCAATAGAAAAGTCCCACCACTGCTTCACAAGAACATTCACACTCTTTGTAGAATGTAGACACCTACTTCTCATTACTTCTAGTAGTCTTAGGCATTAAATCTCACACTGCATTTCACAATCTCACACTTCACATTACACACATCATTCATACATCCTCCATAAAATCGACACTCATATATACCATCTTCAAGCTTGAAAGTAATATACAAGGTTGGCTATGCACCTCAAACATGTAAATTTAAATTAGGTCGGCACCAAAAGATTTGGATGGTGGAAAGAAATGAAGGAAAATCACAACACACCTTAAATCAGACCCAAATACACACATACATTCCATGCAGCACTTTCAAAAACACCAAAGCATATCCGCAATAAGTGTAAACACCCAAGGTCAAATGAACTTGTATTAACACCATTAAACAATTAAGTACATGCTTCCCTTGATCCAAAGATGAATCATGAACCACAAACAAAACTTGAACACAATCTAGAAGACTCCATCAACACCATAAAATCCAGCAAATACTTCACAACATCATACACCAAAAGAACATATTCATTTTGTACAACCAAGTAACCTTCCACACATTGCAACTCAAGAATCCAACCTTGTGGAGCACCAAAACATAAAAAAATCAGACTAAAGATAGATATTAGAAATATAAGAACACTTCCAAATTCGTAAGACCAAAAACCAAACTATGGAGAAATGTAGAGAAAAACCATTTCTCCCAGATAACATTGCTCTCATAGTTCACACACTGGTGAACACAAATTTCTCTGCACAATGATCCAAAACCTAAAACTCTAGATATAATACCTCTGAACACCTCTGATCAACATATCCAAATTGCACACATAGATATTTAGCTATGAAGAAATGCAAAGAAAAACACTAAACACCACTCTACTACACTAAACACTATTTTATTCATTTTTTCCAAAAATCGCTTGGAAACCAAGCACCAGAAACTCCAACTAAAAATTTGGAACACCTTCTTATCAAATCAACCACACAAGAGGTTGAACATCACCAACACATTCTCATCGAAGCAACACTAGAGGTTGGCATCAATTATACTACTAATGAAAAAATAATGCAACTAATCAAAGCATATCCATAGGTTGAAATAAATGCAACAACAAAGATCTTATGACATCAATGACAACACAAAATTCCAACAAAAGATATTATATAGGACACAAAACATTTATCAAGTGCGAGAACGAAGCCCCCAATGTAGTAGCTTGTAAACCACAGCATTAGGAACCACATCCTACAAAACCAACTTTTTAGAAATCTAGAATCATCTTGCATATACAAACAAATGTGTTAGTCCAAATATCCTAAGGAGAATGAAATTTGAGGGTACGTGTATGCCCCCTATTTTTTATTTCTTTGTGAATTTAGAAATAGGGTGGCAATCTCTCCACATCAAACTAATTAAGGTTTTGATAAAAATTACTTTGGTAGGGTCATGTAAACATAATGCCAAGGACCAAAATTCATTTGATGAGAATGAGAGTGGAACCAGGATTCCAACACAACCGATAACATAGAAATTAGAGTTCACAAGATCAAGGTATGATAGTTTGAAGAAGACATGCTTGAGAATGATATGAATGATATATTGCCAATTTTTTACAATGTGATAATTCTTTTACCTTTTTACTATCCATTTTTATTTTTTTAGTTTGAGATCATCTTGAGTTAGTTTGAGCATCCTTGGGAGAGAAAATTCCATAACAACATCCTTATCATGCACCGAGGCTAGAGGATTTTAGAGAATGCATCACATAGGGGGTATCAACATGAGAGGTAAGTCATGCTTTTACTTTCCACACATTAGGAGCTCAATTTGCATTTTTTTGCATAATTTTGTTGAAAATGAGGTGCCCTTGACCAAACTAGGTTCCCTAGACCCATGAGGGTTCCCTAGTCCAACATAGGTGCCTCAAACCTACACGGGTGCCCTAGTCCAACCATGGTGCCCCTAACCAAGAATATTGTCTCTAAGATTATAAATTTTATTTCAATTTGATTTTATTTTGATGAATGAATTAATGAAGGAATAATTTGATGATTGATAGGTACCACTGCACATGCCAGAGCACACAAGGGGTTGCGTATACAAAATTCTACGCGACCACACCACACTACTATTAGTATTAGAGGAGAGGAACCTAAGAGATGTCAATTTAATTTGGATCTAAACTATGACAACCATGAGGTATCATATTAATATGATGTTGATGACACTCATGGAGTGATGAAACTCATGGAGTAACCAAATAGTTTGGTCACCCTTAGGGAATTCCCATCCTTTGATCAACTTATCTTAGCTCGATTTGCAACAACACCAAACCCAAAGACATAGATCACCCAATCATCATGGATATCCCTTTGAGAGACTAATTATTAGTAGCAAGATGCACATACCATGTCTGACATGGATGATGTCAGAGTGAATATTTTATGTACTAGGTCATGGAGCACCACACTTCTAGATCTCGTGTTTCTTGCAGACCATCCTACTAGTGATATGAGATTGTGGCCACAACATTGTGAGGATTATGAGGAAGAAGAGGATGAAGATGATATTGATTCATGTAAAGATGATGGTGAGGAGGATTGATCGATAATGATATCCTAAGGATATCCAAAGGAGTAGGAGGATGTTGATTATGCCCCCGGCAAGACACCTAGGTATCATCTTTGCATATCACGAGTGCACCCTATCATTCCAAAGAGACTGAGTGTATATGAGCATAGGGAGATGAGTGGAGTATTTTATACATTCCCCCAACCTCATGAGTGAGCCCAAAAATATCTATAATCATCTCATGCAAGTATCCCCACTAGTGAGTTGGCAATCCAAGTGATATAATATGTTTTTTATTTTGATTGCATAGTATATTAGATGTAATTAATTTTGATTTAAATTTATATAATGATGTATTTGGCATGATTTTATGTTTTCCTCTTTGTAGTTGGCACTCAATATTGACTCGAATTTATGGGTTGAGTCATGGAAAATATGATTCCTAATGTGCAAGTACATCAACATGTGTGGGATAATTATAGGCCACAATAGATCGTAAGGCATCATGTGGAGATTTTTGAGCTCATAGCGCGAACGTGACCTATGTATGATGAGCTTAGAGTAGAGAGGGATCGAGCCCCTACTGATGATCGTGATCAGATGATCCTATAGGTAGAGCTAGATAGAGTGAAAATTAAGAGGGCCTATTTTTAGCATTAATATATAGAGATGTGAGAGGCCACTACAGAGCTTAGTGGTGAGCTCAAGATCATACAAGAAGAGAGTGGCTCTAGGAGTCATGACAATCTATCGTTTCTCATTGAGCACCACCACTAGGCATATGATGTGATTATTTATGACACAACATATTTTTTTAGCATGGTGATATGTAGATGTATATGATCCTTATGATGTATATATATGAGAATTTTTATTTGATATGAATTTGTTTATGTAATTATTTTTGTACTATATGTGATTTAACTAAGAACATGCACTATGTTTTCTTAATTAAATGCAACTATTATATGCTACTATGAATTAATATGTATGGAAAATTAGATACACTTGTGATTTAGTTAAACAATATAGCCAAAATTATTAAATAAATGCAATAATGATCTAATTGATACATGTGGTTGATAATATGATACATGTGATCTAACTAAATAAACTAGTAAAATTATTTAATCAAATATCACATTTTAATTAGTGCACACATGTTGAACTAGATGAAACTATGATCTAATTTAACAATTAAATGCTATAATGATCTATTTAACATGGTACATAAATTATTGAATTTTATGCAAACAAGTAATTGTCAACATTAAGAAAATTACTATAAATTTTCAAGACAAATAAATGTTTGTCATGAACAAAGCAATGCAATCATCAAATAGACATAACTTGTCTATCTAATGTACATACTTTAAATACTAGCATACCATTCAAAAGAATGAAATGAATGTAAGCATAAAATCTACACAAATGCATAACATTAATAGGTTCCTTTAGAGATGTACCATCCATTATAGAGAGCTTATATGCACCTGATTCATAGACTTCTATGATGATGTAAGGTCCTAACCAATTTAGGTTAAACTTCGCTTTTTTCCCTAGTGCAACATTCACATTACGCTGCTTTTCATAGAGCACTAGGTCACCAAATTTGAATGAATGATAGGTAGCACCTTCATTGTATTTGCATTGGAGAGTTTTGTAATAAGCTTGGAGATGTTCGAGAGTGTGTATGTACTATTCATTGAGCATTTCAAGTTGTTGAATTCATTATTCTCTCTAAGAATTATCATCTAGGATTGCATTGAGAGGAATTCACAACGAAGTAATTTGTAACTCCAAAGGCATGACCACATCAACACCATACACCACATTGTACAAAGTGATCCTTGTAGTTGTACAAATACTTATTTGGTAATCCCATAATACATAGGAGAGTTGAGTGTGCCAATCTTTAACATGTTTGTTAATACTTTTTTGTAAGATTTGTTCAATTGCTTTGTAAGAAGATTATGATTGACCATTTGATTTGGATGATATGATGTAGAGAAAAAATATTGTTTATGAAAATTTTCGAGGAATTTCTTAACTTCTGTGTTCTTAAATGATGTACCATTATTTGAAAATAAAGAGAAAGGAATATTGAATCTAGCCACAATGTTATCAAGTGTGAAATGATAGATAACTTCAATTGTCATGGATCAAAGTGGAACCACTTTAACCCATTTCATGAAGTAATCCATGGCTGTGAAAATAAATATGTGTCCTGGAGAAGAAGGAGGAGAAATTTTACTAATAAGATCCAAGCTCCATACGAAGAATGTCCAAGGAGAAACTTGAGTATGAAGTTCTTGGGCAAGAGCTTAAATCAAATTGTTATGTTGTTGAAATTTATGAATTTTTTTGACAAAGGTAAGATTCTCATTCAATGTTTTTCCAATAATAACCAATGCGAAGCAATTTATGAACCAAATATCAACCACTAAAATGACCTCCATAAGTACTTGAATGGGCTTCATCAAGTGAAATGGGAATCTGTAATTTGTTAAGACAACAAAGGAGAAGAGAATTATATGCCCTTTGATATAATACATTAGATAGAATGATATATTGTACCACAAGATTTTCAAAACAATTTTGAGTGCCTTTAATAGAAGAATCGAGAAAGGTATATATTGACATATGTGGGAATACCATTTATCCAAATTAATATTTAGACAAAAAGCTATATCATCCTTAATTTTTTAGAAATTGTTGGTGTTGTGAGATTATGGATTGTAAATTTTAAATCTATGGATGAATCATCAAGTGATATAAGGGAAGAAAAAATTTCCATTTCATCTACATGACGATTATCTTTTTGTGGGATATTGTCAAATTGTGTATGAAGAAAAATGCTTTGACGCTGATGATGGAAATTCATGGTATTGGGATAATTTATCTTAATTTGCTTGATAAGATCCATTTAATTATTTTATGATTAATTTAGAATCTCAAAATATATGAAGATGTTGAATATTAAGGGACAAAATTGTGAAATTTTAAAAAATACACAAATAGAGATGCTTGTGATGATGAGAGCTTCCTACACGTAGGGATTTTGGATGGTTTTTGCAGCTTGGTGAGGTCGTGGGAAACCTATTTTTCTTTGTGTAGGTGTGGTGTTGGGCTGTGGGAGATGTCTTTCCCTTGTTGGCCACCATTTCGTGGAATTTTTTCTTCGTCTTATCTCCTTCGTACTGCTTTTTTTTTTCTTTTTTGTGTGCTTTCTATGGGTGGTCAGTTGTGCAGGGGGTCCAAGGGGCCCCATTTGGTTTCTTTTAAAGATGCTATCATTGGTGGGGACTCTTCATCCTTTTGTCACGAGGATGCTATAAATTTCCTCTTACATAGGACAGAGGAGTTGAAGAACAATCAATATCAAAAAAATTGACGAAAACCCATTGGGTGTTTGGAGAGATGTAAAGATCGCCTAGCAGTGGTGATCAACCCAAATTCAATAGATGAGGATATGTTGTATCTTTTTGAGCATTTTCTCATCTGCAAATTTATGGGGGTCTACATTTCCTTTCCTTTTGTAGAGAATTGGGTCCACAACAACTAGAATCTTGAAGGAGATTTGGAAGTCATTTTGGGAGCTAATGGGTATTTCTTTATGGTATTTGATTGGATTGTAGATAAAAATGAAAATTTTGAAGGGGGCCAATATTTTCACAATTAGGCAGGACTTTTCATCAACATATGACATCTAGGTTTTGATCCAATGGAAGAGATTTCATCAACAATTTCACTTTAGATTCATCTATCCTATCTTCTAATGGAGTTTTGGAACAAGGAAATCTTGCACTCTATTGTAGATATTTTAGGGAAGCCCTTGGGTCCATCCCATTAGACTCTTGATCGAAGGGTAACCCCTTTTTCTTATTTGCGCATGGAAATTAATTTAAATAACCCTTTACTAGAGTCTCTTGAAATTAGGCTAGGAGGTATGTGTTGGATTTAATAAGTGGATTATGAAACCCTTCCTTTCTGTTGTCGTATTTTCCATGAATATGGGAATTTGCAAAGAAATTTCCCCAAGTTGTGAGATAAAACACAATATCCTCCACCAAGTGTGCATGCAAATAATTCCAAAAGAAAAGGAAAAACAATGATTCAGAATGTGGAGCCTAATTCAAATGGGTTTCTACCTGTGACATC
The DNA here is from genome assembly GCA_007258455.2 of Sequoia sempervirens. Taxonomy (NCBI): domain Eukaryota; kingdom Viridiplantae; phylum Streptophyta; class Pinopsida; order Cupressales; family Cupressaceae; genus Sequoia; species Sequoia sempervirens. Next base: position 1,079,618,188 of record VDFB02271358.1, on the reverse strand, counting down.
CTAGTCGAAAGAAAAGGCACCAAACCATCAAAACAAAACCATGCTTAGAGAGGCCTTTGGTAACATATTTGATGTTCTTGAATACTTTGAAGAGTTGGATGCAATGGAACATGATCAAAACTTTGGGACTTAGGATTTTCAAGGATTGGATCATGTTGGTAAATACCCTCAATACCCTATTCTAACAACTAACATGCATACAACTTCAAAGGAAGGACTTATTCCCTCTTTTCCCTCAATTGAGTTGGGAACTTATGGGTAGGAGACTGTGCTGGCTCCTATGGATGATTTGGCTCCTAATCCCTTGGAGGATTATCCTCAAGAGCACACATGCACTGATGGATTGAATGAGTTGGAAAATGACTCTGAGACCAAGGAGTATGGTAAGAAGAAGAATGGGCCTCTCCTAGGAAACAAACAAAAGAGATTAAAGAAACTGACAAGTGATAAGATGGATAAAGTAGGGAGGAAGAAGTTCTTGGAGAAGATGAAGTTTATTGGAGAATGTTTGGTGGAATCTGGTGTTGTTAAGATATTAGACACCCACTTTTCTTCCTCTCATAAATGATTGTGATATCCTAGAATGCTAGGGGTTTGAGTAGTGTCGCTAGACAAAAGAATTGTCATGATTTAGTTCATGATCATAAACCAAATATTTTCTTCATTCAGGAGATCATGCTCCCTATTGAAGATATGATGAAGACTGCATGCAAAATTTGGAAGAGAGGTCATTTCCAATGTGTTGGATCTCAAGGTTTTGTTGGAGGTGTAGCGTGTATTTCAGACCCATACAAGATCTCACCTCTTTGATGGATGGTTGGTAGGAACTCCATTACTCTGTTAGCATCTTGTTTTCATTCAGGTATGGTAGTTCTATTCACCAATGTGTATATGCCTAATGATTTTTTTGGTAAGATTATGTTGTAGTCTCACATTAGATTTATTTTCTCTCTTGCTCCTTCCTACCCTTGGATTTTGGTAAGAGACTTTAATTCTATTTGCACCTTGGGGAAAAATTTAGGGGAGTGGGCCACTTGGGTCCGTCTTCTTCATTACTTTAGGATAATATCAATTTTATTAATTTAGTGGATGTTTAGCATATTAATTGGACCTTTTCTTGGCATAATCAAATATTTGGCAAGGGTTCTATTTTTTAGTGATTGGACATATTTATTGTCTTTGTTGAATGGATTGGAAATAATTGTACTTCCTCTGAGATCCTAGGGTGGAAGGGGTCAAATCATTTTCCAATCAAGTTTTCCTCATCTTAAATCTTTGTGGTTAAGAAACCCCCTTTAAATTTCAATTGATGTGGCTCAGGGATCATAGCTTGCACCATCTTGTGGATCAATGGTGGGTTAAAGGGAGGCCTGCCTTTGGTACTATGATGTTCTCTTTCTTCAAGAGGCTTCAATTTGTCAAATTCAAGCTAAAGAGATGGAATAAAATAGTCTTTGGTAACCTCTTTTATAGGTAGAAACATATTTAGGATCAACTTGATAGCATCACATTCAAAATTGAGGAAGAGGGGATGACAATGAATTTTCTTCAAGAAGAAACCAAATGCTCTAGAGAGTTAGCTGAATGGGAGCTATGGGAGGAGATTTTTCAGAAACAAAAATCTCAGGTTGATTGGATCTAGGATGGAAATAGAAATACTACTTTCTTTCATAATTTGGTTGAGGTGCATAGAGGTGGGAATGTTATTTCCTCTCTCATTTTAGCTCAGGAAGAATAGTTAAACTTTCCCCAAGCTATTACTGAGGAGGTGGTCCACTTATTTTCTTCTCTCTTCTTAGAGGATGTACCTCTTTCCTTGGAGGAGGAGAATTTGGTTTTTGTCATGCATCCCCTCTTTCAATATTAGTGGAGATGAATAACTCTCTTCTGGCACCCATCTCTTTGGAGAAACTTGAGGATAATTTCTTCTAGATGAAGAAAGGTAAGGCCCTTGGTCCCAATTTTTTTCCTATTGAGTTATTTTAGGAATTTTGGGATATCATCAAAGTGGGTTTGTTAGAGCCAGTGGTTTGGGAGTCCTATACTAACAAGCAGATACTCAAGGCTATAAATTATACCTTCCTTGCTTTAATTCCTAAGAAAGATGGTGCCAATTCCTTATAGTCCTTTTGGCCTATTGCTTTGTGCAATGTGACCAAGATTATCACTAAGTTGATTGTAGAAAGACTAAAGAGATTTTTGAATCCCTTGATTTATTTGGAGTAGGGTGGTTTTTTCAAGGGTAGGAAAATTGTGGATGGTATAGTGGTATCAGTTGAAACTATTCATTCCATGTCCTCTTCCAAATAAAAAGCCATGTTTATCAAACTAGATATGTCTAAAATCTATGACAAAGTTAGGTGGTCTTTCCTTCAGTGTCTACTTTTAGCTTTTTGTTTCCACACAGAGTGGGTCTTGTGGGTTATGAGATGCATGATAACATCCTCCTTTTTTGTTCTTGCTAATGAATCCCCCTCACCTATCTTTTCTATTGTCCGAGGACTCAAGCAAGAGGACCCACTACCCCCTTATCTATTTATTTTGATGGTTGAAGGTTTTGAAAGGCTGTTGAAACAATATAGGGATAGAGGCTCCATTCTTGGCTGGAGTTGGGTGCAGGGTTTGGAAGCACAGAATCATCTCTAGTTTGTTGATGACATTGATCTCATGGGTGTTTCTAATATTGACGAGGAAATTAACTTTAGGAAGGATTTGGACATTTATCTGGCAGTGTTTGGCCAATAGATCAATGAGGGTAAGTATTAGATTATTTTATTCAATACTATCACTTTGATCCAGTCTAGAATATGCAAATTTATTCATTTTTAGATTGATTTCATCCCTTGGAGAATTTGGAGATCCCCCTCTGTGCTGGCACCTTGAAGAGGAATGATTGGCAGAAGATCTTGGAAAAATTTCATTCTAAGGTCAACCATTAGACCTTTAAATGGTTATCTTTGGTTGGTAGAGTGAATTTTGTGTCTTTTGTCCCCCGGGAGCTTCCTTTGTATGTGTTCAAGGAGTTTGATTCCCTTACGAAGATATTTTTATGGGCATGGAATCTTGACATTCAAAAATGGAGTTTAGTGAGTTGGGACAAGGTTTGCAGACCAAAGGAGAATGGTGGCCTTGGGCTTAGGAATTCATAGTAGAATAGTCTTGTTATTAGAGGAAGAAAGGGGGAGAGAGACAAACAAAGAGAAGTAGAGATTGAAAAATAAAGAGGAGAGAGGGAGAGATAAATAGGGGAGATAAAGAGAGAGAAAGAGGTAAAGATAGAGATATATGGGAAGAGCAATATATATATATATATACACATGCATATATACATATACATACATAAATACATACATACATATATATATGTATGTATATACATATATATACACATATATATATATATATATATATATATATATATATATATATATACATATATATATATATATATATATATATATATATATATATATATATATATATATATATATGCATATATATATATATATATATATATATATATATATATATATATATCTGATAGTGGATATGAGAAGGGAAAAGGAGAGAGGTAAATATAGAGAGACAAATAGGTGGAGGGAGGGAGGGAGGAAGATATGGGAAGAGATAGAGAGAGGGAGGGAGAAAAAGGGAGAGATATTGGTAGAGGAGGGAGAGAGAAGAGGGTGGAGAGAGGGAGATAGAGATATGTAGAGGGGGGGAGAGAAGAAGAAGGGGAGAGATGGAGAAATATCTCAATATATGGAAAGAGAGAGGAAGAGGGAGAGAAAGAGAGATATAGCTAGAGGGAAATATAGAGAGATAGAGAGGGATAGGGAAATAGATAGAGTGATGGGTAGAGAGATAGATAGATAGAGGTAGAGAAAGATATCGATGGAAAGAGATAAAGAGAGGAGGGAGAGACAGAGAGGGGGGGAGGGAGAGGGATAAATATCTCATTAGATAGAGAGGGAGTGATATAGATAGAAGGAGATATTGAAATATAGAGATGGATAAGAAAAGAGATAGAGAGATATAGGGAGATAGAGGTATGGCATTCAAATATTGCAAGTATATGAGTCTATTCATATGGAGATGCGTGGACCAATTCATAACTGATAAATAAAAGAAGATGCTGAAATAGGTTGACATCACTAATAAATAAAAAAGATGGTGGCTATACCTTTAATAAATATTTGTACCAATGGCAATAATTTTAACATAATATTGAATTATATTTTATTGACAAGTATAACCTCATTTTTTTTTTTGATCACATATGCACTATCCTTTAGTGCACTTACCCTCTTATATTGTGAAGATAGAATACATATGAGGGATCAAAATATAAAATATTTGCAACTATGATATTTGACATGCCATTCATAATTATACTAATTGGCAAACTAGATTTTGTAGAGAAGAGAGTGTCAAGGGAGGAAGCTACTTGGAAATTGTATAGGATGTGTCATTTTCATTTAATATGTATGAAGTTACATTTTTTTGTTGATTTGACACCATTACAATTGATCTATTGTATCTTCTTTATCACTTATCTTGTTTGTACTTGTTTTTCACCTTTGGGAGTTTTAAATTACACCATGTTATTATTTTCATTATACCCATACTTTCTTTACTTTAGTTTCACATACAACCTTATGAATATATGTGTCATAAAATTGCACCCTTTGCAATTTCACCTACATTTTTGCATCCACTTTAGTATCCAATCCCTTAATATTTGTGTGGGCTCATTTTAGCCCTTGCATCAGCCTTTTTCCCCTTAGGATGCTCAAGACCCTCTTTTCAATAGCTACCTTTATGCATTGGCTTTGCATTAAACCTCATGTCTTCCTTGTTCCTACTATTTTAAAGCATGATTTGATTGGACACCAACACACTGCACAGATGTTCATACACCATGCTAGCCTCCCATGAAATTTCAACATTCAAATGACTATTTTTTAGTATGTTGCCACTTGTCACCTACCTTGGTTGGTGGAAACAACTCAGGATGCTTTTTAATGACTCGAAAACATTTTTTTCCCTCCCTTTCTCTTTAAAATCTATCTTTTCATTTCTATGGATCTCTCTTGAATTCTCTTGGTCTATCTTGAACATTGTCTCTTCTTGGAAGTATTTCTCTCCTTCTCTCTTGCTTGTATAACTCTCTTTCTTTCTACAACACTCTCACATTCTGACATCGTTCTCTACAAATCTCTTTTCTCTCACAACTATCTCTTTCACTCTTTCTCTCTTTGGCTTCCTCAAGCCTTGCAGGTGATATCTTACTTGTCTTATGTCTTTGAGCATCTTGGGATTTATCACATCCCTTGTCTATGCATTTTACTATCTTGTATATTTATCTTTCTATATATCTATTTGGCTATCCATGGAGGTGGAAACATTGAAATGGGGGTTTGACTAAGGAAAGCCCCTAAACAACCCCAACATTTTATCTTAGTCTTATGTTTGCATGTATTGAAGACATTTATGTGTTGGAGACTTAATTTATTGATCTATTGTGAGTCCTTTCTTTCTCTTTTTTTGTTTTATCATTCAAATTCTATTTAATTCATATCTCATTCAATTTACATTATTTTAGTTTTGTTATTCTTTTTTATTTCATGCATTCTAAGAGTTATTAGCAACCAAATTGTTAGTAGACATTTTTATATTTTCTACGATAGTCTCGGTTGTTGTTCCGAATGAGACACTAGCATTCCTTTGAGACACCAACGCGTCGCACTATCATCCTTGGTCCACACTGTTGTCAATGGCCGAGAATTCACCAGTCTATCCAAAAGACCTTTGTGACCTACTCTTTCTATTTCTAGAATTCTCACCATTTTATCTCATCATTTGATCTTTTCTCTCTGAGGTAGTTGAGGACCATTTTCTCCTTGTAGACTCTTCTTTGTCCAAGAGACTCAAGAGTAGAAAATCTACTCCTCTACACTATAAAGATACTATTTTGATTATATGTTCTTGAATATTGATACAGTATAAGGTCAAGTCCTCCTAAGGTCCATACAACCTCACACCCTTCTAATGACTTGCATGTTGATAAACAAATTCTAAAATAAATTAACTATTAGCTTTGATTTTCTATCTAGCAACCATATTAAGTTTAATTTAATCTAAATTGTTCTATTATATCTATACATTATTTACAAATTTAATTATTAACTAAAATAACATTCAATAGAATTAATAATTTAAATATAATATAATCATATAATAATTAATTATCATTCAAATAATAATGATAAAATCAAAAAGAAAGGATAATATAAGATAATATAATAATTATTTAATAATAATATAATAAAAATAAAAGAAAAAAGAAAGGATAAGATAAGATAAGATAATAAGATAATAATACTAACAATCGTACCTTGGTGTGCAATGGGTACACCGAAGAGGTGTGGAAGGTCAATTAGGGAAAATTTTGGTCTATTTTTTGCATACATTTGTGCAATAGATGAGGTAAATTGGTAGGCCATGTACAAAAGGATGTTGCTTGTACAAACAAGGTCTCAATTGAGAAGTGATAGCTTCAAATAAACTATGCATCCACTACAGGGATCCAAACATGAAAAAAAAACAAAACCTATAAATCAAGATGATAATCAAGGTCATGTTATGTTTGCAATAGGGAGAGAGGGAGAGAGAGGGAGGGAGAGATAGGGAAGAAAGAGAGAGAGATAAAGAGGGGTAAGGAGATATAAATAGAGAGGAAGATGGAGATGGTGACAAAGATGGAGATGGAGATGGAGATGGAGATGGAGATGGAGATGGAGATGGAGATGGAGATGGAGATGGAGATGGAGATGGAGAAGGAGAGGGATATGGAGAGGAGAGGGAGAGATAAAGAGATTGGAGAGAGAGATAGAGGTGAAAGAGAAATATATAGAGATGGAGAGAGAGGGAAATAATGAGAGAGGGGGAGAAATATAAATATAGAGATATGAAGTGATATAAAGAGAGAGGTAGAGAGAGGGAGAGATATAGGGGTAGAGAGAGATGGAGAGATAGAAAGATAGAGATAGAGGGGGAGATGGAAGAATAAATATGGAGATATAGAGATAGAGAGGAAAAAAATAAAGATAGAGAGGTATAAGAAGATGGAGAGGGAGAGAGAGAGTGATATATTGGTGGATAGAGAGAGGATGACATTTCTAGAGATAGAGGGAAATTGCTTGGGATGATCACTATGCCTCTTAAGGTTGGAGTGGTCCCATTTAATACACCAATTCATGTCATGCCTTATGAACTTTCATTCAATCTTATCTTATGCAGACAGTGGACCCATGCCATGAACGATGTGCCCTCCACTCTTCATCGCAAAATAAAATACATTTATAACAACAAAGTATACACCCTTGATGTTGATCCTAAACCTTATAGTGCCTTACAACTTGTAAAATGAAAGAGAACCCCTTGAACACATTAACACCAACCACACAACTAGAACCTACACAACAAAATGACAACAACATTGAACATCACATGACATTAGTGGAAGATGATTGGGGTTCCTTGGATTTTGAGCATGAATTCATGGGAAAATAAAAAATCATCCACAAAGATTCAAAGAAGGTAAAATACACAACAATCATATCAACACCAACTTTGGATGACCTTTCGAAAGCATCCACCTCAACCACTTTAGAACAAGAAGAAAAATACACAACAACCTTTGATGAACATAATAATGAACAACCACCCAATCCAAAAGCCATGAAAAATCTTTAGAGAAAAGGTTATGAGCTTATAAAACAACAAGGATATAGTGGAAAAGGATGTGGTGCTCAAGAACAAGGTATCCACAACCCTATTGACCCTCTCACACAACAAATAACTCATGGTCTCGGTTATTGTCCTATAATAGAGATCGCCAACCCTCCACCCAACATCAACAATATCACACAATACCCTTATAAATAATTCTTAACAAATAATGGTCTTGAACATCATCCTTCATCAACACATGCAACACATAATTACACATTCGCTTAATTCGAATGTCATCTCGCAAAATTTTGATGATTTGACTTTGTTAGATTTTATACCTTCCTATAATGGGAAGCATAACATCTCAAAATCTAGAGAAACTTGTGTAAGTATGCCATCCAATACTAATAAAGATGTATCCTTGAAACAAACTACAAGACCATCTTCTCCCATTGATCAAGAGGGTATCTTGTCAAGACTCCTCCAAGATCACTTGATCACCCTCCCTCATAGAACTCAAAAGAAATGCTATTACAAGACTTCATTTTGTACCTATCGTAGAGTTCATGGTCACTCCACTAATGAATGTAATGCCTTGAGTTTCAAAATCCAACATTTTTAGGAGTTTATAATGCTTCCCTATGTGGGGGCATCTAATTCCTCTAATTGCTATTGATTTTCTCTCTAGCATGCATTTCATTAATCCTTTCAGCTCACTCTTGTCCTACACTAAATGGGGGAAAGGGGTTCGATATCCTTGTCTTGGTATGTCACTTTTTGTTGCCTCCTTTGGCTAGTTGTTAACCTTTCATGAATACATAGGAGCAAGCTTGGGGTGTGGATGACATGCCTTAAGTTGGATCGCATATGACATACTTCTCTCTCTCATGACATAGCTTATCTGAAACATATGACTTGGCATAGGGAATTATGAGTAATATCTCATGTCTTCTTCTTCTAATTTAAATAATTTGCTCGCAACTAATTTAAAGTGGGAGGCATACATCATGACTCAAATTTCATTGTACAATTTTCTTTTTCTTGTGATTCCCTCTCTTGGAAGCATTAGGTACAATGTTGCCCAGAATGAGACCTTGCACTTTTCCTCTCTTGGAAAGAAGATGAGATCATTTTCACTTATCCTCTCTTGAAGACATTGAGCATGATGTTCCCTAAGATGAGACATTGCACGAAAAAAGAAAAATCCCTTTGAAAAATCCTTACACTATTTTTGCATTAACAATGTCTATGAATATCAAGCATACGAAGTTTTTCTTACCTCATGGAGCTTGAAAACCATCATTTTCCTTTGTGGCACCTTACTAAAGTTATCAAGAGGTATAACTTTGATATGGTTGAGTGAGAAGCCCATCTAGTGGCACGAATTTCCCCATAGCCACCTTTGTGTTTCTGAGTGCATACCAACTAGTGTATGTTCCTCACCTTTTGGGACTTTTCACCCCATGGATGACTAGAGTCTTGGTGGCCCCAAAGTGTGTATGTTTTGGACTTCTCACTCCGCATATAACTTGAATTTTTGTGGCCCTAGAGTGAGTACATCTTTTTCACCCCATTTTTCTTTCCTTTAGCTCTTGTCATTGCATGATTTTGTATCTTGATGGTTTGACTTAGGATCTTCGATCCTGGGAGCTTGTGCAATCTCTTTGATCTTTTTCATTCTTTGTCATTTGCATCTATACATTTAGATCTCTCTTGAATTTCTACTTTAGTGTGAGTTTGAAGCAAGCTCATCCTCTCACTAAAGTGGGGGCTAAATGTGCCCTAAAAAAAGTACCCTTTGTTTGACATGGGATTAATTCATGATAAATTAGACTTAATAAGGTCTTAATCTAGTGTTCTAAGACATTTTATGCAAGCACACTAGGTCTTGGACCATTGCAAATCAAATAGCATGCTTTTCACAATGTCTTGTAAAGGTGTTGTAAAGTCGTCCAAAGGAATTTCACACTTTTCTAGACTTAATCAACCTATTTCTCCCTAATTAAACATTATAAAATTTGTTTAATAACATCATCATATCAATTTAGAAGGCTTTTAAAATAAACTTAACGATAAACTAGTGTTGTAACGTCTATTGCCCATTCACATTGGTTCTTGTGCCTTCCTAGGCTATGTGGACCTCATTTTAGTGTTGTAAAGTGTATTTAATCATAGTTCACATTGAATTTTGTGTCCCAAGCCCTATTTTACATTTACATCATCACTACTAGGCCCCTATTAACCCATATTGTGCATCTCAAGGCATAATTTGATTGAATAACCGACATACTCATCATATAAGCCTAATTTTCTTACTTCTCAACATTCTAGCTAGCGAAAATGGCCCATTGGGGACCCATTTTCCATTAGTGGTGAATTAATCTCATCTAGTTGGGACCCATTCACCATTAGTGCTGAATGAGTCCCATTTGAGCCATTTTCAGGGTTTTGAGTGGGACAAGTTAGGTTTTAAGTTTATTTTTCTCCATTTCGGCCTTAGGGATCCAATTAACAGAGAAATATGGTTTATTTCCTATAAAGGAACCTCTCTCTACTCATTTTTTACATCCATTAACTTAATTCACATATTCATCCACGGATCTTCCATCTCAAGTCAAGCAACTTAGGGTTTTGTCATTGCAAGTCATTAAGAAAGCTTCTAAGGACATTCAAGGGTTGAATCTTCCTCCATTGTTTTAGAAATCCAAGATCAACATCATGGAAAGGTAATCCAATCCATTGTTGCATTTTTCATTCCTTTCTTTCATTATTTTGGTTTAATTACCTAAATGGGGGTTTGACGAAGCCAAACCTCCATGCCTTAACAATCAACATTTCTTCTTCTCTTCTTATGTGTTTGCAGATTTAGGTTGTTTTGGAAGCTTCTAAATAATTGAAGATCAATTTGAAAGGTTTCTCAAGTCTTTTTCTCATTCAACAAGTCAAAATATCAATAAAATCTCATTTTTAGACTCGTAAATTAGAGTTTTAGAAGCGGATACTTATAGAGCATCAAAGTGCAGATCAGAAGCTTCAAAATCCACCTTTTAAAATAAAGAAATTAAAAATTGGACTCATTTTCCATGGGTGGCGATTGAGTCCCACCGCAAGGTCATTTTTTGGATTTTTACATTTTTAGATACACTTTTGTCAGAAACAGATTTTGGTACAGTTTGGCAAAACTGGGACTGTTTTGCCCAGAATGGCGAATGAGTCCCCCCAAGCCTAAAAATTAGCATTATTAGTGTTTCAGAAGCAATTTCTAGTCTCCTCCAAGGTTTTAGGTGCACACTTTCAGTTTGATTCAATTCTGTTTACTTTTGCATTCATTCCTAGTTCATTGTTGCATTACACAATGTGTTTTCAAACAAGTAATTTTCCTCTAGTTTCTATTCATTAGTTAATCAATATAATTCATTTCTTTCATTCAAGCATTTTATCTAGGAATATTTCATCCTTATTCTATTCATATTGCATTGAATTTGAATGTAACATAGGCATTTTTGGCCCATCTTTCTCCTTCTAGGTGAAAAACCCTAGGAGAGCTAGAAAGCAAGTGGGTGCTAAAAATCTATGTTTTAGGTGGAATCTTCATTGCAATGGGAATTTTATCTTTGTAACAAGTCTTATTTGTATCTCCATGGTAATGATCCCTGTGGGTTGTAGCCCTTTCGAAAGTGAGTACAGACAGCGAGTCCTTATTTTGGACAGTGAGTGCTTATTTCAGGTAATGAGCCTTACCTCAAGCAGTGAGCCTTTTTGTAATCAATTTTGTTATTATCTATAGTGTGAGTTAATCCTCACCATGTTTTTTCCCTCATTGGGTTTTCTAGGTAAATTTATTGTTATTGTGTTTGTGGATTTGTATTTTATGGTTAATCACTTAATCAGTTTATGTGTTAGTTTCGATAGTTGAATTTAAGGTTATAATTTGTGAAAAAATATTCACCCCCCCTCTTAGTTGTGCTACCCAAAAATTATTATCAGAGCTTGGTTCCTTGGTGAAGATATTAACCACTCAAGGAAGGTCTAGGATGTCTAACAAAATGGTCTTTTATTATCCAAGTTTTGATGGAACTAACTATGGTATCTGGAAAGTATTGATGGAAGAATATCCACATTATTGTGGATTTGATGTAGAGAAAGCTTATAAGAATCACTACACTCCTCCTACAAATGGTCCAAGTACACCTAAAGAAATTAGAGCACATGAAGTGAATAATAAGGAAAATTTCATCTTGAACAATAGTTTGGTACATTCCGAGTTGATTAAGATTCTAAATTTTAAGAAAATTAAGGAAGTCTAGGATGCATTAGAAAGAAAAAAAATTGGTGATGAAAGGGTGAAAGAGGAAAAATGGAAGAATTTGGAAACACAATTTTATCTTCTACATATGAGAAAATATGATAATGTTAAAGCCTATGTACAAAGATTGGATGAGGTAGTGGCTAGAATGTGATCTCTTAGTGCTACTGTAGATGAAACCAAAAATGTAAAGAATATTCTCAAAAATCTTCCTGATGCTTACAGTTAAAAGGAGACTCCTATTGAGTGGACTATAGATTACAAGACTTGTAGTAAGGATATGTTGTTCAGATTTTTGACATCTTATGAAATGAGGAAGCCAAATCTAAGAAGTGGAGGAAAAACAAAAACTTCTTTTAAAGATACAAAAATTGAAGATCTGCATGAAGAGAACTTTGAAGAAATCGAGGCTAACTTTGTAAGAATATTGAGAAAAGGCTCTAGTAATTATGAAGGAAAAGTTCCCTTTAAATGCTTTAGTTGTAGAGGAATCGGTCACTATGCTGCAAAATTTCTGAAAAGAGCTAAAAAGAATAAACAAAGATATGAGAAAGAAAGGAAAGGAAAGAAGATTAACAAAGCTTACTATGTTAATGAGAATGCTAGTATTTCAAATGAAGATTCAGAATATGAAGATCTAGATGACAATGAATGTCTGTTCCTATTGATTAAAGATGAACCTACTTCTACTAATTTCATAAGATAGTCAAAGGAAAGTCCTTCAGAGAAGGAGAGAAATTAAGGAAGAATTATCTCTGCCCTACATGCTAAACAAGAAAAGAATTTTTGGGTAGTTGATAGTGGTTGTTCACATCACATTACTGGTGAAAAGAGTAAGTTTGTAAAACTTGAAAAATATGATGGAGGTCTGGTTGTGTTTGGAGATGATACTGGTGCTAAAATTTGTGGGATAGGTTCAGTAAGTTTTGATGCCAAGCATTATACATACAATGTCTACTATGTTAAGGGTTTAAGGCATAATCTACTAAACGTTGGTCAAATGTGCAGAAAGGGATATGATCTTGTGTTTAAGGATGAGAAGTGTGAGATCCAGAACTTTGATTTCCATAGGAAAGAAATATGAATGGAATATTTATCATCTTAAATCTGTGTTGATGGACGATGTTTTATGACTCAAATGAATGACAGTTGGTTATGGCATAGGAGAATGTGTCACAGGAATTATGATAATTTGGAAACTATTAGTACTATTCAAACCATGAGAGATCTACCGAGAATTAATTACAAATATTGTAAATGCTATCTACAAGAATTGCCAATTCTGGAAGTAGACAAGAAATCATTATAGATTAAGAGAACAATCTACTACTGGATTGTTGGATTTGGTTCATACAGATCTTTGTGGTCCCATGAGAGTGTGAATTCTACTTGGTGAAAGTGAAGTGAATGGAATAAAGAGACAGTTATCTACTCTACGAACTCCTCAATAGAATGGAGTTGTTGAAAGGAAAAATAGAATAATTCAAGAAGCTTCTAGGTCAATGATCACTGAAGCTGGATTAACGAAAGTTTACTAGAAAGAATCTATTCACACTACTATGTATGTATAAAATAAAGTTCAGGAAAGAGAAAATAGTACAAAGACTACCTATGGGCTATGGAACGAAATAATTCTAATAGTTAAATATTTCAAGGTATTTAGAAGGAAATGCTATATTAGAAGAGATGAGGAAAAATTTGGAAAATTTGATGCAAGACGTGATGAAGGAATGTTTCTTGGTTACTCTACTAAAAGCAAGGCATACATATGTTTCAACAAAATATTGAGAAATATTGTGGAGAGCTCGAATGTGAAGGTTGATGAAGTAGTGAAGAATTCTACTAGTATTGATGGATATGTATTCAATGAACATGACTGTGTGATGGAAGAAGTTGTGGAAGAACAAGATAGAGAAGAGTAGAAAGAGTAGAATGAAAGAGAAAATGATGCTCTAGTAATGTCCCCTAGAACACCAAAATATGTACAAAGGAATCATTCAGAAAGGTAGATTATTGGAGACAAGACAAAAGGTGTGTGGACTAGAAGCAAAGATTTTACTAAAGTAAATTTGTGCTTATTAGATAAAATTGAGCCAAAGTCAATAAGTGAAGACTATGAGGATGAATATTGGAAGGAAGCAATGAAAGAAAAACTTTTGCAGATTGAAAAGAATCAACCTTTGGAATTGGTCCCAAGACCGACACACAAAAATATCATTGGATCAAAATGGGCATTCAGAAACAAGTTGAATGAGAATGAGAAAGTTGTTAGAAATGAATCAAGCCTTGTGTGTAAAGGCTACTCATAAGTGGAAGGTATAGATTTTCAGGAGACTTTTTCCCCGGTAGCAAGAATGGAAGCTATAAGGATGTTCTTGGCATTAGCTGCTTATAAATATTTCAAAGTCTATCAGATGGATGTCAAGTCAGCATTTTTGAATGGTGAACTACATGAAGAGGTCTACATGGAACAACCAGGTGGATTTTAGTTAATAGATCAACTAGATATGGTGTGCAGATTGAAGAAAGATTTTTATGTAATAAAGCAAGCTTCTAGAGCCTAGTATGCAAGGTTAGATAAGTACTTGAATCAACAAAGGTTTAACAAAGGTATGACAAATAACAATTGGTATTTCAAGACTGAAAAATGAAAAAATATTGATTTTAGTTGTATATGTTGATGACATCATCTTTAAAGGAAATGAAAAGATGTGCAAGATGTTTGCAGAAGAAATGCATAAATAATTTCAAATTTCTATGTTTGGAGAGATGAATTTCTTTCTTGGGCTATAGATTAATCAAACAGAGAAAGGAATTTTTATTTCACAATCTAAGTATGTGAGAGAAATGTTGAGAAAAGTTGGGATGGATTGTTCCAAATTGGTAAGTACTCCTATGGTGATTGGATGCCAGTTGGGAAAAGATGATGATTCATCTAAGACTAATCAGAGGAAGTACAAATCTATGATTCGTGGACTATTGTATTTGACTACTACTAGACCAAATATTATGCATGTGGTTTGTCTTATAGGTATATTTCAAGAAGAACCAAAGGAAAAACACACGTTACTACAATTAAAAGAATATTCAGATATTTGAAAGGCACTCTGAATTATGGATTATGGTATCCTAAAGATACTAATTTTACACTCAATGCGTATACAGATGTAGATTGGGCTGGAAGTATAGATGAAAGAAAGAGTGCAAGTGGTGGTTCATTCTTTCTTGAATGTAGATTGGTGGCATGGTTGAGTAAAAATAAATATTTAGTCTCTTTGTCTACTATTGAAGTTGAGTATATTGTTGTTGCATTGTTTTGTACGCAAGTGTTATGCATGAAATAGACATTGAAAGATATCATAGTACTACATGATGATCCTATTTCTATCTTTTGTGATAACACAAGTGCAATTAACATTTCAAAGAATCCTATGATGCACTCGAGAGTGAAGCATATATCTATAAGGTATCATTTATTAAGAGATGTGGTCATGGAGAATGAAGTTAATCTTGAGTATGTTTCAACAAAAAATCAGATTGGGGATATATTTACAAAGGCTCTTCCTAAAGATACTTTTGAGTATCTTTGGGATAAGCTAGTGGTTATTCCCCCTCCTTTTACAAACTAACATACATTTAGAGATGCATCAGTCTGGTGAATTCATTATTCTATCTTTTAGACTAATGTTTTTTGGTGGCTACCCTCTAGGGGAGCAAGAACATTTTCTAAGTGTTGTCATTATGAGTATTTTGTTTTCATGTCAAAGAAAGTTTCAATGGAAATATCTTTTTTGTTTTCCTTTGATGTCAAATTGGGAGAGAGAGCATGTGAAAAAGAATAAAAGGAGAGAGAGAATGTGAAAATGAAGATAAATTTAATAAGGGAAATCAGGTAATGAGGAAGATGATCTTTCTAAACGGGGAGAAGTAGAAATGGAAATTCTTGAGAAGTATTTTCAGAATAGGTCTAGTGTCTTTGATGGTTTCTCACATCATGTGTTGTCATCAATGACAAATGGGGAGACTATTGCAAGAATGGAAGACGAATGAAGTGTTGTCATTGATGTCAATTAGTCAGTTGGTTATCTACTAGTTGTTGTTGATTGTATATGTCGAGGATATTCAGAAAAAAATATTAAAAGAAGGTTGTTGGTTCTGGTGCTTGTGAACTATGTTTCTTTGTGTGTTGTTTGAGGTCTAGGATATTTGTACTTGGTCTGTATTTCTCTTTTATGAAGTTTCATGGTGTATGGTTCAAGATCTGTGTTTCCCTAGTTCTGTTGAAGTTGGTTTTGGAATTTGGAAGTATTTAGATTTATCGATCAATTTTTTTTTATTGGTATGGCCGACCATGTTTCAAGCACTACTTTCAAAGTTGATGAAGCATGTTGGATCTATTATGGGTCCCAATGAAGTGTGTGTTTGGGCCACCCTCATTATAATTCCACCCTAGGATGTTTTGGTGCCGACCTAATTTTAATTTGAAGTTGGATGGCTGACTTTGTATCTTTTCAAGGTTGGAGATAGTGTAAATAGAGAATGTGCTAGTGATGGAGATTGTACATAAGAAAAGATGGAAGATAAGTGAAATAGAAGATGTGACTTTGATTCTATTCTTAAAGTGTGTGAGTTAAGTTTGTAGTTGATCAGTGAAGAGCTTAAACACTGAGTTTCTAGATGAAGTGAGTAGAAGGATAAATCTATCATTCATGTGAGTTGATAATTGATTGTGGTGGAATCTCTGTTGCATTGGGATTGTTGTCTCTATATAACAAGTCTTCTTTTTCTTCTTTGTATCTCTGTGGCAATGAGTCCTCTGAGTTGTAATCCTGTGAACAATGAATCCTTATTTTGGATAGTGAGTCCTTATTTCAGGTAGTGAGCCTTATCTCAGGCAGTGATCCTTTTTGTAATCATTTTTTATATTATCTATAGTGTGAGTTAATCCTCAACATGGTTTTTTTCGTCATTAGGTTTTCCACGTAAATCTAGTGTTATTGTGTTTATGGATTTGTATTTGATGGTTAATCACTTAATCAGTTTATGTGTTAGTTCTGGTAATTGAATTTAAGGTTATAATCTATGACAACTGATTCACACCCCCCCAACTCTCAGTTGTCCTATCCAACAAGACCTAGATTGAAATGAATTTTTTTTTCAATTTTCAAATGCAATTGAATGAGATCTAAATGGGATACAAAATGACTGATTTATTTCTATAATTTTAAGATTTATAAAAATGCAAAAAAAATGCAAATCTAAACCCTATATGAAATGCAAGATTTCAATGCAAAAGAAGAAATCCTAATTCAATGCAAATGTAAATGCAATGAATGCAAGATTTCAACTTAAAATGCAATGAAAGACTTTAAAATTCTGAAAATTGCAATGTTCAATGAGTCAGTTTCACCAAAAATGATTAGGGTGAAAATAGGATCCACCCTAATGTGTGGGGGAAAAAGAGATGGATCACTTATTTTTCAAAGCCCTTAATCACTTTAATTATGTAAAATATGATGCTAATAACAACCAGAAATGCAACCTAGCTATTATAGCAACTATGGGGGATGTTTTTAGAGCATAAAAAGTTATGTACCTAGCCAAAAAAGTTATTATTTTTGAGCTATGGAGGACTCATTCGACTGCAGTGGCGAATGGATCATTTTAGGGTTTCAAAAAAGTGATTCCAGGATCCTCTACCTTGATGTTTGCACTCTTGAAATCCTAGTTATCAAGTTCTAGAAGTCTGCAGTTAACTCTGTAGATCACTTTTTGTGATCTTGCACTTTGAATGACAAATTTACCAACTTTAAAAATATTGCTCCAAATCTTGCTCAACTTGATCTTCAACCTGTAAATCTGCAATTACACACTCAAGGGAAAGAAAACTTGTTGATTTGTTAGTGAATAGGGGTTTTTTTCAATCAAACCCCTTGCAGGTAATTAAACCAAATGATGAAATGAAGCATGAACATGAAATAATGTAAATGATATCACCTTGGATTTTTTCTTGTGAATCAAATCCACAAACTAGCATAATGCAACATTGACTTCTTAGTTCAACAAACATGAATGCATTAAACCTTTGACATGATGATATGACTTTAATTGCTGCAATAAAATCTTGAAATATTCCTTGAAATTCTCTTGTAAATTATTAGGATGCTCTCTTGAAAATATTAGGTGAAACTATGTAAATTAACCCCTTATTTATACTAAATCAGGAGATTAACCATGAAATTCAAAGAATTAAGGCTGACACCAGATCTGGAAAGAAATATAATTAAATTCCCACCAAGTTGAAATTCAAAAATAGGGGTCTCATTAAGGGAGGGCCCATTCTCCAGCAAAAGTGAATGGGTGTTGGCTAAGTTTCTAGGACCAAGCTTCGGGGAGGTGAAAGAAGAACAAAAACCCATTCCAGATCAACTAAGAAATGGGGGTCCTATTAAGGGAGGACCCATTCACCATCATGGGTGAATGGGTCCTGGCTCAAGTTATGAGGACAAAAATTTTCCCAATGAAATAATTTTATATTTAATTTATGATTGTCCAGAAAATATCTTCAAGAGGAGTCAACTTAAGGCCTAAAAGGGGGGTTAAAAACACTAATTCCACTTAACCACAATGAATTAGGACCACCTAGATAAATGTGAAAGTTCCTTAAAAACACTTTACAAAACTTAAACAAGGTGTACATTATGCATTTTTTTATTATAAAGGGTCCAATTAGGCTTAATTAAGCAAATAAGTCCTAGAAAAGTGTGAAAGTGTGTTACAACACTTTAGTACAACACCCTTGAAAAGGACCAATTAAAGCATGCTTTAGTGAAATAAAGGCCTTAAAATGATGTGAATGGGTACAACACATTACAACACCACTCCAAGACATCATTAATCCATCTTTAATGTCAATTATCCAAACAAGCAAGAAAAAGGCTACTTTCTTCGTTACTACATTGTGTTAAGACAATATTTATACATCCATTTGGTATTGTAATCCTTCTTATAGTGTATGATATTTTTATTAAATTATAAACTCCTTCTTGACCTTAATAAGAATTATATGTGTGTGTGTTTGTGTATATATATGCATGTACGTATATGTATATATGTATATGTATATATCTATATATGTATATATATGTAAATATACATGTATAAATATGTATATATGTGTATCCATATACATATACACATACATACATACATACATACATGCATACATAAATAGATGCATACATACATACATACATGTATACACACACACACATATATACATGCATGCATACATACATGCATGGATGCATACACATATAAAAACATACATACATACATGCATGCATACACACACATGCATACATACATACATAAATACTTGCATACATACATGCATCTGTGTATGTATGTATTCGTGCATGTATGTATATGTGTGTATATATGTATGTATGTGTTTCTATACATGTATTCATGTATGTGTTCATGCATGCATGTGTGTGTGTAGTATGTATTCATTATTTAAATGGTTTTAGTAGTAAGGATTAAAATGAAATATTATTGAAATATTTTATTATTATTTTAAATAGTTATAGTCATCAAATCAAACTTAATATTTATTTCATTCTTCATGCATGATTAAAATAATATTCTTCTATACTCTATCTACCTTAGTTTGTTAATACACTATATTATTTTACATTTGGGTATATTTTAGAATTCTTTGACCTTACTCTCTCTCTCTCTCTCCCCCTTTCCTTGATTGTGCTCCCCCTCTCTCTCCCTATAAGGAATCCTATGTGTGGCTAAAATTCCTTTATGATAGTGAGTTATAAGTAATAAAAGGCTACAAATTTATATCATAGTGAGATATTAATGTATTCAAAACTATTGAAATAATAAACAATGAGTGATATAAATTTCTATGGTTAGCTTAGTTCAATAAGTTTTAAGTAAGATTGTTTGAGACATTATGAGGTCTATGGTAATTCACAATTAGTCTTTGTGGCTCATCAGGAATATATTGAATTCTATAGGTATGTGTCTTTTAAGAGATATTGCTAGATAGATGTAGCATGAAAGGATACAAATTTCTAGATAACTATTTTTCATATATAGTAGAATGGAAAAATCAAACCAATATGTGTTGGTATGATTATTTTAGTGAAATGAGGTGTGGAATACACATTTTAACTTTGAACACCATTTCACTAAGTGAAATTAATTTTTTTTTAGTACATTCATTCTCTTAATAGACAAATAAATTCATGGTTAAGATAATTCAAATTGGATTTTATAGTAAAAAATTATAGTCAAATTGGATGTCATGATTTGAGAGAGGATTGGTTCCAATGTTTAGTAGTTTCTTAACCATATGGATCTTAAAAGACTGTTTGTCTAATGTGGCCCAAAAAGATCAAGTTCTCTAGGAATATTTTTATGCCTCCCATAAATTTAAATAACTTAGTTAGATATGTTAATCTAATTAGTTTAGTCTAATGACATCTATAATAAAAAATCACTCTAAGAACTTTTTACTACATGAAATTGAAGCATTCTATAACACTAGGTTTGTTAAGTTCAGTGAAAAATAAATTATATTTGATAAAATTGTTAGATTTTATTGTATATGTACCTAACATCAACCTATAGGTTTAGATAAAATATTCATAAGCATCATGGTTTGAGAGTATAGTTACAACAAAATTTGACACATTTTTTGTCTCAAGGATCTTACGGAACTCAATCAAAAAATTATAACCCAAGAGAATCAAAGCTCAAGGGTAGAAAAAGATAAGTCCGCTAACATTATTTAATCCACTTGATATAACAATATCTCTCATAAAACCCTTTCACTAAATTAACACAAAAAAAATGGAAAAATTATATTCACCACTAGTACAAGTAAATGAATTCAAATTGAGATAAATAAAGAGAGGTTTTTTTATATTATAGGTTCATGTGAGATATTTCTAGTTATCATGGTTAGGAGAAGAGTGACAACAAATTTGACACCTTTTTGGCCTCAAGTCTCTTAAAAGACTTCACTAGATCATTATAATATAGAAGGATTGGGAGACCTAAGTACCATAATGATGCCTCAATTGGTTTTATATATGCCACCTAGATAAGATAACACTATAAGTTTGATTTCATGAGTTGTAAAAAGAAAAATATTGATCATAAAAATATTTCAATAAACAAAATTTAGTCATTTGATAACACTGCATTCATCAAATAATACCCCATAATACATATCAAAGGGTAATGGAGAGTGCGAAGAGGGGTGGGAGTGGGGATTTGAATTCTTCAAAGGGAGAGGGAGATAGAGAGTCTAATCTAGATGATAGTGATACAATTTTCTTATGCATTTTTGGTTCGCTTATGGTTTTTAGCAGTTTCGTGGTTGCTATCCTATTTTTTGGCTTCTTTACAAATGTCATATTGGATTTTCCCAGCTCCCCTATTGATGTGATAGGTTTTTTCTTCTTTGCAAATGTCTTTCTTTTCAGGAGCTCCAAGTTGAATGGTGCTAGCGTGGATGGGGTTTGGTAGCTGATGCTAATGGTTTTTCTTACTTGGCTCATTTTTTGGAGGTAGAATTTTTTGTGGGTTGTAGCTTTGTGTTTTCTCTGATATATTTTGGCAACCCTTTGCAAAATCTTTCTTCCCTATCCTCAATCTCTTGGAGGGGCATGCTTGTAGTTGGTTCACTACTTTTAGTAGGATGGCTATTGCTAGGTGGGAGGAGAGTTGTTGGCTTGGACCTCTTTTCATGCTTCTATCTATGTTTTTCTAGACATTTTTGGTTTGCTTCTAGTTTTTAGTAGATTAGCGGATGTTGTGAGGTCAAATTTGAATTTTGAAGTGAGTGTTTCAAAGGATGACTTTGAATCTGATGACATTGAATATGCTAATGGTGTTGTTGGCTCATGGGATGGTTTTTCTACTACTGTGTCATCGACTTTGGTGGAGGTGAGGCAGTTTGTTGTTGGTTTGGAGGGCACCCAATCGTGGGGTCTACTTCTTTTCGATGGATTTTTCTTTGGTGTTGTTGACATGTTGATGGATAGCATGAACCTGTTGCTAATGGTGGCTTGTATGTAGATTCCTTCCAGTTGCTAGCATTGGTATTTAAGGTTCTATTGGGTCTAGGTTGTCTTCGGCCCAGACATCTCTCCTTCTATTGCTTCTTCTGGCCACACACTGCTATCATGGGTTGTTGAAGCTATCTCTTTTGTGGTAATGTTTATGTTGATTGTTGGTCTATGGTTTCCTCATTTTTGGGGGAATGTTAGTTCTCTAGCCTCGTTTATGTTAGTGATCAAGGGTCTTATGTGGGCTGAGTTGTTACTCATATTTATTCTAAAAGCTCAATTTTTTTTGTTTTTAATGTTGTTGGTTGAGGTGTGTTCTATCTCTTCTTTCATGTTACACATTCTTGTTATGCTTAAGGAGGTTATGACTTCCCTTCCTTTTGAAGTTTTTGCTTTCAACCAATGGCTATAGTTGGTGTCTTCTATGGAGGTGGACTACTCCCATTGATATTAAACCCTCTACTATTGAATTTGAGGTGGTTGTTGTAGTTTTGGTGGGAATTTATTTTCTCTTTTTATTGCTCCTTCTGGGGTGAAGCATGTGTGGGCAGAAGAATGAATACTTTTGAGGTCTGGGCTCTCATATCTTCCTCTCCTATAGAGGGTTTCTCCCTACTATTGAGGTGGAGGTCGGGTTGGCATCTCATGTGGTTTGGTGCTAAAAGAAGGATGATGTGCTTCAATTTTCATCTATTCTCTCTAACCCCTCTAAAGAGTTAGGGTGTTTGGATTTTCTAGTGTTTTTTATTAGGGGTAAAATGGTGTTATACACCATTAAGATTATTCTCTCTTGGATGAGTGTTTTTTCTTGAGTAGTTGGTTTGATGATTCCTAGTTGATGCAGGTTGTGTCTTTGTTTACCTAAGGGTTTTAGGTTCTAGTTAAAACCAGGTTGTAAAGGGTTCAAGGTCCCTACAAAACTTTGTAGCTTGTATAGTCTTTATTTTTTATTTGTTTCTTTCTTCGTTGGGTTGTTGGTTTGCATATTTTCTTGTTAGCAACATACTTTGATGTGACCAGGTTTTGGATCCCTTAAAAATTGATTTGTAATGGGTTTCAAGTCCCATCACAACCTACTTTACCCCTAATAAAAAATATTGCATTCATCATCATTGTGTAAAATTAAACTTAAATTGAGAAAAATATAGAGATGTTTATGTAGGTGGAATAAACATCTACTTGTAAGGTCGAGTAGGATATTTATGGGTTCCATGGTTAGAGATTGTAGTCTCATGATGGTTGGAGAATGAAATGACAAGTGAATTATCAATCCAACTATGATGTATTCTCATAGTCGAATGAATACAATGATATGTAGAATGTAAGATATCACCCATAAAACCTTTTCCCTAAGAAAAAATAAAGATCATTTAAAATTTCAATCGCCATATGTAGGGGAGATGCATTCATGTTTCCAAAAAGTAAGGGATGTTTTTTTTCATTGGACCTAATATATATCATATATATTTAGATGATATTTATACGTACAATATTTTGAGAAAGGAATGCATGTGTACTTTGACATAGTTTTAGTCTTAGTGCTAATAAGAGACTTCATTGGACAATTGTAGCTTTGAATGATTTAGATTCTTGGATAGTGAAATGAAGTATCCACTAGTATTATCTAGCTCACTTGCATGTGTCGTCATAGTTGGTGTGGACACAATTTTGGGTATCCAAGGGTTCTCTAACTCTTCTAGGGTTTTTCACCTAAAAGGAGAAAAATGGACCCAAAATGCAATGCACAAATTCAAGATTAATGCAAGAATGGATGGAATATGTCTAAATGTAATTATCTAAATGCAATAAACTGATAAAAGAGATGGATCATCAATGAAAAACTATTGGAATGTAGGATGTTTGAAAACGCATTGTGATATGCAAACATGTGATATATGACCTAGAAATACAAACAAAACTAAAAAAAAAGTTATGAAATAGAATGTGTGCACTTCGAGGCTGAAAAAGGATGGAATGAAGTTCTAGAATCCTGATAAAACTGATGCAGAAGCCAATTAGGACACTTGTGCTAATCTGGGCGACTTAGTCTGAGATCTGGAAAAACTGCTCCAGAGCCCATTTCGGCCAAATGGGTGGGTATGTGCAAGATCATAATGGAAAAAATAGGCCCTTAAGTGGAAAAAAATACATAAAAATTAGAGTTAGGAAACTTGACGTAAAAATTTGAATAAGTTATCTATAATATTTCAAAAATATGTAAGAATAGAATCTATAGCAAATTGAATGTAGTTTCTAAACTACTAGGTTTGTTTTAAAAAAAAAATCTATTTGGTGAAAATTTGAAATTTCAATGCATGGTACTTAAATTTCAAGGAAAAACAAGAAGTAGGTGTATGTCGACCACCCTAACCACAATAAAATGATAATATTCTTTTTATAAGATTTTAGATATAAGTAGAGGACTCATGCCCGATGTGATGCATATTTTTGTAATTTTTTCCAAGCAAATAATTAATTATGAATTTTTTATTACAACTTTTTAAAAAATATAAAAACTTGTATGTTTGACCACCTTAACTTGGTCAAAACTTCATGAAATTCAATTTTTGTTTTTTTAATCCTATAGTATGTGAAGCATACAATGTGATGAATGTTTTGGATTCAAAAAATGTGATACTGTTTGAAAGCTATAGATGTTTTTCAATCAGCCTACCGATAAGGACTTTAGTTGTAATTTGAATAAAAAAATGAGTAATAATTACTTATTAAATTCAAAGTAAAGTATAATTTATATCAGTGGAAAGCTAAGAATATTGTTTAAAAACCATTTTTGTTTCATTAATTTTGGGTAAAAAAATAGTCATTAGCCACATACCCATCATATTGCCACTTTTTGGCCCATCATGATCCTGCTCATACCTGGGTATCCAAATCAACAGAAAACTATGAAAAATAGGTTTAGTGGGACTAAGTCACCACTATTGGCGACTTAGTCCACTTCTAAATTTTTGAAAATCTGAAAGTGGAAAATGAAGCCCTCGATCTTCACTTCGGTTCCTGACTGATATCCAGTTTTGAAACTCTAATTTTTGGGCCTAAAAGTGACTTTTAGTGTATATTTTGGCTTTGCAAGCAAGGAGGGGTCTTCAAAAACCTTGCAAACTATTCTTCAATGATCTTCAAACCTTCAAAGTACCTAAATATGTGAACACAAAATGAAAGAGAAAGAAATGTTGGATGTTAGGGCATGGGGGTTTTCCTTGGTCAAACCCTCTTTTAGGTAATTAAACCAAAATGAAGAAGTAATGTAATGAAGCATGAAATAATGGATTTAGTAGCTTGCCATGATGATTGATCTTGATTTTCTATAGCAAAAGATGAATAATTTGCAATTAAAATTCTGAAAAATGTTATCTTGATGACTTAGAATGTCAAAACCCTAGCTTGCTTGACTTGAGAACATGATGAATGATGAATGAGCTATGAAAAGTTATGATTTAGGGTTTAGAGAATTTTATTTATAGGAATTCCACCTAATTTTCCCATTAATTTGATCCCCAAGGCTGACATGAAGGAGAAATAAACTTAAATTCTAATTTTTCCCACCCGAACCTGGAAAATAGCCCAAATGTCACTAAATCGCTAGGATGGATGACTTAGTCCCACCTGGATGGGACTAAGTCACCTAGATGGGTGACTTGGTCCCACATAGATTATTTTTCTAGCTGGATTGTCGAGGAATGAAGAAAGAAAGTTTATATGATGAGTTTATTAGGTCTTTGATCAAATTAAGCCTCAGGATGCACAATATGTGACCATAGGGCATATTAATGATGATGTAAAGAGTAATTAGGGCTAGGGAGAGAAAGTTAAATGTGAAATTGTCATTAAATACAATTTACATCATTAAAATGAGGTCCACATAGCCTAGAAAGGCACAACATCCAATGTGAATGTGTAACACACATTACAACACTAGATTAAGGTCAAGTTTAGTTTACAAGCCTTCTAGATTGATGTGATAATTTCATTAAATACATTTTATAACATGAAAAATATCAAAGGAAGTTGTCCAAGCCCCTAGGATCCAAGATCCTAAGTCATACTAACATAAGCACAAAAGGAAATGAACAAGGTGAATGATTTGCAACAAGACAAGATATGCAGTCATGAAATGGCAAGAACTAGAAGAAAGAAAAGGGTGAAATAAAAAGGTGGATCAAGCTTTGACCATTTTTCCAACATGTTTTGGATCAAACCTAAGCTCTTTGTCCAAAAAATGCATACTCACTCTAAGGCTACATAACTCTTGGCTGTCCACCAAGTGAGAAGTCCAAAGAGGTGAGAAGCATATATACTCATGTCTAGTATGCACTCACACACACACAGGTGGCTATGGTGAAAAGTCATGCCTTAGAATGGGCTTCCCACTCAGCCATACCAAAGTTATACCTCCTGATAACTTTAATAAAGTGCCACAATGAAAATGATTTTTGAGCTCTATGAGTTAAGAAAAACTTTGTATGCTTGACACTCGTAGACATTGTAAATGGTGTAAGATATGTTCAAATAGATTTTTCACAGTTCATGCAAGGTCTCGTCTTAGGGAAGAATGTGCTTAACATTTCCAAGAGAGGATGTGTCAAAGAAGTATCACACTCTTGGAGGGAATCAAGCCCAATGACACCACCAAGAAAAGGATGCATTACGAGAAGAAATAAAATTGCACAATGAAATGTGAGTTTTAGTGTATTCCCCCACTTTAAACCAGTTGCTAAAACCATTACTGTGAGAAATTCCTTTAAAGTAGAAGAAGCTATGAGACCTTATTTAGAAATCCCTATGCCAAGTCATATGTTTCTGATAAGGTACGTCATTAAAATGGGAATTATGTCACATGCAAGCCAACTTAAAGCATACCATCCACATTCCAAGCTTGCTCTTATATGTTCATGAAAGGTTAACGACTAGCCAACAGAGACAATGACAGGTGACATACGAGGACAAGGATATTGGATCCCTTCCCCCCACTTAGTGTAGGAAATGGATGAGCCGAAATGATTGATGAAATGCATGCTAGAGTGAAAATTAGTATCATTTAGAGGAATTAGATGCCCCCACATAAGGAAGAACACCAAACACCTTAAAATGTTGGATTTTTCTACTCAAATCTTTACATTCATTAGTAGAATGATCATGAACTCTATGATATGCATAAAATAAATTCTTCTAATAAAATTTCTTTGAAGTTTTTGGAGGAAGGGTGATCAAGTAATCTTGGAGAAGTCTTGACAAGATAACCTCTTGATCAATGGGAGATGGGTTCCTGTAGTTTGCATCAAAGATGGCTCTTGCTTAGTACAACTTGTCATACTTCCACCGGACTCAAATTGTGATATTATGTTACCTCCTTTGCAGGAGGGTGTAAAATCTAACAAATTGAAATCATTAGTGTTTTGCGAGATGGCATTAACATTAAGTGAAGAGTTCATTGTTTTTTTCATGTTTTGTAAAGGATGACTTTCAAGACCACTAGTGTAGATGAGTTCATGATATACAACTGTTAATGTTGGTTTAGGAGAATGTTGTGTGAGAGTGTTGATGTTGAGTGAAGGCTTTGCGATCTCTATCAAAGGTAAATAACTAAGACCATAAGTTGTTTGTTGTATGATAGGATCTATACGGTTGTGGATACCTTGTTCTCTAGCACCCCATCCTTTTCCACTATATCCAAGTTGTTTTATAAGTTCATAACCTTTTCCATAAATATTTTTCATTTATTTTGAATTGGGTGGTTGTTCATTATTGTGTTCATCAAAGGGTTATGTTTTGGTCTAAAGTGGTTGAGGTGGATGCTTTCAAATGGTATTCTGAGTTGTGTGTCTAAATGACTTCTTTTTCGTGTGCCTTATTGGAATATTTGTTTATGATATTGTGCTTTCCAATGAGTGTTGGTGTGAAGTTTAAGGAACCCCAATCATTGTTGAGTTTGTTGTTTTGTTCTACGGGTTCCACTTGTGTAGTTGATGTTGATGTGTGGAAGGGATTTTCTTTATTTTTCCCAAGTTGTAGGACACTATATATAAGGCTTTGGATCAACGTCAAGTGTGTACACTTTGTTTTTGTAGATGCATTTCATTTTACGATGAGGAGTAGAAGGAATGCCATTCATTGCATGAATCCATGGCCTTCCTAAAATTGGATTATAGGAAAGATTGTTAGGCATAACATGAATTGGTGTATCCAATGTAACCTCCCCAACTGTAAGAGGCAAAGTGATTACACCAAGGGGTTATTTTCCTACATTGTCAAATCCATGGATAGACAAGGAAACAGGTCGAATTTTTGATTTATCCACATGCATCCTATCCAAAAGATTCACACTACACACATTATGAGATGAACCATTGTCAACAAGGGTTTTCTTTATCCCTATAGTTTTATATTGAGATATTATTATGAAAGCTTCATTTTGTTTTTACACTTCCAAAGAGGGGAGTTCTCTTTGGTGGAAAACAATGATAGCATTCAATCCTTGAATGAGTGCTACTATGTCATTCGGTTGTGCATTAGAAAAGATGGGAACTAGTTGTAAGGACCCAAAGGGATATCTTTGTAGGATTATGCTCGAGTTGTTCAACAAGATCATACTTCGTGGGAGTTAATCAAGGAGCACTAGGCAACATGGGATGAGGAAAAAGGTAATGGTGTTGGGGTGGGTTGTGGTGGTTGTCGATTGTTTTAGGTGTAGTGTGTGTGAACAACCGCATCATGCGTAGGTGGGTAAAGGGTAAACTTAGTTTTAGGTGGAGGTGGAGGTTTATGTGACAGTGAGTAAAGGATGATTTTAGGTTGGTGTTGAATTTTTTGTTTGTATGAAGGTGGGTAGAGAATGAGAGGATTCTTAGGATATCCCATGGGGTATGTATGAGGCCCATTGATCGGGGGGGATCGAATGGAAAATTGCAAATTCATAACCTCAGTGGTCTTGGTTTGATGTATCTCTAATAAAGGGCAATCCAGAATCACCTTTTTCTGTAAGGAAGACACATTAGTATGGTTGCCATTTTCTAGCGCCATGATATTCTCCCTAGAAGGAGAATATTTAGGAGAACTACGAATCAAACATTCTTGACATTTATGGATTGGTTCTTCTAAAATGACTGCATCACAAATAGGGGAATGATAATTGGTTGGATTTTTGTGTTTATTGATAGTGGGGAGATTAGGGGAAGACTCTATTTGATTGTCATGTTGTTGTAAGATCTCATTCTTCTATTCCATATTATCTACCCTAATAGGACAGCTTGCAATATGGTCATCCGAGGTTGAAATTTGTAAAGTAGTTTCATCACAAGTGGGGGAGACATCAAGAGAAGGACCTCTATGATTGTTAAATAAATTGTCCCAAACAGTGGGAGCATTAGGGAAGGTAGGGTCAAGATTGTCATGACTCTTAATAGTATATCTTCTAATGCCAACCTATCCTCGTGGCATCAAGGAGGGATATTAGGAGGAAAATGTTGATTTTCATGATTATGGAGACTAGGTAAGGTGATATTTAAAAATGTTTCTATGATCTCATGTTCTTGTTGTCTAACATCTTCCGAAGGGGGATGATGAGATGGACAATAAAAACCCTCAATCCTTGTATCTTCCTTCGCCAAGTTACCTTCGTCACTAATAGCAGAGGTATTGGGAGAATTAAAATTATGTTGTTATGATTGTCTACACTACCATTCTCACCAATGTGTAGTGTAATATTAAGGATTGTGTCAATGGTTTGATCATGTTTCTTGTAGAACTCATTGTTGTAATCAAAATTGAACTCATAATAGGGAATGCTGTATTTATGTAATCCTTTTTTAACCAAATCAAAGCCACATCTCTCAAAACAAAACATGCTATTGTGGAAAAGTAAAGAAAGTGTAATGCAATCACTTAAAATGAAATGTTTAAATGCAATTTGCATATGTGAAACAAGGTAATTTTCTAATTACATTATGCAACAATCTGAAAGAAAATGCAAATGTGAAATTAAGAAATGCATGAAATGAGATAATTTAAGCTAAACCTAATGAAATGCATGTTACAAAAACTCAGCCAACTGATACAGATGGGTAAGGGAAGCAATCAGAAGCTTAAAAAAAAGGTTTCCAGCTCTATAAATGATAGTTTTAGGGCTAAATAGGGACTAAGTCGCCCAAGGTGGCGAATTAGTCCCAATAGAGATTTTTTTCAATTTTTTTAGATATTTTGATGGATTTTCATGTTTTTTGAGTTCTATGATGTAGACCTAAGTTTAAAATGTAAAATTTTAGAAATTTTCAATGAGTTAAGATGCAAAAATGCAAGCTAAATGCACTTTCACTAATGCAAAATTTGAAACCCTAGAATGCAAATTAATCAATGGAAACCCTAATGAAAAGTTAATGCATGTTAATTCTAGGATGATAATGGACTCCAAAATCAGAAAATGTGATATTCTAAGGTTGGGTTCACCAAAATGTGGACACCGATTTTGGGTATCCAAGGGTTCTCTAACTCTTCTAGGATTTTTCACCTAAAAGGAGAGAAATGGGCCCAAAATGCAATGTACACATTCAATATTAATGTAAGATTGGATGGAATTTGTCTAAATGCAATAAATTGATAAAAGAGATTGATTATTACTACAAAACTATTGGAATGCAAGATGTTTGAAACACATTGTGATATGCAAACATGTGATAAATGACCTAGAAATACAAACAAAACTAGACAGAAGTTATGAAATAGAATGTGTGAACTTGGATGCTGAAAAAGGATGGAATGAAGGTCTGGAATCCTAATAATACTGATACAGAAGCCAACTGGGACACTTGTGCCAATATGGGCGACTTAGTCCCAGATTTGGAAAAAACTATTCTGGAGCCCGTTTCGGCCAAATGGGTATCCAAATCTATAGAAAACCATCAACAATAGGTTTAGTGGGACTAATTCACCACTATTAGTGACAGTCCACTTTTGAAGTTCTAAAAAATATGAAAGTGGAAATGGAAGCCCTCGATCTGCACTTCAATTCCTGACTAATATCTGGTTCTAAAACTCTGATTCTCGGTCCTGAAAGTGAATTTTAGTGGATATTTTGGCTTTCAAGCAAGGAGAGGTCTTCAAAAGATTTGAAAACTATTCTTCAATGATCTTCAAACCTTCAAAGTACCTAAATCTATGAACATAGAATGAAAGAGAAAGAAATGTTAGATGTTAGGGCATGGGGGTTTGCCTTGATCATACCCCTTTTTATCTAATTAATCCAAAATGAAGAAATAATGTAATGAAGCATGAAGTAATGGAGTTAGTACATTTCTTTGATGGTTGATCTTGATTTTCTACAACAAAATACGAAGAATTTTCCCTTGAAAGTCTAAGAAATGTTATGTTGAAGACTTAGAATGACAAAACCCTAGCTTGCTTGACTTAAGAACATGATGAATGATGAATGAATGATGATGAGTTATGATTTATGGTTTAGAGACTTGTATTTATAGGAAATCCACCTAAATTTATCGTTAATTTGATCCCCAAGGCCGACATGAAGGAGAAAAAAACTTAAATTCCAATTTTTCCCACCCCAACCTCAAAAATAGCCCAAATGGGACTAAGTCACCAGGATGGGGGACTTAGTCCCACCTGGATAGGACTAATTCACCCAGATGGGCTACTTGGTCCCACATGGGTTATTTTTCCAGCTGGATTGTTGGGGAATGAAGAAAACAAGTTTATATGATGATTTTATCAGGTCTTTCATCAAATTAAGCCTTGGGATACACAATATGGGGTCATAAGGGCCTATTAATGATGATGTAAAGAGTAATTAAGGCTAGGGACACAAATTTCAATGTGAAAATGTGATTTCATACACTTTACATCATTAAAATAAGGTCCATAAAGACTTGAAACGCACAACATCTAATGTGAATGTGTTTGACACATTACAACACTAGATTAAGGTCAAGTTTAGTTTACAAGTCTTCTAGATTCATGTGATAATACCATTAAATACATTTTATAAGGGGAAAAATAGGTTTATTAGACTTAGATGCTTAATAAGAGTCTAGAAAAGTGTGAAAGTCATTTACAAGACCTTGCAACACCTTTACAAGACATTGCTAGATGCATTTTATTCAGTTTGCAAGGGTCCAAGACCTAGTGTGGATGTATAAAATACCTCGCAACACTAAATCAAGGCATCATTAAGTCTAGTTTGTCATCAATTATTCCTATATCAAACAAGGTATACACTTTTTGGTGACATGGTTGGTTTAGTTCCACAAGGTATGGAATATAAAATATCACTCATAAGACCATTTTTGCAAATGAAATAAATCCTTTAGAAATAATATGTTTATCATCAACAAGGGAAAAAAATATGTTGAGAAAATTTGAGATCATTTTTTGTACATAGACCCAACATCCACTTGTAGGTTTAACTGAGGAATTTTGGGGCACCATAGTTTGAGAGAATAATTGTGCCAAATATTTTCACTTTTTTGGTCTTAGGGATTTTCAAAGAATTCATTTAACCATTCTATGCTTGAAGGAATGATTCTTGGGTAGTCAAAGGATGCCTCCACTAGCGTTATATTACTCATGTGGATTTCTTTTTGTTGTTGATTTGGTGCCATAAGTTAAGAAACATAAGATATCCCTCATAGAAGCGTCTATTAAATATTCTTCTATGGAATAGTTTGAAATATTAGTAATTAAATAATTTGTTACTTATTTTCTTATTACTCACAAGAGATATCACTAGATCATTGTAATCTAGAAGGATTGGGATTCTCACGTAGTGAAATTAGGCATTTACTATGGAATTTACTTAGGTCATGTTTTATGTGTTTCTTATTGTTGGTTTTTCCAACTTATTACCTAAACCTCTCTATAATATAGCAATATCTAATAATCACGAATCTTAGGATGTTGGACAATGCACAAGGATTTGAAATCCTTTCGCACTTTAGCTTTTACAAGCCTATGTAGGTGTACCCTAAATCAATATCAATAAATAAATAAATAAAGATTATAACAATATATTCAAACAAAAAACATGTTCTCATAGAATATGACAAGCATTTGTAAAATTAGCTCAACAATTCACTATATCCCTTGTATAGTTTAAGATCTAGGAAATGAGAACATAAAATATTTAAGAATAACTTACATGAACATCTTGAGATTTTCCATTTTAAGGTATTCCAGATGTTGGTGTGTGCAAGTGTTATTACCTCCTAATATGCAAAACTAACTAAGAAATGCAAAGTAAAGAACACTAGACCACCTCAAGATTGGGCTACATTGAACACAAATAAAAGAAAGATAAAAAAAAGAAAGTATACATTTTACTTGTGTTGATCCTTGGTTGGCTCTTGATGCAGCTTGGTTGTGTGCTCCTTTGATGGATATGTGATAAAAAATGGATGCAAGGTAATTAAGATGCAATGGAAGATGCAAATGATGGTGGGTATGTGAGAAAGTGAGCAAGATGGATGCAAGAGGATGAGAGCTAAGTATGCAAGTTCTTGAATGAAAAAGATGTACTTGATGATGGCTTGAGAGCATAAGTGATACAAATCCATAAGGAAAATGAATGAATGAGAAGGGGGGTTATTTATAGAAGAAATTGAATTTTCTAGAGAATTCAACGATTAGGATTGAGCCACCATGGCCAAGATGGAGGGCTATGGTGAGGTGAGGATTCACAAGCCCTCACATCTTGCCATGTGGAGGATGAAATGTCCAAAGGACATGATGAGATGGAAAGGGTACAAATGATGTGGAAGAAGGACAAGTGATGTGGAGGAACTTGCAAGTACCTTGGGATGTGACTGATGTGACCTCTCAATGATCACATGGGAAAAAGAAGATTATTTGGAGGAATAAAAGTGAATTTTAAATTCACATGATTGGGGATATCTAAAGGATAAGACAAGGTTCCCAAAAAAGAAACTAAGAAGTACCTTTGATAATACAAGGTGCTTATAATAGAAGGTTCCTAACATATGTGACTGATGTGACCTTTCAATGATCACATGGAGAAGAGTAGAACCTTGGAGGACGAAAAGTGAATTTTAAATTCACATGGGGAAGACAAAAAGGAATTAAAAATTCTTTGGGGGATGGAGAGAGTTTGCCAAAGGGGGTTCGATTAGACTGACTAATCACTGATTAGAAGACAGTTAGTGGTTAAGATTAGGAGTCAACTTGCAAAAGTTGGAGGATGTGACACATCCTAATCAAGGATTAGACATGTGCACATCCCTAATGATGAGATTAGAAGGTGGATTATGATTAAGAAAAAGGTGAGGGAGGATGTGACATGTGGGGAATTAAATAAATCTATTATTTATTTAATTCTTTTGAGGAAAGGGGGATAAAGGGTAAGGTATTTACTTATTAACTAAATACTTTAGTGATTTAAAAAAATTAAGGGTATTAATTAGATAATAGCAATATTACCTAATTAACGCAAATAAGGGGGTGTTTAGACGAAAATGGATAAATTTGGACAAATGTAAGTGTCCAAATTTAGGTGTCTACAGTTGGATATCTCTAATTACTTAGATTGGTGCCTTGAACATGGGTTACATAGTTGTAACCTCATAAATGCATCTTAACAACAACCTAACACATATTCACTTGGGAACTGGTATTGTTTTATTACAATAAGATATCCTACAAATAGAATTAATTGTAATTCTACTTAAGAATACCTAAATATAGAAACACTCTCAATACTTCATCAAAGACAATTTAACTCATTACTATAACATGAGCTATTAGTGAAACACTCATTGCATAAACTTGCAAAGGTGAACTCAAATATGTTTGATAATTTTACTCATGAGAAAAATTTGAATTAAACTTTGGAGACAATTATAATTGAAGCATGTAACTCATGCCTTTGTAGATTGAAATGTATATTTTTATCATACAAATTATCATTTAGCGAATGAATTCTCTATAACCTAAGACAAAACTTAATATTCTCTCAACAATTACCTCCCCAATTAAAAGTATAGAATCCTTTACAAAGAGACATGAATCCCCTTATATAGAATGACTGAGCATGCAGGCTCACGATACAGTCACATGACTCACATGTCTCATATTACATCTGACATCCTTTACAATGAATTGTTTAGTTTTCTGGATTGAAACTGTGTGCATTTTTGTGAATCAATGTTTCGGATCAAACTCCATGATCCATTTTCTTCTCTCTGGTTGCATGCATTATCCTGATGATGGATCATGGAGTTTGACCCCGAAACGTTGATTCACAAAAATACACACAGTTTCAATCCAAAAAACTAAACAATTCATGATCATGGACTGTGGAAACTTGATGTTGTTAGTCCTTTACAATTTTATTAGAACAGAATGGCACCAAAGCTTGTTATAAGAATATTCCCTTTTTGCGACTGACTTGAGAGGTTGTTGAAGCCATTAGAAGCTCGAAGTCGAAGATTGAAGATGCCATTTAATTAAAAAAATTGAAACTGAATGTCAAGGACCGCTCCAAGATGTTACTGAAGACCAAAGCTTTAATTTTCTTTGTCATTTGTCAAACTAGGATGTTAACACTGAAACTAGATGTCAGCCCGAAGCAAAGCATGAAGGAACGATACAGCAACCTCATAGTTGTGTTCCATTATCTTTCTCCTTGCGTATGTTCTGTCAATAGACGCATATTTGCAGTGACCTCTGATGCTTTCATATGCCACGCAAGATCTCAGTTGCATACTTTGCGCATCCTACACTCTGTGATATATCTCCCAAAAGCAGCTAAGGAGATTACATTCTTAGAATGTGCAACGGCCTCCATAATCCAGAATGGGCGATTGGTGATGTTCCTTAACAGATTTGCTCTCTGCACACGCCAGGATATTGAAGGATATTTGCCAGTGGTGATAGAAGGCGTATAAGCCTAAGATTACTGCTACTTTAAGCTTTGTAGCCGGGTGTTCATACTATAGTTGTATATGAGTAAAGCTTGCCCTTCTTCACGCCATGATCTGCAGTCCCAACTTGGTATAGTTATTTCCCATCTCAAGCATTTTATCTTTGACTTGGCACGTGGAATGTTTACCAACTCATGGTCGATTCACCACGTCCGCACTCCATTCCCTACAGCGGCCTCTTGAACTCTTCCCCATGCATTTGACTTGGCCATCAAGCCATTACTCTTTATCACCACGCGTGCCTGCTTTATTGCGATTATTTGTGGTGTTTTCAAAACTCGGTCAAATTGGTTATCTTGCCTTCATTGTTTTACATATACATAGCATGATAGCATTTAATACATTATGACCACTAATGTTAAATTTGAACCATTAGCAATATGTTTTAATCGTCAAGCTTATGTTAATTGTTCATTTTACCATCTATTGTTTGAAAGGGGAGCACGAAGGGTAGGGGTGAGGGGTCGGGGGGTCAATTTTATTTTTGCAATCAATTTTTAAAGAGGTGAATTTTTTTGCCATTGTTAAAAATTTGTAAAAGAGGAGTCAATTTTTATTTTGCAATGAATTTGGCAAAGGGGTGGTCATAATGGGCCTTTTTTTTTTTTTTTATCCTTTTTGAGGTTTGAAAGGCCAATGCTTTCATTTCTACCTCATAACAATAAACTTGTAAGAACTCATAATAGCATATAAGTTTGTAAACACACTCATATAAAATGCCACCAAAAGTAAACATGTGTTCCACATGGAGAGAATTTGGGAAATCTATACTTACATTGAATTATAAAAGTGTATTAGGGGGTTATATGGCATCACAACATGGATCCTTGTGATTCTCACCTCATGTGAGTGTGCCTCGGAGCACACCCTTTCTCAATTTCTTGTACATCTCTACATTCCTTGCACACTCTCAATTTCAGTTGGTTTGCTTTTTCTCTTAGCATTAAGGGGAGACTACTATGTGTTATGATAATGCTTCTTTCAATGAAGTAGGGGATGAATCTTCTTTTTGGGAGGTCTTATGAACCTTCTATCTCGATCTCTTATATGGGGAATCATTTCAATGGATCATATTTTCTAAGATTCTAGTACTCCTAATCAAAGTACTATCAGTATTCTCAACCTCACATAGTTTAATTGAACTTGTGTACATTGGTTGAGTAGTGTTCATATGTTCACTCATGTAGTATTTTTTATTGAGCTCGTCTTGATATACATTTCTTGGAGATTCATTGATTCCAACAAACATGAGTTCATCTTCGTCAATGTTTACAACTTCTACATGCTTCAAGAGTTCTTCATCATCAAGTTCCTATCATCAAGGGACATCTTTTCAAAAGGTCTTAAAACCTTCTCTTTCTCTTTTTGGAGAGGAGTTTCGTTCCTACTGAGTTTTCTCCTTCATTTTATGAGAATGCATTGTACATGGGTACCTAACATGGCCTCATAGCCAGAAACCATCTCTATGTATTTGCACTTTTGTGATCTCCCCAAGCATCACTTAAGGGGTGTGTTAGAGTGAATAATTAATCTATTCACTATACTTAAGTGTACTTAAGTTGATGAGGTTATTGTAACGTCTTGTCTAACTAAATCTGCAACCTTTTAAACCTCTAGAGGTTACCAAGTTATTTAGTAAAACTCATGTGCTACCTTTTTTAAGGTTGAAAGACTTTCCATCTCACCTTAAAGGTCATTCAATTCTTGGCATCAAGATTGATGACTTGGTCAAATAGGTTGTTGGTTTGCACATTCCAAGTGATCCTAAGGTTAACACCTATAGGACACTTGTCTACTCATTTGTGCCACTTCATGGGGAACTTGCCAATCCACATGATAGGTGGATTTCCTCTTTCTTGCTTATTTAAGAAAGCTCATATTGTAATCAACTCAACTCTAATTTGAATTAGGTTGATCAGTGTGTGCATCTATCTTTTTGTGTAAGCACAAGGGTTTTGCTATTATGATCTTTTAGGGAAATATTAAAACATTCTAGACTAATTCCCAATGTTGAACATTAATTTTTTTATCCCTTATTTAAGTTAAAATTAAATTCATTGTGGAGGTTCTAAGAATAAAGCCTCGAGGGAGAAATATATATAGAGAGAGAGAAAGAGTTAGGGCCAAGCTTAAAGAGTGCACACTAAGGTTTCACTTCTTAGGTGGCTCATGGGCCCATCCTTACTCTGTTTCATTAGACATTTTTTGTCTTATTCTCCTTTTTTTCATTGTTCCATTTTCTATTGTGCTCGTCTTTACTCTTTGAAATGAGAGGAATAGGGTGCTCTACCTTTTAGGAGATGGAACACAAAGGTAGGGTTTTAGTACCTTTCCACCTATTTCCTTTAAGTTTCATTCAAGGAAACCTTGGAGATCTCAATCTAGGGATGAAATGAGGGAAAGAGATTTGCAATAAGGTTTCCTAGGGTGTGATTAAAGATAATAGAGGGTTCACCACCAAGAAAACACTTGGAAAGTGATGGAGCTTCCCAAAATTTGCAATTTTTGAGTAGCTAATGGACTTAGTCTACACATTAAAGCCCTTGTCTCCATGGTTTTGACAGGGTTTTGTTTTTGGAAACCATTGGTCACTCTAATTTCACGTTGAATTACCATGTCAGTTTCCCATTTTATAAGTCATCACTTTACCCATTGCATGCATCCATCCACCAGCCCCTTTGGCT
Organism: Sequoia sempervirens; assembly: GCA_007258455.2. Taxonomy (NCBI): domain Eukaryota; kingdom Viridiplantae; phylum Streptophyta; class Pinopsida; order Cupressales; family Cupressaceae; genus Sequoia; species Sequoia sempervirens. Next base: position 1,079,579,406 of record VDFB02271358.1, on the reverse strand, counting down.
TAGAGCATCAATCGCCCAGCTAGTCGTCGATTTTGATATTTTCCTAAAGTTGGGCTCTAATATTTTCCCATGTGACTTAGGCTTAAGTCATTCATCCGTGAGGGTCAAATCGTCATCAGCCTAACAATGGCCCCTTATTTAATGCTAACCTTGTCGTATGTGTAGATTTAGAGATTTCAAATCATGGGAAATGATCCTAGTCATACCCTGCCAGCTCGCAGATGTTAAATGCCGACCGGTTATGCAGTGCGAGGTCAGTGAGATAAGTATGCATTTCCTTATACAAATGTGGGGCCCAGTCTCCACTATCTAGCTCACCACCCGTGGTTCTAAACTAACCCGGTAACGATCAAGTACGAGTATCAATCTCCATCGTTCCCCACTGGCTCGCAAAGAAGAAGTGCATGCTTGTTAAAACCTATGAGAGTAGTGAAATCTTGACATGTGGATTAATCCACACATTTGTGGGATGGATAAAACCTATCGACGGCTGTGTTGTCATCTAATTTGGATCGATGCTATTGGCTAGAGACAAACAAACATAGCACTATTGGAATTCAAACCTAGTCAACCCACAATGAGCCATTTGATCTACCATCTCATCAAGAGATCAATGGATGACATTCAAAATTGATAAATAGGAATGTGATTGTCAATTGATTTTGCAACTAGTGAGCATTAATGTTAGGCTCTCTGCAAGAGTGATCAAATTGATCTCCATGCGTGTGGAGACTTAATTGTTGGTAATCATGGAGCACGATATGCAAATTTCCATGCATTTGGGAATTAAATGGTGACAAAGTGAATGCAAATGAATTATGCCCAGTTCATGCATGTAAACATTGTCAGTTTCTATCGTCACATTGTTAAATAAGTACAGGTTGAGAATTGTTAATTTTTCCATCGCAACTAGCTATCAAGTCTTTTGAGTTTGTGTGGAAAGCCGAGATTATAAGTGCAGGTTCTTCGAGTTGTAGGATGACTAAGTATGGCACTTCATTTATTCTAGTGTGGAGGTCCCTCCGACTCAATTTGCAAAAGTCTTGTGGTGAAGACCCGGATCATATGCATGGAAATCATAAGAATATCCATGGTGAGGAGTCTATACCTATTGTTATCAGGAGTAGTGACCAATTGAAAGGCCAAGTTACGAGTTCAAAAATGATTGGAGAAAAAGGAAAAGAAGTTGTTGGGCCTTCAAGGATAATTCAAAGGAAATTTTGATACAATCAAGGTTCTTATGAGAGGCATAATTCTCCCATTGCTATCTTTGATAGCTCAAGTGACAGTGAGCATGAAATAGACTTAGGATATCAACAATATCTCGTAATGCTGAACCAACTAGCTTTTTGAGAGGAAGAAGTGCCCTCAGTTCCTCCTATTGTTGTGAAAACTCCAAGTGGGCACGAGTACTCAATGGCTAGCAAGGATATGAACAAAGAAGGAGTTGTGGTTTATCCTCCTCCTATTGCAAGAATGTGGAGCGAACGTGTGTATTGTGGCTCCATTGTTAGTTATGTGTAATGAAGCTACTTTCAAGGTTGTGGAATTTTTCTACAAAGATGAAATTACATGTGGGTTGTTCTCGTTTTGGTGTTGGTAAGGCTTGTGTTGAGTGTGGACAACTAAAATTGGTTTTTGTGGTGGTTGTCCTAACTGTGGGATATGGAATGATGGGTTATGCTAATAGTAAAGGTTAATTTTTGTAGTATTAGCACATTTTGATAGCTAAACATTTTTCCTCCCCTTTTTGATAAATTATTGTAAATTCTGTTATGGGGAATTTTTGAATGAAATGCAAATTATATTGAAATGACATATTTGTGTTGTTTGAGCCGAAGCTTGTCTACTCTCTTATTCCATAAATGGGAATTCAGGGCTCATTTGTGGGGGTTCTTATCTTTTGAATCTTTACGTCTAGTATACGTAACATTTGGGTAAAAATTAGAAAGAATACCAACAAATAGAATAGTAGAATTATCATGGCTCTCGAGCTACACATATGTAAATCTTAAATAGTCTTATAGAAATTACTAATATTGAAAAAAATTCATGCATACGGCATATACTCTCCTCTATAAACTATCTTGCAAATTTTTAATGAAATATCAAGCATATTCTGCTCATCTTCAAATACTTTGTTTGAATGCATGCTCTTATTTCAGCTTTGATTCAAGGAATCAATTAAATGCTTAAATGAGGCCATGAATTTGTGAGAATTTATAAGGATTTGGTAAGAAGTGATGCTTTGCATATAGTGATTTTTGATAATGCAAAGCCTTATGAAAATAGTCCAGAATTATCACATTTAAAGAATTGCTAAATCACTGATTGTAAGATGTGTGACTTTATTGCCCAGTGGATGAAGACACTAGTCTATTTGTCATGGTATTTTTCATTTGAATGATAATAATAGTATACTAGATGGTGGATTTAGGGTTAGGACACAAATATTTTAAAATTTGCCTATCATGGGACATATGTGTGATGTATTTCCTTGTTCCTTCTAAATTGATAGTTATTTACTTAAAGATTAGCTAACCTTTGAGTGAGTTACGCTAATTACCCCTCATAGGAACTGATATGTGACTTGATGTGTCATTCATTAATATAGTCAAGTGAAATGTTAGAAGGAACACCCTCCTAGGTCTCACAAAGCGTAAAGTGTAGAATATTTTAGTCTTCGATGAAATATTGTTAGTTGGCCATTCATTTTAAGGATCTTGAACATAGGAGTTGGCTACTCTTTAGAGATTCCTTAGGTGTACTAGAAAAAACACCAACAGAATAGTAACTTTTCTAGGGATAACCCTCACTCTCCAAATGCAGCTATGAAATGCAGAGTGAAATGGTGATGTGAATCTAAACATCTTGTTTAGATATTGAAAAATTCTTGAACCTGATATACAATTTGTGTGCACTAAAGATTGAAGGATTTGAACGTGACTTTGTTGGGGAAGATAGCCTAGAACATGTCCTATCTATAAAGAAACTTCATCTGACTTGAAGTTCAGTCCTCTATAAAGGAGGTGGCGACTTTGAATCAAAGAACCTGACAAAGTATACAACAATTGGTTGGATCTATGGCATTAAAGACAAAGGATAGTTGACCGCTGCAAATTACCATGTACTTTCATAGAATTTGGAGAAATTAGAGTATATTATGGGTAAATCAGGGTAAAATTCCCATGCTTGAGATGTAAATGATTCCCTAACAGGTCAATTAGCACTAGATGAGGGAATATTAGTGATAATTTAGCATTCCTTTGTGTATAATTTGAAATTTCTGCATCAAGGTAAAAGGAGCATGTTATATTGTTAGATCTTAGGGAGCATTCATAGGGAGTATACTTGCTAAAGGCTTAACATCACAAGTGTGAAAGGAATTGATGTAATATTGTATAATTGCATGGTATATTCAAAGTTCCTTTTCAAGAATTAAGGATGAGTTGTCAATTTATGCCATTTGGTGTAAATATGGGAAAAAAGCATGCACGGTGAATAGTTTTTGTCCCACCACGACAATTTCAATATTGATAGGTACAGGGCCCTCAATTTTGAAAATATTTGTGGTTACCCAAATAGTGTACCACCCAAGATCAGGGATAAAATACCAAAATTCAAGGGTGAGAAGTCATAATCAACAAGTAAGCATGTACAAGAATTTTCTAATGTGATAGGTGATTATGAGATAGACTTTGAAGATATGGTTATGAAACTATTTGTTCAATCCTTGAAAGGAGATGCAAGAGACTAGTTCTCTTTCTTGCCAATGTCTTCTATACATTGTTGGAGTGAACTTAAGGCTGTCTTCATGGCACAGTTTGGTGAAAGGATAAATCCAAGTGTTGCAAGGAAGAATCTCATGGATATCTCTAGAGGTAAGGAAGAGTTAATCCCTGCCTTTAACCTTATATTTGCAAGTCATAAGAGAAATCCTTGAACACATAAGGCCAAATGATGTAGAATATTTGGTTGTATATTTAGGAGCATTTGATAGTAAGATGGGATTTTTTCTTAGAGATAAAGAGCCTACTACCTTACAACAAGCTTACCAAAATGCCATGGATATATTGAGAACAATTTGAATTACTCAATCATGAAGGGACATATGACTGCTAGTATGAATGGATCTAACAAAATTCAAGCTATTGACCCAAACCAATTAGGAGGTATTTAAGGTGTTTTTCAAGAAAAGGATCCATTAGATGTGATATCTATAGTACTTCCATGAGATGCAGAACATGGACAAGCATTAACCTCATATCAACAAGGATTGGGAAGAGATGACTTAGAGTTCCCTATTAGAGAGTTGTATGAAATGAAAAGACATGTAAATGAATCACCATATGACTTGTTTTCAAGATTCCTAGATATTCTGATGAAGATACCCAAGAGTGTTAGGTCATGTAACTTAGTGTACATTGATTTTTTTTTTGAAGTCTATATATCAAGATTAAGCAAATTTCCTGAGAGTTTGATGCCCCATAGTTTTGATCAGGTAGTGAACTGGATAAGTACTATGGAGGATATTGATCATGGTTATGCACCACATGTTATTTCACAAGATGTGGACAATAATTTCCTTAGTGAGGAAAATCAAAGTCTAAGGTTCAAAAATCAAGGAGATGCATTAGAATGCAAATAGTTAGTTGATGACTATTGTCTTTTCACAAGTAATTAGGATGTAGGCTCAGGTACTAGTGATGAATCTGTGATGAGGTAGAGTATGAGGATAAGAGAAGAATGCCTAATTTTCTTTCTTGGGATGTCCTAGTCTATGAGAAAACACAAAAGATTCAGGATGAAACCTCACATCTTGATCCAATCATGAGTAATGATGCAGAAATCAGTGATGGAGATACACCTGGTCTCAATTGTATGACAAAAATAAGAAATCAAAGAGATGAGATCGAACCTGGTCAATCTTTTGTTGAATATGATTCTTCTTATGAAATGGAGGTAGAATATTTTCCCTCAAGTAGAGGACGTGTTAATAGCCTTGAAGGGGTGCATTTCTTAGAAAGTGATCAATTCTCTTCATGTGAATAATTTTTTGAATGTGGATTAATCGTCATGAATGGAGATGATGAGGAGGATATTGAAAATATTTGTATATGCTCCTCAACTAATTATGTTGATTTTTAATGCACTAATGATCAAAGAGACTGGGATCGTAACACTGAAGAGGAAGGGGTACATATGAAAACTATGAAGGTATGGCAGAATCCCTTATTTGATGAACCTCTGTTGTTGAGTGAGGGTACCAACAATGACCGTTACTAGTGCAGGAACAATCCACTTTTTGTGGAAAATCCCAATGAGCCTCTAGCAAACATTATTTGTGGACACTCTGGAATTGATGCAAGTCAGAAAGGAAAGGGTGAATGCTTGGATGGCATTGAGGTTTTTGGTTTTCTCTTTGAATATGGTAATGTTGAAGCATTGATACCCCATGCAAATGGAGAATACAATGGAATAAATGTTGTTGAACAGGGTTGTGATGCACATAAGATTGGGAATGGTGAATATTTGCATATCCCTATGAGTCATGATAATTGCAGTAAGGTGGATATGGGTATGTGTAGGATCATGATGGGCCAAAAAGTGGCAATATGATGGGTATGTGGCTAACAACTGTTTTTTAACCCAAAATTGATGAAATGAAAAGGGTTTTTAAAGGAGATTCTCAGCTTTCCACCAATATAAATTATGCTTTACTTTGAATTTAATAAATAATTATTATTCATTTTCTATTTGAATTACGACTAAAGTCATGATTGATAGGTAGATTGAAAAACATCTATAGCTTTTAAATGGTATCACATTTTTTAATCCAAAACATGCATAATTATATGCTTTGCTATGACTATACGATTAAACAAAAAAAAATGAATTTCATAAAGTTTTGACCAAGTTAAGGTGGTCAAACATACACATTTTTATATTTTTTTAAAGTTTTAATAAAAAAATCATAATTAATTATTTACTTGGAAAAAAATTACAAAACAATATGCATCACATTGGGACATGGGTCCTCTACTTAGATATAAAATCTTCTAAAAAAATATCATCATTTTATTGTGGTTAGGGTGGTCAGACAAACACCTACTTCTTATTTTTTCCCTGAAATTTAAGTACTACTATAGTGAAATTTCAAATTTTCACCAAATAAATTTTAAAATAAATAAATAAACCTAGTAGAAACTACATTCAATTTTCTACAGTTTCTATTCTTACATATTTTTGAAATAATATAGATAACTTATTCCAATTTTTATGTCAAGTTGCCTAACTCTGATTTTCCTAAATTTTTCACCACTTAAGAGCCTATTTTTTCCATGATGATCCTGCACATACCCATATTGAAGTAATACATTTGTTTATAAAAGGGAAATGAAGCTCATATTGGTGAGGGGGAAGGTTTGTTTCTTGATCATGAGGAGAAACAATTTAGAGAAGGCACATATCTTATGGGTAGTATGGAGTCTTTTGATTGGTATGAAGAGTTGATGGATGATATAAATAGCAGTGAATATGCTGATGATCAGTATGAGGGAGGTCTCATGTGTTATTTTGTTGATACCCCATTTCTTCTAGACCTGATCATGGAGATGTTTCCATTAAATGGGTATAACCCTAGCATTGATGATAAATTGAAATCTAATCCCTTTAAGCAAGAAAGCTTAGACTTAATCTTGGGTCCTGATTGTAACAACTCATGCAAATGCCTAAATTTGAGTCTTTTGATTTTGATATCTTTGAGGACCACTTGCATAGCGTGAATCAGAGTAGCTACACCAACCTGCAACTAGAAACACAGAAGGGGTATCAAGACCAAATTCATGATAGAGATGAAGAAATGGAATATGGATATTTCATTTTTCTAATGCAATCACTAGAGTTTATGTTGGAATGGTATTATAGGAAAGATTGTTTCAGAAGAATGGTGGATTACACTGATTATAATGAAGTTGATGATGCAGAGGTGCTTGGTGTCATAATAGATCCACTAATAGTAAAGCAAAACAAAGTATTTGACAAAGGAAAGAAGTAAGCTCAAGGAAAGCAAGTTGCCTTGTATACCTTGTAAATATTGTACATAGGTTGTTCTGGTGTGTTTGGTTTCTATTTTGTTTGCTTGCCTTGTCTGAGCAAGCTCCTGGGTTTTTGTTTTTTGCCTTGGTCTACTTCAACCCAAGATCTAGATCCTTGCTATAACCACTGGGAGTATACATCCCCGAGCATGAGCCACTGATGGAGACCCCAAAAATTTCAAAAAATTTAGTATCTAATGGACTTAGCCTGCACATTAAAGCCCTTATCTGCATGGTTTTGATAGGGTTTTTCTTTTTAAAACCCTTGGTTGCTCTAATTTCACATTGATGTGCATGTCGATTTCCTATTTTATAAGTCATCATTTGAGCCATCACATAAATCCGTCCACCGACCCCTTTGATTGAGAGAACTGGTTGCCCAGCTGATCGTCGATTTTGATATTTTCCTAAATTTGAGGTCTAATATTTTCCCATGTGACTTAGCCTTAAATCATTCATCCGTGAGGGTCAAATCATCATTAGCCTAACAATGGCCCCTTATTTAATGCTAACCTTGTCAGGTGTGCAAGTTTAGAGATTTGAGATCATGGGAAATGATCCTGGTCATACCCCACCAGCTCGTGGATGTTAAATGTTGTTCGGTTATGTAGTGCGAGGTTAGCAAGATTAGGATGTATGTCCTTATACGAATGTGGGGTCTGGTCTCCACTATCTGGCTCACTGCCCATGGTTCTAAGCCAATGGTAACAATGAAATTTGAGAATCAATCTCCGCTATTCCCCACTGGCTCGCAAGGAAGAAGTGAATGCTTGTTAAAGGCTACGATGGTAGAGAAATCTTGACACATGGATTAATCCACAGGTTCATGGGATGGATAAAACCTGGCGATGGGTGAGTTGTCTTCTGATTTGGATCAATTTTATTGGCTAGATACAAATGAACGAAGCACTGTTGGAATTCAAACTTAGTTAGCCCACAAAGAGTCATTTGATCTACCATCTCATCAATAGATCAACGACTGACACTCAAAATTGATAAGTAGGCACGTGATTGTCATTTGATTTTGCAACCAACGAGCATTAATGTTGGGCTCTCTGCAAGAGCAATCAAATTTATCTTCATGCATGTGGAGACTTAATTGCTGGTAATCATGGAGCACAATATGCAGATTTCTATGCATTTTGGAATTAAATGATGATAGAGTGGACACTAACAAATTATGGCTAGTTCACGTGTGTGAACATTTTTGGTTTCTATTGTCACATTTTTCAATAAATAAAGGTTGAGAATTGCTATTTTTTTCATTGCAACTAGCTATCAAGTCTTCTGAGTTTGTGTGGCAAGCCGAGATTATAAGTGCAGGTTCTTCGAGTTGCAGGATCAGTAAGTTTGGCGCTACATTTGTTCTAGTGCAGAGGTCCCTTCGACTCAATTTGCAAAACTCTTGTGATGAAGACTCGAAGCATACACATAGCAGTCATAAGAATATCCATGGTGAGGAGTTTGTACTTATTGTTACTAGGAGTAGTGACTGGTTGAAAGGACAAGTTGTGAGTTTAGAGATGGTTGGAATGAAAGGAAAAGAAGTTGTTGGGCTTTCAAGTAGAATTCAAAGGAAAATTCAATAAATTCAAGGTTTTTATGGAAAGCGGAATTCTCCCATTGCTATCTCTGATAGATCAACTGACAGTGAGACTGAAATGGACTCGGGATATCAGCAATATCTTGCAATGTCGAACTAGTTGGCTTCATTAGAGGAAGAAGTGCTCATAGTTCCTCCTATTGTTGTGAAGACTCTAACTGGGCACGAGTACTCAATTGCTGGAAAAGATAAGAATGAAGAAGGACTATAGTTTCTCCTCCTCCTATTGCAAGAATGCGGAGTGAACATGTGTACCATGGCTCCAGTGTCAGTTCTGTGTAATGAAATTTCTTTCAGCGTTGTGGAATTTTGCTACGAAGATGAAATTACATGTGGGTTATTCTCGTTTTGGCATTGGTAAGGCTTGTGCTAAGCGTGGACAACTAAAATTGGTTTTTGTGGTGGTTGTGCTAACTATGGGATATGTAATGATGGGTTATGCTAATCTAGTAAAGGTTACTTTTGGCGATATTAGCACATTTTGATAGCTAAATGTTTTTCCTCCCCTTTTCGATAAATGATTACAGATTCTATTATGGGGAATTTTGGAATGAAATGAGAATTATATCGAAATGACATATCTATGTTGTAATTTCATTTCAAGCCTGAAGCTTGTCTTCTCCCTTTTTCTATAAAAGGGAGTTCATGGCTCATTTGTGGTCGTTCTAGTCTTTTGAATCTTTAGGCCCAGTATACATAAGGGGTAGTGTAGACATGCAAAATTGAAATCATGCATTCCTCATATTTAATTAAATCATATTCACCCATCAATTAAATAAATCAAGTTTATTTGATTGATCTCCTAAGGTCATCCATTTAAACTAAATAAATTCATCTCTATTTGATTTAACACTAACATCATCCTCTTTGATTAAATAAATCAAATATCTATTTAATTATTTATCTAAAATTATTTTCCATCTCCTTTTGATTTATTTTAATCCATAAATCTAAATCAAATTGGTAAAATCACCTAATCCCTCATTAAATTAATGAAACCTTTATTAATTTAATCTTAATCTCCAAATTTCTCTAGATTTTGCCACTTGCACATGAAAATGCATTTAAATGATTTATTAAAATCTTTATTTATTTTCAACTTGGCATCTTTGGGGAATATTCTCTAAGTTTGAAATCTCCCCCCAAATTGACATGTACATCCAACAAAGCATTTAAGAACTCTTACATGTCTCTTACATGTCTCTTGCACAAGTCAAACTTAGCATTTAACTCATCTTTTCATCAAATTCAAATTTCAAATCTCCCCCTCTTTGGCACATTGACCAAAATGTGCTCATTCCTCAACCTCTCACATGTTGACAAGTGGCCCTTTATCATTGGCTTATCTTTTGTCCCACATCCTTTATATCTTTCAATCCTCCATCATCCTTTCTTATAAATATAGACCCTCTCTATTGATTTACTCCACAATCTTTGTATCTTTCTCCACAATCTTAGTATCTTTGTGATACACACATCATCTTGCATCTTGTCCATCATATCACACAGCATATTCATATCTTGAGCTTATAAAAAATGGGTTGGGAAAGGGCCTTTTTCCATATCAAAATAGCACCAATCCCCCTATGAGATGATAGTTTGATCCATTTTAGATAAGTTTACATGTTTATGCTTTTTTGTATGATTTTTATCATGTTTCCTTTTCTTAATGCGATTAAGAATTTCATAGGGAGTTTGATTATTGTTTTGCTAACTTGAATAATTATATGGTGTGTTGTTTATGTTAGAATGAGGCAAAAATCTTGCTCACAATATGGCACTAGAAGGAGGGCTATTTAATTTGTTAAGGATTTTTTTATCACAGCCATGAGAGAAGGTGTTGAATGGTCTATATAATGAATGACTTGATTGTTTAATAATTTCTTGTTATATGGTTTTTATGGTTTTAATGCAATAACAGAGGATTATATTATCAAATGTATTAATCCGCATAGCTTTAATTTATTATCGATCTGTGTTATGTCATATGGATAATAGATAAAGAGACATTAAATCATCTATGTGTTAAGTGCAGATTAAAACACTATGGCATCTAATGTGTTTAGTGCAGATTAAAACACTATGACATCTAATGTGTTTGGTGAAGATTAATGCCATCTATCTATTGTTTCATTTATACGCTTAATCAAGACTACATTATTAATGGTTTGGTGGGGTTTAGTCTTCTGCACACTGTTTCAAATAACTGTAGAACCAAGTTGTAATGGTATTGCCTTTGAAGCTCACTTATCATGAATAGGTGGTTTTTCTTCAAGCAATTGAGCATTTTGATTTCAAACATCTTTTCAAGTTTGAGTATGTCTTTCCTCATATAGTGTTTTAAAATAGTTTTTGATGTAAGTAGTACCGCAGTAACACCGTTGATAACCAGGGTTTGAGAATCATTAGTGTGAGTGATTTCAAGATTGTGATCAGGGAAAAGAGGTGGAATACTTTGGGTGGAATCCTGCATAAATTGACCTTGGTGAAACCTCTACGACACCACATTAAATGAGAATTTAATATCCACCACTACCATTGCTGTAGATAAGCCAAAATTTATCACATTAAATTTATGGTAAAGACAGTATTAGAGGATTCTTAAGATATCCACCACCGCTGATGTTGTAGGCCATCAACGCAAAGGTAATCACCAAGAATTTTGTTCCATTGATAGGCATCTTGATCTTTTCGCTCACTAAGTGAAATGAAGGAAAAATTAGGTGCGTTCAATAAATACCTTCCCTGTTATGTGCCCATAGGTAACATATTTTACCCATTCTCATATGATGCTTTGAAATGTCAAGGGATAGGTAGCATTAATGTCTAATATAGCATTGCAATGATCACACTATAGACAACATGGTTGTAGACCAAAAGGATGTGCATTACATAATCACATATAAGGCCTGACTTGTACTAGAGCTTGTACTATGTTGTGGCTCCAATGTCATACTGGATTCCCAAGTACCCTTCCACATTGAATCACCTTCTTTGGTTATACACAACTCTGGGCAGAAATTTCACTTATTTATGTGAAGTTCCATCTTTCCCACAATATTTTACTTGTTTACACACTACATAATTTCCTTGCCAGAGATACAGTTGAAACAATTTTTGCTTAAAATGGCTATTAGGCACAATTTTTTCCTTTTTACACCTGCCAAATGCATTTGCTTGAAAGTTTCTAATGCCTTTTAATAAATCCATTTTGTACATATCCTACAAATGTTGCATTCCTTGCGACCACATTGCTATGAGCTCTTTGTCAAAAAATTCACGTGCCTTACCTGCGCTTCACATTTTTTCTAGGTATTCTTTTAAAAAAGACCACATGTGTTGATCATGGCAAGTGACTTGCCTCCAACAACAGTCACATCATAGTCTCAACCATGTAGAAACTATTTTATGACATTTTAACTTTGCATGTCTGCAAAACTCCAATCCTCTCTAACGCCCCATTGCCATTTTTCTACAGCCCCCTATCAACAGCCACATGGAATTCATTATGGTGCTATATTTTTTTGATGATCTCACTCCATTGGTGCACTCCCTCTCATTCTACATTTAATTTATGTTGGTCTTGGAATCACTTCTTTGTTTGGGCTATGCTTAAATACAACCACCCCCTTTATTGCAATCCCATTCTCTTTTAAGTTAATTATGTTCAAATCGTGAAGTAGCATCCAACTGTCATCTAGAACTGTTAAAATATGAGAAAAAAAAACACATAGAAACTGAGCGTGTACATTGTAAACCTTGTGTTTGATGGTGGTATATTACTAGTACTGCAGTTTGAGTGATCTCAACATTTCATAGGTTGACTAATTCCGCTACTAGATTTCCATTAATTTCTCTTGGTTTTTTTTACTATCTTTTATATTTGATTGGCGCGCATTGGTGTCTTCTCTGCATTTTAAATCCTTAGAAACAGCTAAGGAATAGTCTCATATTTTTCTACATTTATTTATTTTTTAACATCTTTGGGTGTCAGCACTAAATGAAGGAAGATATTACTATGTAAAGGAGGAGGGTATGTGTAGGATCATCATGGAAAAAACAGGCCCTTAAGTGGCAAAAAATTCAAAAAAATCAGAATTAGGCAACTTGACATAAAAATTTGAATAAGTTATCTATATTATTTCAAAAATAAGTAAGAATAGAATATGTAGCAAATTGAATGTAGTTTCCAAACTACTAGGTTTTTTAAAGAAAAAAATATTTGGTGAAAATTTGAAATTTCAATGTAGTAGTACTTAAATTTTAGGAAAAATAAGAAGTAGGTGCGAATTAACCACAATGAAATGATAATATTTTTTTATAGGATTTTAGATATAAGTAGAGGACTCATTTCCGATGTGATGCATATTTTTGTAATTTGTTTCCAAGTAAATAATTAATTATGATTTTTTATTGCAACTTCTAAAAATATAAAACTAGTATGTATGACCACCTTAACTTGGTCAAAACTTCATGAAATTCATTTTTCTTTTTAATCCTATAGTATGTGAAGTAGAATGTGACGTATGTTTTGATTCAAGAAATATGATACCATTTGAAAGCTATAGATGTTTTTCAATTAGCCTATCAATTAGGACTTTAGTTGTAATTCAAATAGAAAATGAATAATAATTGCTTATTAAATTCAAAGTAAAGCATAATTTATATTGGTGGAAAGTTGAGAATCTCCTTTAAAACCATTTTAATTTCATCAATTTTGGGTAAAAAACGTCAACCACATACCCATCATATTGCCACTTTTTGGCCCACCATGATCCTGCACATACCCAAGACATCTTTATCACTGTTCCTTCCGGGGGTGATACAAGTCAATGAGACACTCAGAATCCTCTACTTCACCCATAGGCCATTTTCTAAATCAATCTATCAGTGGAAAGAAAGTAGCTACATCAATAAATCGAGTTGCATCCTTGATATATTCTTAACTCCAAGTTGGATCGATGTCTTAGAGGATTTATGTCAAAAGTTTAAATGGCTTGTCTAAGCTGCTATAGTTGGTTGTTGCACATTAATGCACTTTTTTCCTCTATGTTTCTCATGTGATGATTTTGTACCTATGTAGGTATAACCTTTAGCTAATCTTGATGAGACTGAACCATCAATAGCCATCAATGTTTTGCTTCAATCAATTCATGCAGGTCGATTCTCATCTCAAGGAATGATTTTACCCTGATGTGATCAATATACGTACCTTTTCCTTTTGTTCTAAGCATGTGGGTATCTAGAATAATTCAATTGCTTCATTGCTTATTTGAAGGGCAGCGCATTGATCAAAGTCAGAGGAAGCAGGTCACATGAAAGGCTGTGGTGCCCAAGTCAAGTTTTGGTGCTCAAAATGAAGGATATGTGCCATCTAGTGTTTCTTTGTTGGTTGTGAAAAATCTTTATCTACTATTGAAAATTCCATTTGAAGGAAATCTTTTTTTTTCACATTTATTTTCTTGGGATAATGTGTTTGGATCAGGAAGATAAGATGGGATGAATAGACTAATATCATAGACATTACGTTGAATGCCAAGATATTTATGTATTGAAGTCACTCATTTGTGGTTTTGCATGCATCTTCGTTGATTGACATTGTTTATTTATGATTTTCTTCAGGACTAGGTGAATGAAAATTAAAATCCTTACTTGTTTGCATTAAAATTGTCTGATGTTGGATTCCTAAGGAGGATTGTGTTGATCTTTGTTATGTGATCAATTATTATTAATTCTTCATCTTTTATTTAAAATCGTTCTATTGTTTAAAATTAATGCTTAAAATGATTTTTCTTGCATGATTTTCTTTCTTGATAGGTGTAAAGGAAGGAAGGAGAAGCATTTCATTCTCACAAAGGACTTGCAACATTGGAAGATAAGAGGCGATCTTGGACGAATCTTGGATTTGAAGAAAATTGGGCATTAACACTTGAAATTCATAAAGCATTTTTAAATGATTAGAGCTTCCATTTCATGCTTTAATTTTCTATTTTAAATAAACTCACATCTTTTCGGGGCTCTAAAAAGAACATTTTAATTTTCACAACAAAGGGCTTAAAAAGAACATTAGGAAAAAATTACTAGAGTTGGTTTTCGGATTTAACAATTGAACAAGGAAAATTCCACATTTGATTTGGTGCTATAAAAATAAATCATTATTACTTTTGTTGGATTAAAAAGAACATGTGCAACTTTTCTCTGTGATTGCTTACTCAAACTAACATCATTGAAAAGACATATGTGCTTCTCTTGTGCCTCACAGCGATCTTGAGAATCAAAAGGTTTTTTGGTGGTCTTAGGTTGTGATAAAGTAATTGCCTCCACACTCCATTTTTGGAACTAAAATTAAACAAAATATCTTGCGAATGTGGTTAAACCTATCATGTGTATTCTCTCTTTGTTTCTCAACAAAGATAGATAGAGTTACGGATATGTTTGCTCACTTTTGTTTATCTTAGAGGGCCTGCCTTGGGTAAAAAGTACTCACCCAAGGGAACGACTCAACCGGTAAGACTCTAAAGCCAAGAGTATTTCCAGTTGGGATATAAAAGTGGGTACTCAAACAAAGGCCAGTATCATGTGGTTGGATCTAATGAGAAGGGTAGTAATGGTCTCTCGCCTCGATGGGTCAACTCCTACGAATGGAAAGTCTGAATTAAAACCCTTGTTATAGAAAGGACAAAATCCCTATCTATTTGTTGGTGCAAGAATGGTCATTCTGAAGCTGCCCCACACTTTTATGGTTTTTAGTAGAAATGAAAAGTATGCCATGGGAGTTTCATGGGTACTGATGCTTGTCTGCCCCATATAAGTGAGTTCCATGGACGGGAGCCAGTGGGGTCAAGCATCTAACCATTTGCTAAAAATAAGCATAGTTGGACTTGTCCAAGTGGGGACTCAACAAATATTGTCTCAAATATCCATAGGGTTGTACATGTTCTTGAAATCAAAACACATTGTTTGATCGAAAACATTGGAAAACAAACATTTAACAAATGAGCATCAAATCTCAAAACCCTCTAGGAGAAGTAAATATCCTTGAACAAATTCACATGCTATTCCTTTCCCTTGGGATTTTCATCCTTAGAGGTTTCTGGTCATTTGGATTTCATCTCAATTTTCTCCTACTAAAGTCAACATTAGGTAACCTTTGTCTTGACTTCCTTGATTTCCACATAATGCACCTTGTGGGATGAGAAGAAGTTAAGACATTGAACATCTAGTTTCAAAATCTAATCAAGAGTGTGTTTGTGATAAAAATAACTCATTAAGCAAAGATTAAATCAATTGGACCCCACACATCTACTTGGAATATTTTGGTCATATGGTTTTCATGCAAACATTGGTCTTTATGTTTTGAACTACTCTTAGAGAAAATAATGTTCTTCAATATATTGGTCTAGTAAACAAGTCCTTCTGAGGTTCATTTAGGATCAAAATCAAACTCTTCATCCATCCCAAACATCTATTAAAATCCATCCCACCAAACAAATTTAGAGCTTTGGAAACATCATTGTCTAGACTTGGGTACATCCTTAAACCAAATCAAAATCATTTGTTTCTAAGTTAGGTGTGTGGGAATGCATCCTTTCTCATACATTTAATTAAATTAGCAATTCTTTGAAAAAATTCATCCTAAGATTACATCTAACTTCTAAGGGTTTACAAGTTCACTATCCAATCAAAACAATCAAAATCAAACCCTAGGTCTAGAGCATTGATCCAAAGTTCCTAAAAGTTTCAACACCCATATCATTCACCTCTTTTATCTTTCATCTCATCATTGGTCCTAAACACCTTAGAGGTCACTTTTGCAACAATGTCAAAACACAAGAGGAAAATGGAATATAAACTTGCTCCATATATCATGAGTAATCCAAGCCAACCAAACTATCAAGGCCTTACAATGCCAATTGATATTCAACACTCACATTTATACAATCTGTACATGGGATCATTATCTCCTACAATCCTCGATGGTACAAAAAATGTGAGTATGCCCAGTCAAGATTTTGGAACATATTTCCCTATGGTAGATTTAAATCCAAGTCCAAACCTACAAATCTATCAACCAAACACTCAATGCACGAGTCTTCCACAAAATGATATCATCCCACCAAATCCATACATTCCAAGTACAATTTTTCCAAATCCACACTTGGAAAAATTTGGGATGGATATTTTTGCAAATCATATGAATGTTGTCCAAAGTCCAAACAATATGTTAAAAAATCCATGTATTGGTACAAGTCAAGTTAACACCATTCAAAATCAAGACAATATGTTTTTTGACCATAACAAGTTCAATTTCAACCCATAAATCCAAATCTGAACATCATCACAAGTCAAAAAAAAATCCAAAATCAATTTGTCCATGATCCCATACAAACACCACAACTACACATTCCAAATCTGATTGAACAAAAGAATCAACTATATCAAGGGAGTCAAAATCAAAATTCGCTAGATCAACTTGCTTCACTTGCCAAACTAATTGACTTATTGAGACAAGAGACATCTTCACTCCAAAATAATTATACTCTACCATTGTTTAAACCATTTCATCAAAGCATTGAGTTGTGTCCACAACCACATCAAGAACAATATGTCCAATATTAAGAAGTTAGATATCAAGATCAACCACATCAACAAATCCAACCCACACATCTCAAAGATAAATCACCACATGTCAAAGATCAATCACCACATCTCCAAAATCAATCATCACAAGGTCAATTTAAAGTATAAATCTCACAAGGTAACAAGCGAAAGTACACACCACTAGGGAAACCAATTGAATTAGTCCTACAACAATTGTTACAAGAAAATTTCATCAAGCTCCCCATATATGGGAACTATCAAGAATCCCTAGTTAAACCACTAGGGTATAATGAGGAGTACCATTGCAATTTTCACAAAACAAAGGGACACGCAACATCAAGTTGTATTCAAATCAAAATTCTCATCCAAGACTTCATTGATCAAAAGATAATCACTATTGGGGATAATGATGAAAATTCAACCACTGGTGATAGCATTGACAATCTCCCCACCACAATTGTTGAAAATAATGATCAAGATCTATCCATCAAGGAAGATGTTTCCACCCTATCTAATGATCAACTCACCATACATCAAGAGCCACTCTTTAGTGATCTATTTCAAGCAGTGTTAGAATTATTTGATTCTATTAACATAATGCATGATCCATCGACCAATGATCATGTCAAAAATGTCTCTACATCACTTAATGAGTTAGAGGACATATCTCAAGAATTTATTCCAAAGCATGACCAACATCTTTCACCAAAGTCTAGCAATGACCCTTTCCAAGACATATCAAACCCCTTTGACCTCATGGTTACAAATACTGAACGAATCCTCAACTTGACACTTGATTCAAGTCCACTCCAAGATCAAGAGGATATCGAGCCACTTCCTAGGCCTAATGAAGATATCCAAGAACCCTTTGTAAGCAATCCATCCTTTGAAACTGAACCATGTCAAGAACTTGATCCAAAGCGTGTCGAAAGTAATCAAGATCAAGAATTTGTATCTCCAAGATACTACAATAATCTAATGGAAACTCTCATATCTATACAAGATGATCATATAGCACATACTCCTCCATATACCCATGAGATGATTTCTATGGATGGACACATAAATGATCTTCATTCAGAACAAGATTCCTTTACACCTGACATTATTACACAAAAAAGAGCAGGTTATTGACTCCTACAATCAAACTGAATTGTCAACATCAAGATTAGATATGTCCCAAATTTAGATTGAGGACATCATGTATGAAGATCCCCAACATCATCCACTCAAGGAAATAGGTGAAACAGAATAGGATATTCTATAGTCAACAGAGCAACAAATTGAAATAATGTCATCTGCAGTGGTCATTTATTAGAGAATGCTTACTGAACAAGATATCTCAAAACAAGCATAATCAAGGAATGAAGGTGTCACTACACCATACTGGGGAAAACTATGTGTTAGGAAAACATCAACATAGGGAGCGCAATGAATCCTTATGATGAAACTGATGCTAATACTACAACTAGTTGTTTCATGAATATTCAACCACCCATCACCCCATTCACGAATTGGGACCAACATCGAAAGAAAGATTTGAATCAAAGAAAGAAGAATATCATCAAAGAAAAAGAATATGAGAAGCACAATGGACAAATCAAATATAAGTGGATACCAAAGAAAAATTATCCCTATCAATCTCCATTAGTCAAGGAAACTATGGGGAAAAATCAAAAAGGAAAATGTGTCCATCAAAGATGTCCACAAAAGAAAAAGCAGGCTTCTCAAGCAACATACAAGGTATATCAAGCAGTTGGTCCTAATTCCAAACACACTTTTGTATCCACCCATAATTGCTCATCTTCCCAAGTTTGGAGAGTCAAATGTTCCAAACTATCAACCAATCCATCTTTTATTCCTAAACACACTCCATCCATGCCTCCAAACATGATATCCAATTCTCACATTGACCATGTATTGGCAACAACCCTTTATCATAAGGATTCAGAAAGCACTCTATCATGACATGCTTACAAAGACAAAGTTAACTCTGATATCAACAAAGTAGATCAGGAATCTCAAAAGTTGTATTCAAGTGCACATATCTTGGCAAAGTAGCTTCTTCAAGTAGGATATCAATGGCACATTATGAAATAGGCATCTACATCGACACCACCAAGTGGTTTAGCATGAGATTAAAATCTTTCAAAAAATAAAATTAAAATTAAAATATAAAAATCAAAAAAAGGATTGAAAACAATAAAGAAAAAAATTTTCCTCCAATGAAAACCACTATGGTGGCGCTTTGGATAGGTACCATCATGAAAACCAAGAAAAAAGACATCATGTGTAGAATTGAGCATCTGTGTGCGCTAGTTCAGGTGGAAGCATCTCATTCCATCCATAATAAATCCAACATTCCATCCATCTCAGCCATTATAAATCCATCCATCCATACACCATGATCTAATCTTTTTTCATCCATCTACATCCATCTCCCACATTATCTTGATGTTGAAAAAATTTTGGTGTACGCTTTATACTTGCTTATGGAAGACATCTTGACATGGGTCATTTTCATTGATCCTATCCTATCCAATCTTATCTGAGCCATGAAGCACTATCCAAATATGCTTTCTTTATTCGAACATCTTATCTTATCACAAGATAATCCATATCCCTCTAACCATACATCTATCCAAGTATCCATCCATGGCATTCCATACATTGCTACACACTGGGGGTAGATATTTGCATCTTGCTTCAAGAATAAATCTTGATCTATATCCTCCAACTTATGTGGTGATCCAAACATTGGAGAACATGAAATGAAATTGGTTAAAGAATTTGTGAGAAAGAATCCAAATCACTAGCCCATGGCATATTTTGATGAGAATACATTCCTTATCAAGTTTCATCTTCCATCGAACATCAATCCAAACAATCAATAACAATTGCATCTAATTTACACTTTGGCGTCACATCAAATCATTCAAAACAATTTTGTTCCAAATAAAGCTTCAAAATCCTGATCAATCGAATCCAATCAACCCATCATCATCTTGGGATATTTTTCCCAATCCTTGTGTTGTTGAACACTATCCTTGTATTGTTGTGCATCATTGACAATGGTATCATCATCAATCCTTATCAATCAATCCTTGCATTGTTGTTCATCCTCAACAATGTTATCATCATCAATCCTGATCAATCAAATCCTTGCATTGTTGTGTATCCTCAACAATGTTATCATCATCATAAATCCATCGATTCAATCAGTCAAACATAGCTTGGTTTTTTAGAAAATTCCCAAACAAAGAACTGATATCTTCACACACATCCATATCCAAATCGTCAAAAATGTGCGAAAAATCCAAAAACATTAGAAAATAAAAAAAATTCAAAAACATCCAAAACATATCAAAGAAAAATACAAAAACACTCAAAAAGTTAGAAAACATCAAAAACATGACATCCAAAGTACGTCATCTCTGAGCTTAAACGTAGGCAAGGCTAATCTTTAATCAGCCCCCGAGACACAAATTCCAAAAACATTCATAAAATCTCATAAAACACAAAAACATTTGAAAATTTGGAAAATCAAAACATTTGTAAACTCTCAAAAAAACCCCAAAACAACCTCAAAACATTTCAAAAACATCAAAAACATCCAAATATTTGAAAAAATCCATCTGTCTCATTTCGCTTTCACTTGTAATAATCAATCATCCATAATAAACTGATCATCACCTTCATCCTTTGGAAAAATAAACAAAAACAACCACAACAATTGGAAAAAGAAAACATCAAACGTAATATCAAAGGCAAACAACAAACCTTTAAAACAAAATCAAACTCTTGATCATTCGAAAACATGTCAATTGACTTTATATCAACAACCTATGAATTGACTTATCAACCCATCATCATCCTATACAATGCATGTCCTAGGATATATCATTCTAACAATGGGCATCATTTTGGATATCCCTTTGGATTCATATCCTATCAAAACACATCCATTTGGTTGAAGGTATAAAGAACATTGGCTTGTTTGTGTACTTGATCTTTTCTTTTGATTTATCTTATTGTGCTCATTCCAATGACCTCTCAATGATGTTTAATCAAATCGATTTAGAGAGAAAGGAATGGGGCATCAATCATTATCCTTTTGTCTATTGTGCTTGTTGAACGTTCTTGTACTACTGACTTTGTTAGGTACATCCTAGCAAGGTTTCTCTATGTCAAGTGTGAACAAGAATACTCCTATCTATTTGTTGAGTCAAAGTCCATTGCACTAGGTACAACGCCATCCTAGTTCTTTATACCTTGATGCATCGTATATATGTGTGTTATCAAACATAAGGTAAGTAGCCCTTTTAAATTCCCAATTCTTGATAAGAAAAACATCATCCATCTCTCATCATCATCTCTAATAAATTCTTCTTGGATCATGGACTTGTTGGATCCTCTTGTCTTCATATGATTTCTTCTTTCTTCTCTCCATGCTAACATCATCATCACTAATGCATCCACCTTGCATCCACCACCTGCCAGCATGTTGCATATCATATCACATCATATAGAAAAAAATAGTTCATCTCACATCCATTGCATAATCATATAGACATCATCCATGTCATCCATTTCACATGCATTGCATAATCATCTAAGTTGTTTAGGATAATATAGATTGGTTATTCTAAGCATCTTAAAACCATCTCATTTGCATCATCATCATAACCATCCATATGTCCATCTTGAACCTCTTTATTGTGAGATCAACCCTCAAATTGAATCTTTCGCTCGATCTCTTGAGGGGGAAATGTACCAGTATACTTGCCACTGGGGCACCTGAAAAAAAAAATAAAAAAAATTGACTTTGATCTTAGCAAGTTTATTCTTTGAAGCAACATAACAAGTGCATTGCTTCAAAGAGGGGAAAAATGTAGACATACAAAATTGACATCATGCATCCAAATATTTGATTAAATCATATTCGTCCATCAATTAAATAAATCAAGTTTATTTGATTGATCTTCTAAGTTCATCCATTTAAATTAAATAAATTCATCTCTATTTGATTTAACACTAACATCATCCTCTTTGATTAAATAAATCAAATATCTATTTAATTAAATCTAAAATCATTTTCCATCTCCTTTTGATTTATTTTAATCCATAAATCTAAATCAAATAGGTCAAATCACCTAATCTCTCATTAAATTAATTAAACCTTGATTAATTTAATCCTAATCTCCAAATTTTGCCACTTGCACATGAAAATGCATTTAAATGATTTATTAAAATCTTTATTTATTTTCAACTTGGCATCTTTGGGGAATATTCTCTAAGTTTGAAATCTCCCTCCAAATTGACATGTACATCCAACAAAGCATTTAAGAACTCTTACATGTCTCTTACATGTCTCTTGCACAAGTCAAACTTAGCATTTAACTCATCTTTTCATCAAATTCAAATTTCAAATCTCCCCCTCTTTGGCACATTGACCAAAATGTGCTCATTCCTCAACCTCTCACATGTTGACAAGTGGCACTTTATCATTGGCTTATCTTTTGTCCCACATCCGTTATACCTTTCAATCCTCCATCATCCTTTCTTATAAATAGAGACCATCTCTATTGATTTACTCCACAATCATTGTATCTTTCCCCACAATCTTAGTATCTTTGTGATACACACATCATCTTTCATCTTGTCCATCATATCACATAGCATATTCATATCTTGAGCTTATCAAAAAGGGGTTGGGGAAGGACTACTTTCCATATCAAAATAGCACCAATCCCCCTATGAGATGATAGTTTGATCCATTTTAGATAAGTTTACATGTTTATGCTTTCTTTGTATGCTTTTTACCGTGTTTCCTTGTCTTAATGTGATTAATAATTTCATAGGGAGTATGATTATTGTTTTTCTAACTTGAATAATTATCTTTTTTGTTTTTTATGTTAGCATGAGGAAAAAATCTTTCTCACAGGTAGAAATTAGAAAGAATAGCAACAAATAGAATAGTAGAATTATCATGTCTGTCAAGCTATGCATATGTAAATATCAAATAGTCTTATAGAAATTATTGATATTGAAACAAATTTGCATGCCTAAGGCATATACTCTACTCTGTAAATCATCTTGCAAGTTTTGAATGAATTATCACACATATTCTACTCATCTTCTAATACTTTGTTTGAATGCATGCTCTTATTTCTACTTTGATTCAAGGAATCAATTAAATGCTTAAATGAGGCCATGAATTTCTGAGAATTTACAAGGATTTGGTAAGAACTGATGCTTTATGTATAGTGATTTTTCATAATGCAAAGCCTTATGAAAATAGTCCAGAATTATTAGATTTAAAGAATTTCTATAGCGTGCTGATTGTAAGATGTGTGACTTTATTGCCCAATGGATGAAAAATTAGTCTATTTGTCATGGTATTTTTCATTTGAATGATAATAAAATTATACCAGATGGTGGATTAAGGGTTAGGACACAAATATTTTAAAATTTAAACATATCGTGAGGCATATGTGTGATGTATTTTCTTTTTCCTAGTAAATTGATAGTTATTTTCATAAAAATTAGCCAACCTTTGAGTGAATTACATTAATTACCCCTCGTGGGAACCGATCTGTGACTTCATGTGTCATTCATTGAGATAGTCAAGTGAAATATTAGAAGGAACACCCTCCTGAGTCTCATAGAGCCTTGAGTGTACAAGATTTCAATCTTCAACTGAATCTTGTCAGTTGACCATTCATTTTAAGGGTCTTGAACATAGGAGTTGGCTACTCTTTAGAGATTCCTTAGGTGTGGGTATGTACAGGATCATCATGGAAAAAATAGGCATTTAAGTGGCAAAAAATTTAGAAAAATCAGAGTTAGGAAAATTCACATAAAATTTTGAATAAGTTATCTATATTATTTCAAAAATATGGAAGAATAGAATATGTAGCAAATTGAATGTAGTTTCTAAACTACTAGGTTTATTTATTTATTTTTAAATCTATTTGGTAAAAATTTGAAATTTCAATGTAGTAGTACTTAAATTTCAAGTAAAAAATAAGAAGTAGGTGTCTGTCTGACCACGCTAACCACAATAAAATGATAATATTTTTTTATAATATTTTAGACATAAGTAGAAGACTCATGTCCAGATGTGATGCATATTTTTTGTATTTTTTTCCAAGTAAATAATTAATTATAATTTTTTTATTACAACTTTTAAAAAATATAAAAACTCGTATGTCTGACCACCTTAACTTGATCAAAACTTCATGAAATTCAAATTTTCTTTTTTTAATCCTATAGTATGCAAAGCATAGAATGTGATGCATTTTTTGGATTCAAAAAATGTGATACTATTTGAAATCTATAGATGTTTTTCAATCAACCTATCAATCGGCACTTTAGTCATAATTGAAGTGGAAAATGAATAATAATTATTTATTAAATTTGAAGTAAAGAATAATTTATATTGTTGGAAAGCAGAGAATCTCCTTTAAAAACCCTTTTCATTTCATCAATTTTGGGTAAGAAAAAAGTCGTCAGCCACATACCCTCAAATACCCATCATATTGCCACTTTTTGGCCCATCATGATCCTGCACATACATGTGTACTTGAAAAAAAACCAATAGAAAGACAAGAAATGTAAATGATATGTAAAACCTAACTCTATGACCTAGGAAAGGAACTCAAATCAGAATAATAAACTAGAGATAAATGGTAGTGCACCTAGAAAGATGAAGAGGCTCAGAAGAAGGCCTAAAATCTTGTAAATATGACTTTTAAAGCACACAGGGACTCATACGCTAGTAAGGGCGAGTTAGTCCTAGTTTAGGGTTTTGGGCTAAAACCAAAATCTAGAACCGCTAAACCAGGATCTATAGAAAATGGTTGAAATCTAGTATACTAGGACTCATACGCCACAAGTGGTGATTTAGTCCCAATATTAGCGTTGGTATAAAATTTTGAAATCCTCTAGTGATCTTCCATAGCTTTTCTCCTATCAAATCTTTGATCCTAAAACACTAAATTTTGTTTTGTAGCAACTTTCCATGATCTTGCAATGTCGATGACAACTTTAACAAAATTCATAACTTTCTCTGATCTTGCTCCTTAATGGATCTTTGACCTAAATCTAAAAATCACACATCAAAGAGAAGGAAAATTGTTGTTTTGTTAGTGGATAGGGGTTTGTCTTGGTCAAGCATTGTTTTGGTAATCAAACCTTGAAATTAAATGAAGTAGAAAGAAGGAATGATGAATGAAAAAATATGCAATGTTACATCTCATTAATCCATTAAATAGAAGGTTGCAATCTTGTATGTAATGGCTAGCATAAATCTGGATCTTGACTCTTGCTTGAATCATAAAACCCTACATCACAAATGTTAGCTAAAAAACAAACATGATACATGATGACTTTGATATGATGCTCCAAAATGATTGATAATCACTCTTGAATGCTCTTGAATTGCTCTTGATCATAAATTTTCTATAGGAATGCTCTCTTCAACTTGCTAGGAAAAAATATGTGAAATGGGGCCTTGTATTTATACTTGTTTAATCAAAATTTCCCAAAATTACAACACTACAAGCTGACATTAGATCTAGGAGGATAAAATCATACCAAGAATTAAATTGAAAATTAGGTCCAAGCTAAGTGGGACTCATATGCCATTTGGGGCATATGAGTCTTGTTGTGTTGTCTCACAACACGCCCCAAGGTAAAAAGGCTTGGGGACCCAAGTGGAAAAAATATAACTCCTATGGCAGGAGCTAGCAAATTGAAAGATCACCGAAATAGAAAAGAAAAAATCTTTGATAATAAAAGTACTTCGTAATGTAAGTGTTTCGAGCATCGGATGCCAGGTACCGAAAACATGTAAAAGGTGAAAGGTAATGCAAGTTCAAATGGAAGGCTCCGGTTAGGTATGAAGGAGTCTAGTATGGAGGATTTTGGTATAATGGAGTCTGGTATAATGGAGTTCTGGTATGACCAAGGTCCGATAAAGTAAGTGGGTAAAGTTGTATAATAGGTACCAGATACTGAGTTGTAATGTGAAGTGAAAATGCTAAAATTTTAAGTTTGTCAAATGATCCTGGTAATCCGGTATATATGTAAGCATTTATGATATACTTAAAAGCATGTTAATTATGAGATTTTTGTATTAACATTTGAATAATGGTTTTATTTACATGAGATGATATAAATGTTTTCTTTCTTTTAAAAGGAATTTAATGTGTGGAATTTGTGATTGCAGGAGATATTGATTGTGATGCAAATTTTGGGTATGGACGGTCAGGAAAACTTGAATCATGGATGGAATCATGTTTATTCTCGTTTGATTATTATGGGAGATTATAATGGAGAGGGCTTTTAGTCCACCAAAATACTGGAGATCCCGGTATTGTACCTCCGGTGGAAACAAATGTCTATTCTCGGGAGATCCCATTCCCAAGAGTGATAGAACCAAAGCCAAGCGATGTGTGGGGGTGAAAATTCAACTTGTTCATTCTGAATGTATCGGAAGTCCCTACACACTATCCTGATTTGAAGTATCATCTTGGTGAAGATTCAAGTTTAACACCCAAAGAGCTTCAATGTGTAATTGGAGCTAACTTCTGTTGACTTTGATTACAATTATCCTATTGGTCACTACATTCCATGTGCCTTGATGAGATTGGTCCCTTGAATTTCCTCTCATGTATTTTTCTTATCCTATCTGAGCCTGGTGTTCTATAAAAGGCCAGAGGATCCTTATTTTCATTTTTTAAGTTTAGAATTTGTGGATGTTGGAGGAGCATAAAATTTAAAGTTTTGTTCTTTTTTCCTGTTTTCTAAACCATTCTGACATAAAACTTTGCATGCTTGTAGACATTGATTAATATCATACCTTATTAGATAGCTACCTATCTCAGTATTTTTTCTAGCTAGTTTTGTTAGTTCAGCCAAACAAGACTGTATGTTTCACCGTTTAAGGGTGCATATATAACCTACTTGGTGTCCAAAACTGAAACCCATCTCTTTAAAATCTTGCACCATTTTATATGTAGTTGTGAAGAAATTTGGTGAAGAATAAAGTAGCTTGATATGTTTTAATTGATTCTTTGGGGCATCCATGGAGAATAACCAGGAGAAACTTTTAAGTTTCAGTATTTTTTATGCTTTATTTTAGAGTAGATGTTTAAATTCTTGAAAATGTTCCAAAATTTGAATGAATGGATGAAATTTAATTCAAAATATTTTGTTTTCCATAAAATTATTGAATGCTTAATGCTAAATTTACATAAGTGATAGAAAATAATTTGTAATGTTCATGAAATGTTACAACAAATCTTTCAATTTCATGATACTTGAACTTGATGTTTCCATTGAGAATCCAATACCTAAAATATTTAATTCAAAATAGTAGTCCCTTTGAGATTAACAACAATATCACATTAGTACCCAAGAGCGACCCTAGTGCAACCATCATGACCTGGTTATCGGAGACTTGGGATTGAACGAAAGCCAATCTTTGCCCTGTTAATGTAGAATCCCCTTTTAGGTTGTCTATGTTCCATATCTTTCAAGAGGGATAGGCTCTTTACGGTCTTGTCTATGAAGAATTTATTCACCCTATTTGATGCGAATAAAATCATCGTCAACAGGAACTGGTGCTAGAAGGAGGGCCTCTCTTTAATATTTTAGGTTTTATTCCTTGGAATTGGAGAATTATACTTCGAAACACTAGTTCTGAGTTTGGTAAGAAGCTTATAAGTGAGAAATTGAATGCAAGTTGGCTTTCAATATGGAAGTTGAATTTTTTTGAAAATTCTTTAACCAGAAATTATATCCTTTGAGTTTATTCCCTTTTGGAAGAGTAACTGAATGTAGGATTCATGATAAAACTAATCACGGTGAACTTGAGTGTGAATTTTTTTTAACTAGGGTAAGTTTTGCTATAAGTAAAGTAATTTCATTAACAAAGAAATTTTTAACTGCTAAAAGAAAGGACTTGTTAACAAGAAAAATGTTTCACCCTAGTAGAATTGGAAATATTACAAAATTAACAGATATACCAAAACAATTGGAAAACTATGATTATTATAAAGAAAATTCTAACGTTTTGTAAGAAAATAGGCAAGAATGTCAAGATTCAGAGATATTTCATTGCAAACAAGGAAACGATATTAATGAATCATCATTCCCTGTATTGATGGAAAATGCAAATAAGGAGAAGAAGAGAGAAAATCGAGCGGGAAAAGTGTGTATTTTGTTCCAAGTTGAAAATTCACTTGGCTATAAAAAGAAATTTTCTTGATTTTATACAAGATACAAAATATCAAATTTTTACTTTTTCTCTCTTTGTTAACAATATAAATAGTGATATATCTTGGTCTAAAAAAATGAAAAATGAAGACAGGGCTGAAGACATGAAGATTTTTAGAGGAGGAAGTAGAGAAATAGACACAATCGTTCATGGAAATGGACCATGCCTGGAAGAAAGTAGAGTAAGGTCACATCAAATGAAATGTGTGCAATCGATCTCTAATGAGTTGATTTTCATGCATATGAGCCAAATCATTAGTAAGTATTCTTTTGAATTTATGATGTTTAAATGCAAAAAATTTAAGATAATTCATTATTACAGTAGAACACTAAAAGTTTTGATGAGTGAATTTAAAGATAAACCTCCTGTAATTCATACCAAAACTATAGAGGAAATAGTCATAGAAATCAAAGTAAATTGCTTTATTAGGGTTAGTATTTTGTCATGTTAGAAATAGGGTAGTTAGGGTTAATTTTCTTTTTTTCATAGGGTTTTGTATTTTTTTTGTTTTCTTTCTTCATTTGTTCTTTTCTTTTGTTTGGCCTCTGCATTAGAAAATTCTGCTTAAACCTATCTTACACATGAGAGTTAATTCAAACATTTGTAAAATTAAACTATGAAAAGTGAAATAATAGAAACATACACAATAAAACATGCTTTAAAAAGTATCAAAAGATATATGTGTGTGTTTATGTGTGATGTATATACATGAGATATTGAAAATCCTTGTTCAAAAAATCAAAAGGACAAAAAGAGTGAGCAAAGTTGCAGATGGTAGTAGTCATTTAGTCGATGTAGGATGCCTCTTCCATTAGGGATAAATACCCTATATAGGTGAGTTCCTTTTGAAATTCAAAGTATTGGATATGGAGATTAGTAAGAAAAGGCCAAAGTGGAACCACTTCCCCGTGTTCCAGGAACCAAGGAATATCATCCATGGAGGGAATCCTGATGGTCGGATATGCAATAGATAAAATGGTATCCAGATTCTCCAGGAATTTAGGCTTCACTATCAAGTTGGCAACAGCATGAATATCTTCAACAGGTAGCCCAATATCTAGAAAGGACCCTACAAAGTGACAACCTATATCAGAATTGAAGCAAAAGTAGCAGTTGGACACAACATACTTTTCCCCAAGGACTAAGCATAAATTTGGCATAGTGAAACTGGAAGTCCTAATGAAAAAAACCTTTTCAAGCCTTTGTGATGTGATGCTCACTAAGAAAACATTCTGTCAGTGAGAACAACCTAAAAAAATTGGAGTATCCATGGCTAAGAAGAAAATACAAATGCACAAAGTAGAATTACAAAAATAAAACAAAAAGAAAGAAACAAAAGTGTGAATAATTTCAGAAGAAATGCAAAATTTATAGAGGGTCGTAAGAAAGTTGTGGTACATATTTTCCTTGAGCGAATTGTTTTTTGGGAAAAATGCAAGCGAGGTGACAACTGGATAATTATCTTTAGAGTTAAAAGTTAAATAAAATTAATTCTTTGCACATATTTGGTGGTAAATTGCTTCAAATTTGAGTAGTACAAAGATTGTGAATCAAGCAAGTTGAAGATTTCAAAATTAATAGTGGCCATTTCAATTCTTTTAAAGAGCCATATTAATTATGGAGGTGCTTATGTGTGTGGAATACAAAGGAAAATGAATTCAACAAGGCAATAAATGTCATCACCCAAGTAAGTTGAAGAGATAATATGTGTGGAATAAGGTGTGTGAATTTAATGTAGAATAATGTGACCGTGCTTCTAGGTAATCATGGAATTTTTGGTCCATTAATGAAGTGCAACACCATTAAGTCAAAATTTCTAGTATAAATTTTAGTAGTTTTCATAAAATTTAATCGGAAGGGTGGTAAATGACGTTTCTAAATTTAGATTTAAATTTGGTGATTAAGTTGTCTATTGCTAAATTTTAATTTATGCATATTTTTTGACATATAGCGAGCTATAGTTAGTTAGGATTTGGCATAAATTAGTGAAATTTAGCTAGAAACACACACCTATAGGGAATCGTTAAATGAGTTTTTGGGAAGTAGTGAATTGATGAAGGGATTTGCATTGAATGAAAATTTAAGAAGTAACCTTCACTACCACTAGAATTCCCAACCTAATAGTGGTGCTTCATTGCTTGCAAGTTGATAAAAGAGTTATCATCGAAATATCAAAAGTGAAAAATGATCTATCATTACTATATCTATCTATAAATAAATAGATAAATCAGCTCTTTAGGCTATCCAAATAACTCTATTGGGGCTATGGGTGCCTAACCGGCAATAAAGCTATGTTTGGGGGAATTACATAGATAACCTTGTCGAGGCTATGGATGCTTGACTGGCAGCAAGGCTCTATCCTTGGTTGGATTTGGAGGATTACTATATTATGTAGTTCAATGTTAATGAACTAATTATTTTTACTAAGTTCTAAAAACTGGAATTAATCATACCACACACGGATGTTTCTAGTGGAATTTTACTTCTTTATGCTAGAATCGATAGGTAAAGGTAGAATTTAGTGTTTTAAAATATGTATATATTTTAATTTATGACAAGTGATTTGATTTCAATTTTGGTTTAAATTTGGTTTTATTGGTTGTAAGTTGTTGTGTGGTCTCACAACACACCCCAAGATTGAAAAGGCTTGGGGACCCAAGTGGAAAAAATATAACTCTTATGGTAGGAACTAGCAAATTAAAAGATCACTTGAAGAGAAAAGAAAAAATCTTCGATAATAAAAGTACTTTGTAATGTAAGTGTTTCGAGCACTAGATATCGGGTACCAGAAACATGTAAAAGGTGAAAGGTAATGCAAGTTCAAATGGAAGGCTTCGGTCTAGTATGAAGGAGTTAGGTATAAAGGATTCTGGTATAATGGAGTTCTAGTATAACCAAGGTCCGGGAAAGTAAGTTGGTAAAGTTGAATATCGGGTACCAGGTTGTAATGTGAAGTGAAAATGCTAAAACTTTAAGTTTTTCTAATGGTCTCGGTAATCCGGTATATATGTAAGGATTTATGATATGCTTAAAAGCATGTTAATTATGAGATTTTGGTATTAACATTTGAATAATGGTTTTATTTACATGAGATTATATAAATGTTTTCTTTCTATTAAAATGGATTTAATGTGTGGAATTTGTGATTACAGGAGATATCGATTGTGATAGAAATTTTGGGTATGGACGATCACGAAAAATTGAATCGTGGATGGAATTGTGTTTACTCCAGTTCGATTATTCTAGGAGATTATAGTGGAGAGGGCTTTGAGTCCACCAGAATATTGGAGACCTTGATATTGTACCTGTGGTGGAAACAAATGTTTATTTTCAGGAGTGCCCATTCCTGAGAGTGATAGAACTAGAGCCAAGTGATGTGTGGGAGTGAAAATTCAACTTGTTCATTCTAAATGTATGGGAAGTACCTACACACTATCCTAATTCAAAGTATCATCCTGGCGAAGATTCAAGATTAACACCCGAAGATCTTCAATGTGTAATTGGAGTTGACTTCCATTGACTTCAATCACAATTCTCCTATTAGACACTACATTCCATGTGCCTTGATGAGATTGGTCCCTTTCATTTCCTCTCATGTACTTCTCTTATCCTATCTGAGCCTTGTGTTCTATAAAATGCTAGAGGATCCTTATTTTCATTTTTTAAGTTCATAATTTGTGGATGTCGGAGGAGCATAAACTTTCAAGTTTTGTTCTTTTTTCTTGTTTTTTGAACCATTCCGGTGTAATACTTTGTATGTATGTAGACATTGATTAATATCAAAGCTTATTAGATATCTACCTATCTCAATAATTTTTGTATCTGGTTTTGTTATCTCAACCGAACAAGATTATATGTTGTGTCGTTTAATGGTGCATACAGAATCTACTCAGTGTCTAGAAATGAAGTCCCTCTCTTTAAAATCTTGAACTAAATTATATGTAGTTGTGAAGCAATCTGGTGAAGTATAAAGTTGTTTGCTCTGTTTAATTGATTTTTTGGGGCATCCATGGAGAATAACCACGAAAAAAATTTAATTTTCAATATTTTTTATGCTTTATTTTAGAGTAGATGTTTAAATTCTTGAAAATGTTCAGAAATTTGAATGAATGGATGAAATTTGATTGAATTTTTTTTTTTCCATAGAATTGTTGAATGCTTAATGGTAAATTTACTTAAGTGATAGAAAATAATTTGTGATGTTCATGAAATGTTACAACAAATCTTTCGGTTTCATGATACTTGAACTTGATGTTTGCATTGAGAATCTAATACCTAAATTATTTAATTCAAAACATTAGTCCCTTTGAGATTAACAACAATATCACATTAGTACTCAAGAGCGACCCTAGTGCAACCATGACCTGGTTATCAAAGACTTGGGATTGAATGAAGTCCAATCTTTTCCCTGTTAATGCATAATCCTCTTTTAGGTTGTCTTTGTTCCATATCTTTCAAGAAGGATAGGCTCTTTGGGGTCTTTTCTGTGAAGAATTTATTCGCCCTATTTTTTGTGAGTAAAATTGTCGTCAACAAGTCTCAATAAGATATCCTTGTGACACAAATTTTAAGAAATGTTCAGTTTAATGTTGAATTCAAGACTAGGCCCCAAAACTTAGGTGGGACCCATATGCCCAAGGTCGCATATGAGTCCCAAATCACTAAATCTAGGCCATACAATCCAAAATCATTAAATTATGATTGGTCACTTCATATATGTCGGGATTATCTTGGGAAAGATGCATTAAATAAGGCTTATGGATGCAAAATAGGACCAAATAATGCATAAATAAGCCCAATTTTAGCAGAGAGAGCCCAAACAAGTGTCAAAATGTAAAGGGATACATTTTCCTACACTACACTCTCCAGTCACTATCACTGTAGTAGTTAAGTTTGAATTTGCATGTCTTTCCCAATCCATTTATTTAAGCATGGTGTGGAGAGTGAACAAGAAATATTTATTCCCTAAATTTTTTGTAATATTGCTTATGAAGCAATATGAAAATAGCTCTACATTTATGGCTAGGTAGAAGCATAGAAAATTATTGATTGAGGGTGTGCATAATCCCATGTTAAAAAATTTCAAAGGCCATCTTATAGGCATGGTCTCAACATTTAACTCTATTTTTTGTAGTTCCCATGACATATATTTTTCTTCAATTCCCAATTGTATTTTTGCTAGTACTATGATTTTTTAGAATCCATCAAACACATCAATCATACAAACATAACGATTCAATATTCTTGTACTTACCTATGATGAGAAATGCCCATTTTTGGAAATTTTTAGTATAATATCTAGTGACATTTAATCAAGTATGTATTGTGTTAGCATGTTTTGCTCATTTATTCTTGCCATGTTGTGCTATGCCAAGGAGTAAAAATGTGTGTAGAAGTAGATGAAAGAAGGGATTTATTCGATATATGTGATAATGTTGATAAAAAAAAAAAGTACAATTTTTGATAACCAACAAAGAGATGATAGTTTTAGTTAATGTCACCCTATGCTTATGGTGCAAATGTAACAGAAGAAAGTAGGAAGTTGAGTTTTTCTGAAGCAATAGGAATACCATTGAGTGGGTGCAATCTCTTAGGTTCCTTTCTCACAATATTTCCTCACAACCTGTAATCGTTGTCCTTTGATTTATCTTGATCTCATTATTTATTTCCCAAATTGTCTCCTGACAACTTTACAATGTTGAATGATTGTAGTTCAAATGTATTAAATATCCTCCTTTGTAATTGACAAGATCGAGTCTGTCAATCCTATCATATCTAATGGATTGATTATTCCAAACAAGTAATTTCACAAGTTTACAATTTGCTAAATCAAATACTTGACATAATTTTGATGAAATTTACATTTAGAATGTAAGAAGAGGGGGAAAATATAAAACTCAAGCAATAAAACATCCTAACAATTTAAGTATAACTTGAAATATAAGTAATCAATAATCAATAATAATCACTCCAAATTAATTAAAGTTGAGATTGAAATATTTAATTTCAAATAACAATGAATAGATCTTAAAGATTCATTATGATTTGTTGATTTTTTTAAAATGATTTATATGTTGTGATTATGCAATAGAAGTCTAGATATGATATTGGAATGATTTTTATAAGTCAATCTATTACTATTATTTATGTTGTTTTGGATTAAGGCATGTCTACAATCTAATACATTTGGCAAGGTTCCATATTTTGTATGTGGTATTATACATTATTATTGTTTATCCATTATATTTAGCTTGGGTGTACTTGTATCTAAGAAAAATGGGTGTTAAAAATAGTTTCATGGAAATTGTTGTGATCAGATTAAATTATTGAACTTTTGTGATATTATAGGAAATTTTAATTTGTAAAAGATCAAAGACATACGCAAGAATGACAAAAAACACCTATGATGAGTTAGTATTTGTTGATGAAAATACACACCTAATGAATCTACTTGGTAATATGTTTGAGGGAGTATTTTCTATGAGTATTCATGACCACTAATATCCAAGGGGCATGTCTTTAAAAATAAGATCATAATTTATGAATTTGTATTTTTTGGAAAACAAGATTGCATGCAACAATCAAATTTAGAAATTGTTAACTTTGGTGATAGTAAACTTGAAAAGTTGGGATGAGACTTTTTTGGGAAAATTCATTTAGGTTACAAAAATATGCTTGTAGTCTAATCAT
Source organism: Sequoia sempervirens (assembly GCA_007258455.2). Lineage (NCBI taxonomy): Eukaryota > Viridiplantae > Streptophyta > Pinopsida > Cupressales > Cupressaceae > Sequoia > Sequoia sempervirens. The sequence goes on along the minus strand of VDFB02271358.1, from coordinate 1,079,544,131 downwards.
AAAGGGGGAAACCCTTAAAAATCTCTAGAGACTAATCCAATTGTATGACTAGGATATTCGAATTAAGAGTGAAAAATGTAGGGATATGGTCATGTTACATGTAGAACATATAAATTTAAGTATTAGGAAAATGAATTTATGATATGACCAAAATTGAGTATAAAGAAAGAGAATTTTATTCTCTATACTTTTCCGCTACTTTGATGTGTACATGATCTATATAATTCATGCATGTTGAGGAAAATAAGTATAATTGAAATATGCAAGAATATATAATGATATGTAGTATGATGATATATTTTGGTTTCATGATGCTTTTATTAGCATTGGATATTCAATCTTGCATATAATTAGAAATCATAAGTGGTATTGTATCTATAAAAATATTGATAGTACAAAATCATGGTCATCATTATTTGCATTTTAATAAGCATGATTTTGGTCAAGTACAAAAGGTAAAGTGGTGTAGATTCTATTTTTTGATGAAATTGTTATAAAATTAATTATGCTAGATCATGTGAAATAGTCTTTAATTTGTAAAACATGAAAAGGTTTCATGTTGTACATGATTGCTAAGGACTTGAAACTAATGTGGTACCTTCAATCTATTATATAAGGATGAAGCAAAATAGAGATTATGATGCATAGGGTTTTTAAGGAGTGAATTAGATTTCCCCTCAATCTATGAAATATGTGGTTGTTTTAAAAACTCTCTTGTAGAGCTCATAATGAATATAGTATCAATCACATTTGGAGATGTAGTATTTAATGATGTAGAAATAGAAGAATTAGGTTTACTAGGTGAAGAATTTGAACGGACATGGATGAATCCATCTAATATCTAATCTAGCATGTCAATGTCATCTTTAGAAAATATTTTATAAAAGGAATTGAATATTTAAATAAACAAATCTAACATTGATAAATTTGTGATAAAAGAAGCATAAGAATGTAGAATGTCAGGTTCACCAAAATTTAGTGTAGGAAAAACATTTATCCAAAAAAAGTGGTGTGTTCTATAACTTAATCTTTTAAACTCTATGTCTAGCATAAAACTAGTTTTGAAAGGAATGCTTGTGTTACTATTCTATTATTGAAGTAATAAAAAAAAAAAAATTACCTTCAGATATTTTAACTTTTAAAATAATATAATTTTGCAAGTTCAAACATAGCTATGCTAAAAATTCTTAAATGCAAGAAACTAAATTGTAAAATTGAAAAACTAGATTCAAAAGTGTAAAGAGAAGAAAGAGAGTAACCTATGAACAAGAGATAGAGCCCATTGTCCATAATGCTAATGTGATGCATGAATATATTCACAGTGCACTATCATCCATCTCATGCCTTGTAGTTCAGGTCTTGTGCTATGATCTAGAAAATTTGCAAATTTTGGAACAAGTACTAGATTTTAAACTCATATGCACAAGAAAAGAAACAAAAAAAATAAAAATGATAGATAATTAGATAGTATAGAAACAAAAATTAACTAATTATAATGGATAAAATAAAAAAATAATAAAAATTTAGGAAGAGAGTAAAATATTCATGTGATTAAAATATCTCAAATGTCTATCACTGAATTAAAAAAATGGTTGGGATTATTTGGGAGCTTTCCAAATATGATCAAGCCCCTAGTTTGATATTTCAACCTCCATGAGAATTCATATAGAAAATAGATAAATATATTGCATGGACTTATCCTATGTGAGTCTACGACTAAGAATATGGTTAAAAAATGAAATCTATAAACATAAGTCCTAGTTTGTGGGAATCTACACCCTAGTATGCATATTTTAAGAAAATGGAAATGAAAAAATATATATAAAATATAATGGAGCAATATAAAAAGATACAGTTGTGTTAAAACAAAGAAAATTTGTTTCACAATATTACCAACTAAGAGAAGGAGTTGAGAGCATTAGACTGGAGTCACAAAATGTAAAATACCACGAAGCTTCAGTAATGGAGTCCCTTAAACTAGTTGTAGCCAAAAGGGCCAAAGAGAAATTTTTTTATTAACAAAGAGAAAGTTATTCTTGTAGTTTTTTTTTTTTTTGGGAGAGAGAGAAATTACCTAAAAATGAAGGGTTTTCAAAAGGTAGTGCTTGAAAGTGGAAGGATTAGATTTAGATGTAGGGAAATTTTCATCTTGAATGTCTTACAAAATGTAAGAAAGATTTAGATTAATTATTGTTAGTTATCAATGTACAAAATATCTCTCACAAACAAAGTAAGAGAAAAAATCATAGGAAAAAAAGCCATCTCCAAAAGAGATAAAACATAAAAAAATGTACAAGTGATGAAAGAAGGACACAACATAAATATCTAATGACTAAATCTATCATAAATATATAATCAATATTCCCCCCATAAGAGAAAGAGAGATTAAAAATATCTAAAAAATAAGTAGCTTCTATATCAATGTTCAAATTCATGAAGATTAATGCTAAAGGAAGTCCAAAATTGGAAAACACCATTTCTCTCCTTGGGAAGAAAAAATCCAATGTTGTATGAATAAGAAACTCCAAGTCCAATAAAAGAGATGAGATAAGTCTCATGATGTATGCCTTTAACTAAAATAATCTTCATGATGACACAAAGCATTGAGACACCCTATGTCTCTTCCATTTTGACCCAATTGGTCCCTTTTCCTTTTTACTTTGCCTTTTTGCTTGTGTTTTCCTTTTGAGGATGATGCAAGGTATTGAGACCAAAAAATCTCTCCCTCACGTTGACACAAAATATTTTCTTTTGATTTTTCCTTTTCACTTGTGTTCTCCTTTTGGGGATGACACAAGGCATCAAGATCAAAATGTCTCCTTCATGTTGACCCAAAAGACTTTTCTTTGCTTTTTCCTTTTCATTTTATTTTCTCTTGCATTTTCCTTTTGGGGACGATGCAAAGCATTGAGACCACAATGTCTCTTCCATGTTGACTATAAATGGACTTTATTTTTATTTCTTTTTTCACTATCTTGTGTTATTCTTCCAGTTCTATGTGCTTTGGGGAATGAGGACAATTATGATATCTTTCATAAAAACATTGCAGCAATGAACATACTGACCCCAAAATTCATAGATCCCTTATGTGTTTGGTGTATTCCTTTCTGGGGGGCAACTCCCTTTTCTTTTGTTTTATTTTTCCTTTACATGACATAGCCTAACTCGGAAACATATGACTTGGCATAGGGGCTTTCCAAGTTGGCTCTCATGTCTTGTTTTTCATTTTCTTTCCTTCGCTACTTTAAATTAATTACTCCTAGACCGGTGTGTAGAAATTCCTTTAAAAGGAGGGGCATACATTGGCATCATTTCATTTGCATCCTTTGTTCCTAGTGCAGCCTTGTCACTTCATATGATACATTTGTCACTTTGTGGATGACATTGGGTGTTCAATTTCCTTCATAAGTGTGATCTATCATAGCATATTGCATTCCTCTTAGTCGCCTAATGTGACACACTGCATCCCCTAAGTTGTGAATTTTCTATTCTTTGATTGGTCCTCTCTTGGAGACCTTAGACACAATGTTCCCTAAGTGACAGACCTTGCATGAACTTAAAAAGTTTTCTTTGAACACCTTTCACACTTTTTGCATTTTAAACTTTTACATTTTTTCATTTTACATTTTTCCACCTTGCATAACACAACTTGCATTCCTTTGATTCCTTTGCATTTGTTCATGAGTTCTAAGCATACAAAATTTTTCTTGTCTCATGAAGTACAAACCATCATTTTCCTTTGCGACACCTTGTTAAAGTTATCAGGAGGTATAACTTTAATATGGTTGAGCGGGAATCCCATCCAGCGACATGACTTTCCCCATAGCCACCTATGTGTTTTTGGGTGCATGCCAACGAGCATATTTACTTCACCTTTTTGGGCCTTCTCACCCGACATACCACCATGAGTTTTGTCACCCCAGAGTGAGTATGCATTCATTCTTTTTCAAACAATTAGCCTAGATCTTATCCACAACTAGTTGGATGAACGATTGAAGCTTTCATTTCTTTCTCATCATCATGTGTGTTCCTTTGTTCTTATGCTTATTTTTCCATGGGATCTTCATCCTGGGGGCTTGATCATCCCTCTTGATTGTTGTCATTCCATCTTGCTAATGTAAGTACATTGAAAACTCTTTCTCAATATTCATGGCTTCTTTAGTGTGAGTTTGAAGAAAGTTCATCCTCTCACTAAAGTGGGGGATAAACTCACCATAGAAAAATGGCCTCTTGTCATTTTCATGGTATTTTAGTCCTTTCCTCTTGATTTATTGATGTAATGTGGCTTGACCATGCACATTAGGTCCTTAAAATTCAAATAATGACATCTTGTGAAGGTGTTGCAAGTGTTGTAAAACATTTCTATACTTTAATAGACTCTATTCATTACAATATACCTAGAAATCACCTTTTTATTCATCATCAAGTCCTATTTTGAAGTGTTGTAGAGTCTTGTAACAATATTTCACACTTTTCTAGGCATAATTTCACTATTTACGCCTTTCTTCTACTTTATTTGACCCATTTATGCCCTTATAAGGCTTAATTAAATGTAGTTTTGAATGTAAACCTGACAAACAACATCAAATGTGACTTAATTCCCGACACCCACTTTCAAGTCCAAGGTGGGACCCATTCGCCATGGGTGGCGAATGAGTCCCTCTTGGATCCAATTTCAAAATATTTCAAAATTTCTTTCACGTTTTTATTCAAAATTACTTGATGTCGGCCTATGTTGAGGTATCATCAGGTTACTAAGGCAGATATGTGTATAAATATGTGTTTTTCTCTGCATTTTACATCTCCCAATTCACTCAAGCAATCTCCTACAATCTCATAACTTATTCAAGCATTCAACTAGCATTTGAGCACTTTGCATCATCAAATCAAGCATTGATCAAGCATTCAAACACAACCATTAACATATCCTTAGATTTTCTTCAAAAAAGGTTTGGTAAGTTGATAGCATTTTCATGAACATATTAGTTTATCTTTCTCTTCCATTTCATCATTTTATTAAGGGTTTGATTTTTGACCAAGGAAAATCCCTTTTCCTTAACCCTTAACCATTTTTCCCCTTTGTGCATGTATTGTGTATGCAGATTTTTCAAGCATTTAGGTGTTGAAAAGTGGATAAGAAGTCAACAAATTGTTTCAAGTCAACCACATCATATTTCAAGCTTGGAGAAGACTTTCTATTCATTTTCTGCAAGATTAACTTTGTCAACCCAATAAGTAGACAACCTTAGATTTGGTGCTACAGAATTGTCCCTTGATTTCTTAGAATTTTGGGAGAGGGTTGATTCACCATCATTGGCGAATGAGCCCCACCTTAAGCCTGGAAATCTAAGTTTTGTCAGATTCTAGACCCCGACACTCAAAAACCTGTCCCCAATAGTTTTCATCAAAAGTAGGACTGATTCGCCATTAGTGGAAAATGTGTCCCACTGGTGATTTTTTGTGATTCCAGATAGCATTTAGAACATTCCAGATTCTTCATCAGAATTTCAAGAGCACTCTGATTCAACCCTGTTTTTTCCTGTTTTGCATTTATTCATTCATAGTTCATTGTTTAAATATCACATTGTGTTTTCAAACTATAGACATCTAAATTTTCACACTTAATTTATCCAAATTCATCCCTTTTCATCTAAACATCCCCTTATCTACATTAATTAAGTAATATAACTATTATTTAATTAATACCTCTAAATTTCTTCTAATCCCTAAGGTATCTAGTTAAATAATTAAATACCTTCCCCCTTTCATCAAATGAATTAAATAAATATGACATTTATTTAATTCCTCACATGTCACATTCTCCATCATTTTCATTTCATCCTAATTATTCTCCTAATCTCATCATTACGAATGTGCACATGCATAATCCTTGATTAGGATGTGTCATATCCTCCAACTTTTGCAAGTTGGCCCCTAATCTCTCTTAGCCACCTAACCCTCCTATAATCCTTCATTAACTAGCCTAATCATTTTCCCAAGGAATTTTTAATTGCTATTATCTTTCCAAGGAATATTAAATTCCTTTTTCTCTTCCCCATGTGATATTTGACTTGTCACATCAAGTCACATGTGAACTCTTCCCCATAGAATCTTTGACTTTTCACATCAAGTCACATGTGACAAGTGTTTACCATTTTAGGCACCTTCTCTTATCCAAAGTATTTTCCACCTCTCCCTTTGGAACCTTGTCTTATCCATAAGATTCCCTAAGCATGTGAATTTTTAATTCACTTTTTATTCCTCCAAGGAATCTTCTCATCCCCCAAGGTACTTGCAAAGTACTCAAGTCCTTCTTCCACCTCATGTACCCTCCTTCCACCTCATTTACACATCACCATCCCTAAGCCATCTCACAATCCACATGTGAAGATGTGAGGGCTTGTGAGTCCTCAACTCACCATATCCCTTCATCTTGACCTTGTTGGATAAATCTCAACCATTGAATTCTCTAGAGAATTCAACTTCCTCTATAAATACCCCCTATTTTCTCTCATTTTGGGGGGATATCATTGTGCTAACCCAACTCTTGCAAAATTTCCATTTGAGCCATACTTAGCCAAAAATTTGCATTCCTTACATTCATCATAGCATTCTCATCCATTTTCCATCTATACTGCATCACATTCATACATCTTCTGCCATCAAGAGGAACATACATCATGTCAATCATCCAAGGGCCAACCAAAGGAGCAGCTTAACAGGGTATTATTGTTCTATCTATTTTGTTAAGTTTAACTTTTAGCCCAATCTTGAGGTGTTAGGTGTTTAGGTGGTTTCTTGCATGTTTTGTGTTTTTGCTCATTTCTGGGACCATGTTTATTCCTAATCACATTTCTGGCACTCCTGGTGGGACCCATAGATGGGCCATGTTCTTTCACGTTTTCTGTCTCTTTTTATTGTTTGCAGGTGCGAGTTGTAGAGGGGAGAACTTGACCTATTAGACAAGCATACCTAACCTAAAGGGGTGAACCTGGCCTATTAGACAAGTGATCTTAAGCTCGAGGGGTGAACTTGACCTATCCATGGGGTGTACTTGACCTGCAAGGGCAAACCTGACTGAGCAGACAAGCAAACCTGACCTCCACAGAGCTAAAAGTTTGTAGTTTTTACAGAGGGGCATACCTGACCTATCCAGGGGTGTACCTAACCTATCTAGGGGTGTACCTAACCTCCAGGGGTGTACTTGACCCAACAGACAGGCGAATATGACCAAAAAAAATCTTTTTCTATAAGGTAAAAAATGAAATTTAGGCACTATTTTGACTGTTTTGACTGTTTCTGACCTCCTATGCTTTGTTTGTTTCTATGCAAGCATTTGATCAGCATTTTGAGGAAAATGAAAAAAAAATCACTAACAAGTTTCTTGTAGGATCATATATTTTGAAACTTTTATCAATTGTTGTTTATCATTTTTCAGTAATTTAGGAACATAGATTAATTAGGGGAAGTCAATTTACTTTGTGTGCCATGTTTTCAATAATCTATTGACGTACCCAATCCCCTTGCACCATTTGGTGATCCTGGGTGATGAGAAATCATAGCTTACCTAGTCCTTTGAGTCACCCTGTTTACTTTTCTTAGTGAGACCTACTTGGAGATTTCATCACCCCAAGGGACAATTCCAACCAAACATACCAGTGGGGTATATAAAGGGGGGAGAGCAAAAGTTGTACCTCAATCCAACCACGTCATAATGGGCGAAGTGTTAGGATGACGTGAAGAGTTGGTCTAAGCCTTTAGTATCGGCTAAGGTTCCCGACTCACGCTTATGACGGGTTGGTGTTCACGGTTTAGGCCTCATGTACTGGGTGTATATCGAGGACTCCCTAGCAACCATGTTCATCCTAGAATAGAAGACTTTGTTGGCCATACCCATTTTTACTAAACTTAGGATTGTCCAGTCTGAACTATCTTCTTTGTGTGAAACCAGTAATTTTTTGTTTTGTTGAGTTAGCCTTATCCTATGAATGTTGTTTGTTGTGTTTTGGGTCCTTTTCCTTAGTCTTTTGTCCAAAAAAACACATTCAAATTTTTCCACAGGCATACCTGACCACTGACCCAGCCCCTTTGTAGTCTATTTGTCAGTTTGGTCAATCTTTAGTCCACAGGTGTACTTGACCCCTTTCACAGGCGTACCTTCCTTCCTATACAGGCGAACCTGCCCCTCTATAAGAGAACCTGTCCTATACAGGCGAGCTTGACCTTCACAAGCATACTTTCCCTCCTATATAGGTGAACCTTCCCCTATATAGGTTAACCTACCCCAGACAAGCGAACTTGACCTTCACAGGCATACTTGCCCTCTTGTATAGGTGAACCTACCCCAGACAGGTGAACCTGCCCTCCTGTACAGGTGAACCTACCCTCCTACATAGGCGTACCTTCCCCCCTCTATAGGAAAACCTACCCTCCTAGATAGGGAAACCTACCCTCCTGTACAGGCGAACCTGCCCTCCAGATAGTTGATTTCACCCTCCATTCAGTCGTTTCGAGCACCTGTTTTCCCTTCATCAACACATTTTTTGTAAGTAATCATTTCATCGACCAAACCACATAAGTGCTACTTAAAAAATAATTAGATTCCATATCCATCATCAAATCATCCATCCCAATCACCTAGACTCTGTTTCGAGAGTTTTGATTTTCATGCCGAAACTTTCGGAGGCCATAACTTTTGACTCAGGTGTCGTATTGAGTTGAAATTTTATGGATGGTTGTTTTATGAGGTGGCATGTGGATTCCCAATGGACCTTGAGTTGGTTGGACCCCATTTTTCCACATTTTTTTATCTCCAAAATTTCATCTTGACCCTCAAAATCGCAATTTAGCATTTTTTTAAGTTTTTAAAAAATCATTTTCGTTAATAACTCGGAATGCATGTCTCAGAATTAGGATGTTAGTTGGAAATTCATCCTATCTTATTTTTGGGTATTTTTTTGAAAAAAAATGGACTCTCAAAAGTATGCCTGTGAAGTGTCCTAAAATGGCAAAATTTGACAATTTTTAAAAATTGCCAAATCTAGAAAAATCTGATTGTCAGAACCTTACATTCTTTAAACCCTAAAACTTGGTGTAAAATAACTCCCATCACATCCTCCAATCATCCTATTTTGAGCTTCAATCCAATCCTAATATGAGCTTTAATCTTCTCCCAATCTAAGTTTTAACCAAAATCCTAATCTGCACTTGGGCGGACCTGCCCCTCAAATAGTTGATTTCACCCTTCATTCGATCTTTTCGAGCGCCCTTCTCCTCATCTCAAGCATTTTTCACCTCATTACGAGTATCCTTTCATCCATTCCAAGATTCATTCTTCCAATCCGAGCATTCGTTCATCCCTTCTGATCAATCATTTACTCATTTTAAGCTTTCATCCATCCATTATGAACATTCGTTCCCTCTTTTGTGATCATTTTTTACTCATTCTAAGTAAATGTTCATCTATTTCAAACATTCTTCTATCATTTTGAACTCTTGTTCTGCCATTCCAATCATTCATTTACTCATTCCAAGTAGACGCTCATCCATTTCAAACCTTCTTCTATCATTTTGAACTCTCATTCTGCCATTCTGATCATTTGTTTACTTGTTCTGAGTAAATTTTCATCCATTTCAAACCTCCTTTCATCATTTCAAACTCTCATTCTACCATTCCAATCTTTGGTTTACTCATTTCGAGTAAACATTCATCCATTTCAAACCTCCTTTCATCATTTTGAACTCTCATTTTTCCATTCTGATCTTTCATTTACTCATTCTGAGTAAACGTTCATCCATTTCACACCTCCTCTCATCATTCTGAACTCTCATTATGCCATTGGATGATCATTCGTTTACTCGTTCTGAGTGAACATTCATCCATTTCAAACCTTCGTCTATCATCTTGAACTCTTGTTCTACCATTTTGATCATTCATTTACTCGTTTTGAGTGAACATTCATCCATTATGAACCTTCATCTATCATGTTGAACTCTTTTTCTATCATTCTGATAATTCGTTTACTCATTATGAGTGAATGTTCATCCATTCTAAACCTTCTTCTATCATTTTGAACTCTCATTCAACAGTCCTAATTAATCGTTTACTCATTCCAAGTAATCTTCCATCTATTCCAAACCTTCATCTTCTTGTTCTGAGAGTCATTCATCCATTCCAAGAAGTTTTTTACTCATTCTGAGTAGTTGTTCACCCATTTTGATCAACCGTTTACTCATTCTAAACTTTCATCTCCTCATTCCAAGCAATCATTCGTCTATTTCTATCATCTATTTCTCCAATCAAATCATCATTTTCCCCATCCAAATCCTCTGAACTTCATTTTAGGTTATTATCCAAATTGACCAAAGTATTTGATCTGATCATCATCATCAACATATGCTTAGTATTTTCATCCATCCTGAGTTAATCATCATCATCGATGCAATCAATCCATTTTCACTCTCAAAGTGGATTTAGTGCCACAATCGTCCTTTTATCCTTTAATCTGGTCAATCAGCATCCTAAGTCACCTAGGATAATCTTTGAACGGGGTTTAGAATCCCTTCCATCATCCTATCTAATCCATCATTCGAACATATCAATCATCGATCAATCCTATATAATCCAATTCAATCACATCCCCATCCAATCACTTTCAACCCAATAAATCTACTTCCATGTTGAAGTAGATTCGGTGTCATAGTCATCCTTTGGAAATCAAATTTGATCATCAAAATCAATCCCATCACACCATCCAATCATCCTAATCTAAGCTTTAATCCAATCCCGATCTGAGCTTGACCTAAATCCTGACTCGAGCTTTAATCTATTTCCATCCAAAATATTTGATCCATCATGTTATCCTTTTATCATCATGAATTTGTATCTTCCATCAATAGTAGTCAAGGGAAACCCTAATTACATCGATGACAATAATGGAAGTCTTGTCGATCAACAAGAATATGGCATAGATCGCCTTGATGCTATCATTGCTAGTAAGCTTTCTCCACCTGCTTCCCACAATCCAATCACCCCTTCAAACTATCCCATTATTTCTTCATCCATGCCTAATCATGCTCCTTATGCTACTTGTGATAAGGGATATTCACTATCTTCCTCAACCGCATATGCAACATATCCTTCATCTACACCTCTCTTATCCAACACCCGCATCCCCTTATCCCAATCTGCCATCCCAACATTCCTATCTTAATCCCCCATCCACATCCTCCTATCTCAATCCTTCATCTGCATATTCCCACTACCCTAATCCTCCATACCAATCTGCCCATCCTACTCATACACCCAGACCTTCCTATCCTAAATCAACAACCACATCAACTTATCCTAATCCAACATCCGCATATACTTATCCTAATCTAACATCCACATTTTCTTATCCTAATCTGACATCCACATTTCCCTACCTCTATCCACCATCTCAATCTTCCCATCCTAACCCACCACCCCATTACCTTTATTACAACACACCGATCCACCATCCATGTCATCCAATCCTAATTCACCATTCCCATATCCTTACCTTAACCCTCCATCCAATCCTAATCCTCCATCTAATCTCAGTCCTATATCCAATACCATTCCTCCATCTAACCCTAATCCACCAATCAATAGCCCTAATCCTCTACCAATCCATAATCCTTCATCCACTCCTACCTCACCATCTCAGCCTAGAGTATTCAAATTTCTCAAAGTTCTCCAAGTACTTATAACAAATAAGACGTCCCCTACTCCACACCTTGAAGTTGTGAAATCATGCCATCCCAACCCATCATCCAAGGTCATTAGTGAAGAGACCCTTCTCCACCCAATACCTATCATTGATGATACCACCCCTACCACCACTCAAACTATTGAAACCATCACGTACTCTAAATCCATTGAGCCCCCATCTCCTACCATCACATCTACTAAATCCATTGAGCAACCACCTCCTACTCCACAAGCCATGGAACCCATCAATGACACCCAAATCCAATCCACTCCCCCTACTCCTAGATCCATCCATTCCCTTGAAGACACCCAAATCCAATCCACTCGTCCTTCTCCTAGTATCACCAAAATACATTCGCATGAATGCCTTGAATCCTCTATCCTTCCATCTCCCCCACTTGAGGATTCCATCCAACATGCCCCCATCATCCTGCCATCCACACAAGATGAGCCATGCCAAGAGCTTGATCCAAAGCATGACAACTTTCTCTAGATCAAGATCCTACCATCCCATTTATTCTACCTTAAGATCATATTCCCCCATCCATTCCCTCCCACAATCCCCTTGTCACTCAAGATTTTGTCACTCCATCACATGAGCTCCTATCACCTGCTATCACAAATCATGATCCTATCATATTGCCTAATCCCTCTCGAGACTCCTTATCGCTCACTCATCCTGATTCAGATGCTGCTATCCCATCATCTCCCTCTTATGATCCTCCATTGTCACCTAAACCTACTATCCCCACACCACTTGTATATCCCCTTGGTACCCTCACATTCTTCCATGGTGGTCTCCTTGCAAAAGAAAAACACAGCATATATACCACCCATCATCCTCCACCTAATGGTGGACTCGTATCATGTTTCCAGAATAACAAAAATCCTATCATGGATTGAATGCTCAAGAACATGAACTATAAAGGAAAAGGTTTAGGCCTTCATAAGCAAGGTATTTTAGAGCCCATCTAGGTCAAAGAAAAAATCTATATGCAAGGTCTTGGACCTATTTCCCAAGACTCACAATCTAAAGATGTTGGTACAACATCTAGACGTCCTCAATGAGCCTCTTCCAAAAGAAATATAGGCTCTTCCCATCACTCCACCAGATCATATGCTGCTATCTATTCTCCTCCATCTTATCACCTCAAAACAACCATCCATATTCCTCCTTCATCTACTCCATCCATTTTGGGTCCTTACATTCCTCCATCCACCATCTCCCATCCTCCATCTACTCCATCCATATTTCCTCCAAGTCCAACATCTACTTTGGTCCCTTATATCCCAAAATCACCTCCTCCATCTCATCCTTTCATCCATTCATCACCTATCCATGTTATCCATCATACACATCCCACTTGCATGTCACCTAATTAGGATCAACAAAGGGACATATCTACACATCCTCCATCTACACGTAATCCCCATAATCCTACTTCCAGCACTCCATCTGCATCCCCTCCACATCATCCATCTACTCGCACCCATCCACATGAATCTAAAGCTCCCCATGTCCCCTATAAAAGACATGATGAAGAAAAGAAAAATCAAATCCAAAATTCAAATCAAATTTGTAGGCCACAAAGGCCCATCAAAACAAAAATCAAAACCATGTGGATTCCAAAGAAAAAAGATGCCATTCCTTTAAATGAAAAATCTATAACAACATCCAAAGTTGCTAATCTAAAAGCCAAACATACACTTACTTCATCTCCTAAATTTTTTTTGGGTCCTTATGTCCCAAAATTCACTATCCCATCTCCTCCATTATCCCCACATTCTCCATCCATTAATCCTCCTATCTTTTCACATCCACCACCACATGTGCCAATGTTGGTCCTAAAAACATCCCCCCATCACACGCCTAGTCCATCATTCTCTCCATACCTTTTCTAGCATCCCATCCATTATCCCACATATCTTCCCCATCAAATCCCTCTAATTCATCCTCTTGCATAATCCATTTATCCTAATAAGGTTGTACCAACATCCCATAGTCGCTTCACACATGGGTTCTTAATACCTCATATGGAACTTGATGTTTGAGTCCTTCATCCATATCCTTATTGCATGTCTTCTAAATCCCCTTATCCGCATCCCTATCTTTATCCATCCCCATCTGTATTCTATCCAAAAAATCCCAAAAAGTTAAAAAAAGTCAAAAAAATCCAAAAATCCAAAAAAATATATCAAAAATATCAAAAAAGTAAAAAATAAAAACATTAAAGAAAAATAATTCGTCCAGTGGTGAAAAATTGGAAAACAAGCACCTTGGATAATTACCATGATAAAAACCTGGCAAACAGGCATCATGCGTAAATCCCCCATATAGTTTCCTTCCGCACTTGGGGGCAACTACATCTCCTTAAACCATCTCCTCTATCCTACCTATCTTCCACATTTTTCCATCATATCCCATTTATCTCCAAATCCCTCTATCCTCCTTGTAATCTTGATATAAATAGGGTCAAACATATAAACATGCTTTAGACACATCTTGGCATACATTCCCCTCACGCGTACACTATCCTAATCCTTATTTGCATTTGTCTACCTTCCTTGTCCATCCATCATGCTACCATTAATCTCCTTTCCTTATCCAGGAATCCTCTCCATATCCATATCACTCCCTTATTTTTCCCATCATACCATCTTCCATCCCTCATGCCTCATTATATATGACATATCTATTATGGGGCATCTTCTTCCTTTGTGACATAAGTCCTTGGAGACATCATTCATCCAAACAATCCCTGTCATCTTTTCATCCTTATCTTCCTACCTATTCTTATATCCTTACCAATCCACGCAATCCTTTTCATCTCCCTATCCTTATCCCCCTCTCCATCCATCATATCATCCCTTCCATCTCCACATCCTTATCTTCCTATCTATTCATCTCTATCCTCATGCCATCTCGTACTCCCTTGTCATTGATATCTAGCTATAGGCTAATCCCCATGAAACCCAATTCCGTCTATCTCATCACACATCTTTTCCATCTCCTATCCTTTCTCATCATTCATCTAACTGCCATATCATCCTCCCAATTCATTTTGATGATTTGGATAACTATCCCCTCCCTAAGCTTTTTGTAGTCCCTATCATCCTATCCAATCCACCATGTCTATCTTGTCTCATCCTATTGGTCTCATCCCCTTATCTAGGGTTATCTCATCATCCTTTATCCATTATTTGTCTTTCGCCCTTTTTTGAACTACGTTTCCCCTGTGCTTTAACATAGGAAAGGTTGATCATTTGAGCCGCTCCCGAGGCTCCTTCATCGGTCTTTCTGCTATGTCCGTCTGCTCCTTTATCATCTATCATCGGTCTTTCTACTTTGTCCATCTACTCCTTTATCATCTATCATTGGTCTTTTTTATTTTTCCATCCACTCTTTTATCGTCTATCATCAATCTTCATTGTCCACTTTTCCCTATTTTTCCATCCTATCTTTATCATCCATCGTGGTCTGTCGTCAGCCTTTTATCGAACTACGAGGGCTTTGTGCTTTCACGTAGGCAAGGCTAATCTTTGATCGTCCCCTGAACCCCTAGGTCTTTAGGGTGTGCTAATATCATGTATGATCTCTCTCGTGTCATTTTGTCAAGCTATGCCCTTATCTAGGTAGTTCTTAACAAAAAAGATCCACTTGTATCATTAGATCCAATCGATTTTGAATATCCTACATCATATCAATCTTTTAGTCTCATATCCATCATCGGTATCAACAAGATGCATCCTTCCTAACAGACCTCATCAATCCCATCCATCCCCTTGATTCTATGGCAAAGGACGTTTGAAATTCATTATGATCTTTTGATGCTTTTGGCTTTTATTTATCATTTGAGCTCCCTATCATCACTTGTTAGCGCCACCATGATCCATCATATTATGGTGTGTTTTGATTGGTCAACATAGGGGCATATCTTGATCTTTTTCTATTTTTTTTTATCTTCTCGATTGTCCCATGTAGTACCCACACAGATCCCTAAGATCTTGTGTTACATTGGGACATCCTTGTGTGCTTGTGGTTATCCCAATACCTGGCCCGACCAAGGTCATCGTGACTTTGGGGTGTTGGGATAGCCTTCTTGTTTGTTGTGTGTTTCATGCATTAGACACTAATCTTCCTTGGTCCTTTATACCTTGGTGTATCGTGTCTTCTGCTATAGCAAAAATCGGTACTCCTAAAGATGGAAAATTACATTTGGATTGCATTTCATCTCACATCCTCTCATCTATCAAAACCCCCAATCCATTCATCCTTCATCACTCTCCCTTCCCAATCTCCTCTCGCTTATCTCCCTATCTTATCCATCACTCTGCATCCTCTTCCTCATCTCCCTTTTCATCATTTCATCCATTTTGAGAGCCCTCATGTGTTCTCTTGAACCCGCATGTCCTCTCAAGGGGGCATCCTTCATCCCCAACTTTCATCTTCACCCCCATCATCTTTCTTCCCAATCACTCCTTTGATAACTGGGGCATCCTTCCCAATCTAACCATCTTCTTCCAGGTTCTATGTTTTAATATTCGTTAAAATGATCCTACTTCATAACACCATCTCAAAGAGGGGAAAAATGTAGACACCTAAATTTTGACACTTAATTTATCCAAACTTATCCCTTTTCATCTAAACATCCCCTTATCCACATTAATTAAGTAATATCACTATTATTTAATTAATACCTCTAAATTTCTTCTAATCCCTAAGGTATCTAGTTAAATAATTAAATACCTTCCCCCTTTCATCAAATGAATTAAATAAATATGAAATTTATTTAATTCCTCACATGTCACATCCTCCATCATTTTCATTTAATCCTAATTATTCTCCTAATCTCATCATTAGGAATGCGCACATGCCTAATCCTTGATTAGGATGTGTCACATCCTCCAACTTTTGCAAGTTGGCCCCTAATCTCTCTTAGCCACCTAACCCTCCTCTAATCCTTAATTAACTAGCCTAATCATTTTCCCAAGGAATTTTTAATTCCTCTTATCTTTCCAAGGAATATAAAATTATTTTTTCTCTTCCCCATGTGATCTTTGACTTGTCACATCAAGTCACATGTGAACTCTTCCCCATGGAATCTTTGACTTGTCACATCAAGTCACATGTGACAAGTGTTTATCTTTTTAGGCACCTTGTCTTATCCAAGGTACTTTCCACCTCTCCCTTAGGAACGTTGTCTTATCCACAAGATTCCCCAAGCATGTGAATTTTTAATTCACTTTTTATTCCTCCAGAGAATCTTCTCATCCCCCAAGGTACTTGAAAAGTACTCAAGTCCTTCTTCCACCTCATGTACCCTCCTTCCACCTCATTTACACATCACCATCCCTAAGCCATTTCACAATCCACATGTCAATATGTGAGGGCTTGTGAGTCCTCAGCTCACCATAGCCCTTCATCTTGACCTTGTTGGATGAGTCTTAACCATTGAATTATCTAGAGAATTCAACTTCCTCTATAAATACCCCCTCTGTTCTCTCATTTTGGGGGGAGATCATTGTGCTAACCAAACTCTTGCAAAATTTCCATTTCAGCCATAGTTAGCAAAAAATTTGTATTCCTTGCATTCATCATAACATTCTCATCCATTTTCCATCTATATTGCATCTCATTCGTACATCTTCTTCCATCAAGAGGAACATACATCATGTCAATGATCCAATGGCCAACCAAAGGAGAAGCTTAACAAGGTATTATCGTTCTATTTATTTTGTTAGGTTTAACTTTTAGCCCAATCTTGAGGTGTTAGGTGTTTAGGTGGTTTCTTGCATGTTTTGTGTTGTTGCTCATTTTTGGGACCATGTTTATTCCTGATCACACCAACACTGCATTGTTCTTAGGTTTTTCATTCATAATCAGTCGAAAAACTCATTTAGTTGCATTTATATCTTTCCATTTAGTCTTAATTACATCATATATTACATAATTTGAGTGAAGTAGCTAAATTATTTGGCCCTTTATTTCTCCTTTTAGGTGAAAAACCCTAGAAGAGCTAGAAATTCCTAGGTTGCCAAAAATCTACAGTTTAGCACCCCTGTATCTCCAAAAAATTGGATCATCTGGCTCCACATCTTCCATATGAACAAGAGGTCAGAGCATGACAATGTGCTCACATGCCCAAATTTTAAGAAGGGTGACCCCGGTACTCGTCGCTCTAACATCACAATAAATGAAATCGTGCATATAATGCTAAAGGGAGGCCAACATCACTAGCCCCCATGCATACTAGGTCCTCCAGAAGAGATCATGTGATAAGCCACAACCCATCGAAGACTAAATTCTCTACTCCATCGATCTAGAGCAACCAAACTTGAGATAACTACCACAATGATCAATCTAAAGGTCGATGCTCAACCTTTGTACATCTCTTGGTCTATCTAGGAGTTGACCAAGACAACAGATTCCTGGTCAAAAATGTCATGGAAGGAATCATAGCTAGTGTCAACATCATAGATCACATCCTCACCATGTATCAGCAAATGAAAAATATGCCATACATCCTCTAGCGTCATTGTCACCTCGCTGATAGGTAAGTGGAATGACGAGGTCTTGCTATGCCATCACTCACATAGCACTATCATCATCGCCAAATGTGTGTGGACTCACATGTACGCAATGTACCACAAACCAATCTCCCCTAGGTCCCCTTGTCACAACTTAGACAAATCACCAAGTCTAGATAAAACAGATGGCTAGTGCTCGCGGGACATCAAAGGTTGGATAACCTCCTACACCCACGAAGAGCACAACTTCAAAATTTTCAAAAATTGGCTAATTTTAGAGTTTTTATCGCATAAAATGACAATAGCGTCACTATAATTCAAATTCAAAACAGTGACACTCGAAGCATTCAAATTGAAAATATTTATATGCATCGCTAAACACATGTGTCACTATTGGAGCTTGGAAAACCCTAATCCTAAATTCTAAATCATGAGGTGTGTCACTATTTACATATGCGTCACGATTTGAAATTAAAAAAAACTAATTTTAAATCATGAACTATGTCGCTAATCGTACATACGTCGCTATAAATCAAAACAGTGTCATTGATTCTACAAATAGCATCGTTATATAGCGATGTTGCCAAAATTCAAAATTCAAAATGCAATAAATGTGCCTAAAAGTCAAATTTCAAATCAAGTTTCGAATTACATACTGGTGGTCCTACATTTGGAGGCCTCTAGTACTCACGAACCTAGTCAGAAATGTGTTGTGGGAGCACTTGTTGCTCCATTTCGTCAGAGGGTCAGAGCTCAAAATGCAAGAATTCTCTAAGGAATGAATGTACAAATGAATTTAAAATGACCCTTCCTCATGTATTTATGTTGGAAAATAAGGGTTTGTTGCCCTAGTTTAACCATCAAGCTAGGTTTTTTCACCATTTTCACCAATCTTTCCAAACTGAAGCTTATTTTGCATCATTTTTTGCATTTTTGGCATGTTTTTTGCATCCCAGAGCTTTTTTATACCCCTTGGGCAGCATTTTACCTTTGTCAAAAAATCAACCCAAAATTCAAAATTTATGCCCAATTTTTCAAGGGGGTAGGGAACCAGTTTATCCCTTCCACTGCCCGACAACAGTGGGGCATCAAAAAATTATATTTATTTATTTTATTTAAAAAATAATTTTTATCTAAAGGGCGTCAGTTTTTGAACCAATGCGTCAGGTAGCTCTCTTCAAAGAGGGGAAAAATGTAGACACTGAAAAATGTCCTGAATGATATCATGCACTCAAATTAGGTATACTAACACCATTTCATCTATTAACCTAATTAATCTAATTGGGTTAATTCACCCCCTTTCATGCTAACATTTTGTCATATCAAATTAAATAAATAAAATTATTTAATTTAGTCCCTAAAGTCATCTTATTTAATTGAAATAACCATAAGTTATTTTATTAAATGTCATTTCACTTTCTCCCTTTCATTAAATCACTTTATTTTGTGAAAATCGTCTAATTCCCCTAATTGCATAATTAAACCTTTATTTAATTAGCAATTACTAATTAATCTAATTCCCCCTACTTGCAAGGGAATACTCTAAGGGAATATTCCTCCTTTGCACATTCCTCCAAAAGGAATATTCCCATGGAGTATTCATTCCCCTTTTTCACATTGAAACTTTGTTATAATTGCTAAATTAACTATTTTCTTCACCCATGAGAATATTCCAAAGAATATTCTCTTTCCTCACTCATTTGAAAAAGGGGAATATTCCTTTTTTCAACAAACTTACTTGACTTCTTGAGCAAGTTAACTTGTGACCTCTTGTGAAAGTTGAAAGTGTGTTTGTTCGGAGAAAGGAGAACCCTTGATTAAATCTCATCATTGATTCTCATCCATTGATGAGAATCCATAATCCATGCCTTCAACTTCTTCCATCCTTGACCATTGATTAGCTTTTTCAATCTCAACCATTCATTTCTCATTTTCTCTCCTATAAATAAGTCACTATTTGGAGACAAATGGATGCATCTTTTTCAAAGCAAACTCATGTTGTTGAAATAATTCACTCACACTCACTTTTAGCATTTTCTTAATATAATTTTAGCTTAAATACTTGCATTTAATAGCTTAGCTTCCATTAATGGCTTCCATGGTAACCTAGATGCATACATTTAGCTTGTTTATTAATTAGGGTTTGAATATTTTAGCTTAGAATCCATTTAGATTAGCTTTGCATTTGCACATCTTAATCATTTTAGAATAAATCATTTTAAAATAGCTTGCATCATGTTAATCTAGTTTTAAGTCATGTTTCAACACACATCTATCAATGGTTTCATCAGTTTTCTTCAATAAAATTGATTGAAACAAGCTTATTATCTCCGGGATTGGGAAAGGGTCGCCATTCCACATCAATGTGACACCACTCCCACAATAGGATAAGTTTAAAATGGATTAGAATAGGTTTTTTCTAGCTTTTTTAGTTGAGTATGCTTAGTTTTAATGGATGCTTGGTTTAATTTGCATTTGATTGATCTTGTTGAGATTGGCGTAAGTGGCTTAATTATGCTTCGATTCTTCATGGTTGAAGCCTAATTGGACCATACTAATCCATTGGTCACAGGTCCCTTTAAATAAATTCAAGCCTAATTAGTTACAATTTTTGAGGGATAAAGCCCAACATTTAGAAATACCATAACATAATATTTAACATTAAGCAATGAGTGTCCTAGGTTAGTGACCTAGGATGCATTCACCATAGGGAGAATGGATCTTCACTTGCACCTAGGACATAAATTCACACTATGTTTTTGGTGGTATTTTAATCATTTCAAAATTATATTCAAATGTTGGCTTTTGTTATTTGAATTTTAGGAATTAATGTTAAGATATGTATAAATAAGATGTTGTTTCACTATGTTTCACCTAGAAATTTTTCATGAGCACTTAGTATTTTCAAGAGAAAATTATCAAGAGAATTCAAGAGCATTTTTGAGGCATTCAAGGGTAGAATTTTTCAAGATTATTGCAACAATTAAGATTCCATTATCATGTCAGATATTTATTGCATCATTCATGTTGTTTGAGCTAATATGGTGATGTAGAGTTCAATATCTATTCAAGCATATCAAAGACAATGTTTCAAGACAAGTTTCATGATCAAGATCCACATAAATCGAAGCCAATCCATTATAGTTGAAGATCTACAATTCAAGTTTCAAATAAAGGTTTGGTGAGTTGTTACATAGAGTTGTTCATTCATCATTCCTTTCATGTTTTTATTCATTTCAACATTTAATTACCAAAACAGGGTTTGACAAGGGAAAACCCCCATTCACCTAACAAACAACATTTTTCTCTCTTTGATGTGTGACTGCATATTTTAGGTGGAAGATCCTTTCAAGAGAAAAATTGAAGAAAGTTGCAAAGTTGTCAAATTTGCATGAAAAGTTGTGACTTCTCATAAACTCTTCCATAGGATTTATTTCTAGTTGTCCAATAGTGAAAATCAGGAATTAAGGAGTGCAGGCATAGCAAAAGAGAACCCAGAAAGGATTTTTGTAGAGCCCTAGCTAGGACCCATTCGCCATAGGGCACTTGAGTCCTTTGTGAGGTTTAAAAAGTGACTTTTGGTGAATGGTACACATCATTCTCCCCTTTCCAGGTCTACCTTTTGATTAATGTTTCTATCAGTTTTAAATATTGTCCTTCATTTGCAATTTATAGCTTGCATTTTGGAGTTTACTTGATGATTGTAATCTTTCTCCCCAAAGTGTTGTTTGACCTACACCCCCAGTCATAGCAAAAAATGGAAATTTACAAATTCACAACTTGATTTGACTCACCTCAAGGTTGATTTCCATTTCATTGTGTGGGTCTCATTTCCTTGAATGAAATTAGAAAAATAGCTCCTTAGGTGGTCCATACCCATATTTTGATCCACTTAACCCCCTATTTTTCATTTTTTCACATTTGATAATATGATTTCTACTATTTTTGAAGCTCCTCCTTTGAGGGTCCATGTTTGTAGTTCAAGAACACATTGTATTTTTTAAGATAAGTTATGTGGTTTCTTGAAAATATTTTATTTCCATGGTATCTTTAGTGAGAAAACATGCCCTATACTTTGAGGCATTTATCATTGCTAGCCCTTTTCATTTTCTCTCACACTGTCAACTATTTGTCACCCTATGTTTTCTCAACATCAACCATGAGATGCCTCTGGAGAAATTTTTGCAGACACCTAAAAATGACCTAGGCCTACAAGCTTCAATTTTACCACTTTCGTCCTAGCATAATTACAACATTTAATTATGTCCTTGGTTGACATTCGACTATTGATTAAATAATTCATAATTATTTAATTAATTCATTTCACTTATTCTTCATGATTATTAAATAAATAAATTTTATTTATTTATTAAATACGTCATTAATTGTCTAAGTCTTCCCTTAATTAAATAAATCTCTGAATTTATTTAATTTCCCTTTCTACATTTAATTCTTCCTGATTATTAAATAAATCAATTACATTTATTTATTTAATATGTCACCAATCCTCTTAATTAAATAAATTGATTAATTTATTTAATTAATTAGTCTTATCTGCTAAATTAAATAATTAAATTTAATTATTTAATTGCCAATCAATATTCTTCTCATTTTAAATAAATTAAATTATTTAAAATGTCATCTCAATCTTAACTGTCAGTCTATTTTGATAAATAATCTGAAAAGATTATTTATTATCTCACAAAATCATTATTTTGAATTAATTTAATTCAAAATAGTAATTAATCTTCCAAAAATCAAGTAATCGGGCAGATTCTTGATTTTCCAAATCTTATCTTCTTGATTTTTTGAATCTCACAAATCAGGCAATCTTATCTTCTTGATTTTTTGAAAATATTTATTTCTTTAATTAATTTTCTCATTTATTCTCCACCGTCGATTCGATTATTTGAGATATTATTCTGACCATTCGATTAAGGATTTTTCCCTAACCCTAATTAGGGATTCTCAGATTTAATCTGGACCTCTCATCTTAGGTTCTCAGCATCAATTAATCTTGTCCATCCACTCAAAATGACATTTTCTATAAAATGGCATTTTCCTCTCACTTTTCAATGACACACAGACACGCTGACATTTTATAGGAATTTTACTCACTTGCATTCTTAGAATTGGCATTATTTAGTATTTATATTTGATCAAGTTTAGACATTGTCATAGTCATAGGAATTTAGACATAGCATAAATCCTTCAAAGCTTGGTGTAGGACTTAGGCATTTGCATATTTGCTCACACGACAAATCTGAGGGAAACATCATCCAGCAAGCAAGAAGGTATAACAAAAGTAAATCATGGAGGTCTCAGCGATCAAGTATAATAGTTTGGTATTTTACTTCCTTTGTGTTTTGTAAGATCTTTGGGTTTCATTGTCTTTATTGTTTATTGCTAACACTCCTAATCAAACCTAAAAAGAAATCCCTTGATTACATTGGTGAACCCGACTCCATTTTTCTAGTTTTTCATATGTTTTTTTTGTGTTTTCTGTTGTTTTGTAGGTATAGGTATGGATCGACACAACTATTTTCTTAAAACATTGTGAAACATTTGGTGCGTCGCGACGCATCTGCTGACAGAAGAGCTGCAATCACCCTGATAAGCCGCAACTGACATATGGAATGACGCATCTAATCAGTGGTGCCACAATTGAAGTCCAGAACGATGCATCTACTCTGTCACACTGCATCTGATTGGTAAAAAAATTTCTTTCATTTTTGTCATTCAGATTTTTAGATTTTAGGGTTTTGCTGATTTCTGTTTCTTTCCTAGTTTTTCTGGTTGTCTAATTTACTAGTTTTTCACTCCGGCATGTTAGCTAGATTATATTTTTGTGTTACTAATCTTCATTTGTAGCATTTGGCAATCACTATTCAGGTGTCGAAGATCATTGCATTAAGAGACTACTAATCTTTTGTTTGCAAATTTGAATATCGAAGACAAGATAAACAAACATTGTGCTTTTTTTTATAGATTAGCAAACATTTGATTTTGGTGCATATAAAAAAGAATAGTCATGTCTTCTTTGTTTGAGTGTGTTTGTGGAATGGTAGGTGAGTATGCTCTCACTTGGTGAAAACCTCGTGATCAGAAAACCATACCCATTCTTATCTGTTATTACCCTAACTTGGTATATCAGAGTATCCTCTCCCCTCGTGCTTTCGGGTGATCTTGGGTGTAAGAGAAATGGTTACCAACTCTAGAAATTGGGCCTGCCTAGGCATTTCATCACCCCAACATGACTCAAACTGGCAATGGAGCTAAAGCCAAGCTACCCCTGACCGGTATATAAATGTAAACCTTAAGGGAAAACCTAAGGTTGCTTGTGCAGATGTGTCATACGGACGAAGTTGTACTCCCCTAAAACCTGTTGAGCTTAACCTCTTCAGGCTAGAGTGCCACCTTAATGGTGATTAATCTCTTGCCCCATGTATGTCCACTCAAACGGGGGTCCCTAACTAAAAACTCTTGTATAGAAAGCCAAAATCCTTCTATTTGCTAGTGCAGCACCAGTCGGTGTGAAGGCATCCACACTTTCACAGTTTGTAGTAGAGGTGATTAGCTCGCCATGGGAGTTTCATGGGGGTTGGAAGCTTGGTTGGCCTGAGAAGAGAGTGCATTGTAAGGGGGAGCCCGTGTAGCCAAGCTTATGAATTCACACGCTATAGATATGCGGTTGGGGAAACCCACGTGGAATCTAGCGAATATTGTCATGGCCTAACCTAGGATTGTGCTTATCTAATGTGTGTTTGGTTACTTTTAAAATGCTGTGTTTGTTAAGTTTTTTCTGGTTCTATCACAATTCGAAACAAAAAATTCTCCAAGCAGATCAAAATTTCCATCAAAATGACAAGAAAAAAATCATTTTGAAAGTAAACTAAGTCGCATCTGTCGAACCACAACTAATTTTATGCAACACAACCGATCTGTTAAACTGCATCTGACACTTATAATGCTGCATCTATAGGTGTCGTGATGCATTTGAACACTGAAAAGCCACATATTCCAAATCAAGTCGTATCTGACAATCCAAAAGCCGCAATAGCAAAAATGAACCGCATTTGCTAAACTGTGACGCATTTGCAGCTTCAAACGATGCATTTTCCTGTCAAAATTTTAAACTTTACAGTCAAAACCTGAGGTCTTCAAATTTTCAACCATTTGTCAACCATTGTTTCTAGGGATATTCTGTCAGAAACCAAACTTGAAATTGCTCAAAGTCTTGACCATTAGTTTGCATTCATCACCATAGGTTTCATACTTCATTCTTTTTCGTTGCATACATTTGGCATTAGATTATCCCTAGGTTCACATTTGGAATACTTAGGATTAAGAAAATCTTAAGCACACTTTGCAAAGTCATTGTTTTCAAAATTAGGCCCTCTTGGACTAAGTTATCAAACCCTCTTTTTAGTCCTTGTCCTCTTTTGTGAGATTTTTCCAACTCAAAAGTCTAGTTAGGAAGACTCACTAGTCATTTAGACCTTGTCAACTTGTCATTTCCAACAAAGTCCTTTAGCAATCAAAATCGAAAAAAATCCGAGCCTAGAAGTACTTAGATAACCTTGTCTTACATTGTTACACATTGCATATCCTATTCACGAAAATCCAAAAACATTAGTCAATTCTAGTCATCATCTTGAACTTGGACTTCACGTAGTGTCATACTTGCATTTATTTGTCATTCCCATTTTAGCAATCTCATTTATGGTTGAAACTAGACTTCAAAAACAAAAGAGACAAATGGAAAACTTTCGACAAGACCCCACGTTTACTGTCAACAATCCTCCACATGACCCAAACTGGACCTTTTACGATCCATTTTTAGACAATCAACCTCCAATAACAACACAATCCTCATCAAATAGTCCATTCGAACAATTCTTGCAAAAAGATGAAAATGGCCAATTACTTCAGGAAAACGTAGAGGCATTGACACAAGACCCAGAGGCCTATCAGCTTGTTGAAGCAATGGTCCGTCAGGACAGAGATAGATTCTTAACTATGCTATTGAGTGAAGGAGCTAAGTTACAACAAGGATTTGAAGTTAACACGCTAAATTTGACACATCCTGACCCTAATGCCAATAACGCACATAACATGTCACATAGTGGTCAACTTCCAAATACTATGAGCAATACTTCCTTTGGGACCACGACGACAATGAATACCACTCCCAACATCCCAAACACCCCCAACATCCCCAACACCACAAATATCATGACAGTCAATACCACGAAAGTAAATGCCACAGGGGCATCATCAAGTCACAACAATCCCCCCTAGACAACTCCATCTACTACCATGAACACAACTTCGTCATATTTGTCCAGTGGTATTTCATAAAATCCTTTAGGAGGAGGCACAAGACGTGTATTTATCCAAGGACAACAACAAAACATTAACACGACAACACAGTCAAATGTCATTGCCTCCCAAGGTACAAACACAAACATTCCCCTTGTACAAAATCAACAATTTACATAAGGTGGCAAAATAACACAACCCATGACATCATTAACACACCATAACATCCATGGTCATAACATCCCCCAAATAACGACACACATGGCTGGGGGACACATCCCAACCTACTCATCTAACATTCATACTCATCAACATGCACCCAATCGTAACCTTCAACACCAACATGCACCCAATCATAACTTCCAATACCAACAACATGTCAATCTGCACACGTCATACATACCATAACTATCCATACCGCCACAATAGACCAATATTCACACACAACAAACAGGAACACATGGTGTACCAGACAATCCAACGTACGAAAACATAAACGACCCTGATATGGATGCCCTCAAAACAAGAATGAGGGATATGGAGAAGACTATCCAAAACATGTACATTTCAGGCAAGAAATTAGAAATATCATATGACCTAACTGTATACCCATTTGACATGAACTTATACATGCCTCCATTTCCGCTAGGATATGTGTCACCCAAATTCACAAAATATAGAGGCAAGACAAATCCCATTGAACATGTTCGCTAATTCGCAACCAATTGTATGGACATCACCTACGAAAAAACATACTTGATGAGACCTTTTTCTAAAAGCTTGGTGGTTCAAGCCCTTGAATGGTTTTCAACTCAAAAGGATATCCAGACATGGGATGAGCTTAAACAAAAATTCATAAGAAATTATGCATACAACATCGACATGGATACCTCTATCACTAGCTTGTGCAATCTCACAAAAGAGGATGCTGGTGAGACATTTATTCCATTCTTTCAAAAATGGAGAAGTCTTTCTAATCGATGTCACATTGACATTCTTGAAAGGGAAAAAGTTGACATGTTTGTCCAAACACTTCTAGGGCCCCTAAAATTTTCATTGTAAATACATTGTTGCAAAAACTTCACAGAACTAGTTGAAAAAGGGGTCCAGATTGAGAAAGCCCTTATCACAAAGGGAGAACTGAGATATGGTTCCAAAAACACAAACGTCAATCCACCCGCCGACAAAAACAAATATTGGGTTAAAAATAAGCACGTTACAAATGACGGTGTTGTCAACTCCAAGACTACAAACATTGTAGGCCCTATATTGGCCCTGAAAGGTGTTCAATAGAAAAATAGACCAACAACGACATTGACACCTCCTCCCAATACTTCTTCAAACAACCAAAGTAGTCAAAAAAATTAGGGACAATACCGTCAAATGAGACAATTTCCTAGGGGTCGTACATACACCCATTTGGGTGAACCCATTGAAGAAGTCCTTAAGAAAAGCCTCCAGCATGGGGTCATCATACTTCCGGAACCAAAATCATATGACCCAAGACAATTCAAACCAGCATGGTGGAATGACAATGCACTTTGTGAATACCATCGAGCAAAAGGGCATACAACCTCTAACTGTCGACAATTGAAAAACATAATACAAGATCTTATCGAAAGTCACACTATCAAAGTAGGTGGATCACAATTCGCCTCCAATTCATATCATACTATCCACAAGAATCCACTGTAGGACCATGGTTCTCATAATGCTTCCACTTCAGGTCCACAGAATCAAGCTAACTTTTCCTAAGTCAAGTATGACTATTCTGGTGGACCTATTATAAACAATGTCTAAACTGACAATGAATACATCAATACCATTATGGTTAGAAGAGAACCCCAATGTAATGCTACTACTCGAAGTGGCAAGGTCACTATAGTTGGTTCACCTCTCGCTAGACAAGCCAAAATCACTATACCAGGCCCATCTGCTAAACAATCACAACCTACTCCATCTGCCAAATAGCCAAAACCTGTCCCAACCACACAACAATGGAAACCCAAAAGTCAGTTCAACCTCATTGACCAGCTAGGAAAAATGCCCGCACAAATATCTATCCTTGAGTTGCTTTGTATCTCTCCTCTGCACAAAGAAATCCTAGATAAAACTCTCCTAGAGTCATCAGTCCCCAAGGACATTGATGTTAATCAATTTGAAACTATGGTGGGATATTTCACTACGCCGCACCACGTCACCTTCTCAGATCAAGATTACTCATCACATAAAACCAACCACAATGACACATTACACATAAAATTTTGTCCACAAGCACAAAGTTAGACGAGTTTTAGTAGATGGTGGAGCAGGATTGAACATATGCTCCCTCAAATTGGTTAAAGCTCTAGGGTTCTCTGATGCGTGCGTAGACCCAACGAAAAGTATAGTGATCACAATATATGATGACGAGGAACGCTCTTCATGTGGCGTTATCTCTCTCCCAATCAGAGTGGGACCGGTCATCGTGGACACGACTTGCCACGTCCTGGATTTAGAACTCACGTATAACATATTGCTAGGCCGTCCATGGATTCATGCCTTAAAAGTTGTCCCATCCACATACGACCAATGCCTCAAGTTTCCATTTGACGGCACAGAAGTAACCATATACGGAGACCCTAACCCTTTCCAGTATTGTACAAACTTAAGGGGTATCTCTGAAAAATAGTACCTATTAACCGAGAAGCACCTGGCTTCTCATCATCCAAGTATATTGACCCTTCCACACTCACGTCATCTTCCACATCTGCTCCATCCATGTCTTCCGCCATACCACCACCTTCCACTAGCCCTAAGACTGAATCCACTGTCAAAATCCAGGACCTTGGCTGTGGTGAATTCAAACTGCACACAACATATAGCATAACAACAATGCCCAGGTCTCCCAAGGACTATGGTCGTCCATGTTTCAGAATGGAACCTCGAGAAACCTTCAAAGTTCCACCGAATACAATTTTTATCAAGTGGGGAGACATGAGTGAGGAAGACCTTGTTGACATCACAGGATGGATCTATAAGGATACGGTCACACTACCCCCATTACCAGTTCAAAGATATGGCAAAGGTTATGAGATAATGAAGGCCAAAGGCTACGACGGTACTAGTGGCCTAGGAAAAAATAAAATTGGTCGAAGGGAGCCCATAGAAACTTTTCAAATTCTGAAGTATCTTGGATTAGGGTTTGGATCACCCGACAATGATGATCGACATATCTCAGGACTTTCAAATGAGCGAGTACATGCTTCAGATAGTGTAGAGACTATTAGGGAAAACCTCACCGAAACGGACTCCCATGAGTGGGAATTTGGCTCAGAACGATCCCTAAGTGACTGTTGTCTTGATGATTTATTTATCGAACTAGGGGAATAGACTTCTAAACAACGGTTTTGGAAAACATTCAAAATTGAACAGGAACCAAATAGTCAAAGTCCTACTACCACCTCCCATGTCATATAACACCTGTCATCTAAACCCCATCAGTCCAATCCATCTGAGGTATCAGACGACATTGACAACCAGGGCTCTACAACCTTCACTCCTTATTTTGACAATGAATATGACACTAGTGAAGGAGAATATTGGATAGAGTCTGATGTTGAGTTGGATGATGATAATCTCATCTACATCATCACTGAACACGTCTGTATGTTGTTTGCATCCTCACCCCAATTCACCAACATGGATGATGGCATCTCCTTAGTTTACCTTGACCTAGTCGATTGGGACTAGCAAGGACCACCAGTGCTAGATACATTTCAAAATGATGAGGCAATTGTTGAATTTATTGGAATGAGAGAAGGCATACCCAGTGAGGACCACAAATCAGGATTTGATATTGATTTAGACTGCACGACATACTTCAGTGAGACTATTCAGTCCTCTAGTCACAAAAGTAAAAGTAAAAATAAAACAAAAAGTGAAACGTCTCTAGGTGAAAATTGAAAGGCACCTCTTGATGATAAAATAGTAAAAATAAAGGACATATCTATGGGTGAAAACCTCTCTAAGGTGCCCAAAGATGGAGGACTAGACTTTCTCCGCGTGCAACAGAAGAAATCGACCATGCTTATTGAGGACACAATAGAGGATAACATTTCAACTGCAAAGGATCCCAAGATGGTCCTCTTTGCTGCATCATTGACTGACGAAGAGAAACCAGAATTTCATAAATTCTTTGTAGAATAGAAAATCAACTTCGCACATGGTCCTATGCTGACATGCCAGGATTGGACCTAGAACTGGTTCTGCATCATCTCCCACTATTACCTAATGCTAAACCAGTCAAGCAGAAGTTGCACAAAATGCAACCCTAAGTTGCCCTATTATTCAAGGCCGAGTTAAAGAAATTGCTAGATGCCAGATTCATAAGGTTTATTGACTATGCTGAATGGATTTCTAATTTGGTCTTGGTCACAAAGCCAAATGGGTTGATCCGTGTATGTACAAATTTCTGAGACCTAAATAGAGCGTGTCCAAAGGATGACTTTCCTTTGCCAAACATTGACATCATAGTTGACCTAACTACAGGATATGAGATGCTATCCCTCATGGATGGTTTCTTTGGCTATAATCAGATTCGTATTGCTCTTGAAGGTCAACACAAAATGACATTTACTTGCCCATGGGGCACATACTGTTGGAATGTCATTCCCTTTGGTCTTAAAAATGCAGGTGCCACATATCAAAGGGCTATGACCACGATCTTCCATGACATGATGCACAAAATAATGGAGGATTATGTAGATTACCTCTTAGCCAAATCAACAACAAGGAAAGATCATTTGAAGGTACTCGACACAATTTTCAAGAGACTTGAAGAGTACAAAGTTTGATTAAACCCTAAGAAGTGTGTTTTTGGGGTCACATCAGGTAAACTCTTGGGGTACATAGTTTCACGAAGAGGAATCGAGGTCAATCCGGAAAAGGTCAAAGCAATCATAGACATGCCTCCGCCCAGAGGAATCAGTGAACTCAAAACTATGCAAGGTAGAGTACAATCTATCTGGTGTTTCATAGCCCAATTGGCATATAAGTGTCATCCATTTCAGTATCTATTGCGCAAGGGTATCCCCTTTGTATGGATAGATAAATGTCAAGAGGCCTTCTAGCAAATCAAAGATTATCTGTTGTCAACACCAGTCCTTATGCCTCCTATTAATGGAAAACCATTAATTCTATGCATCTCAACTACTAGTTTAGCACTAGGGGCATTGTTAGCACAAAATGATCATGAAGGAAAAGAAAGAGCAATCTATTACATCAGTCACACACTGATAGGGTATGAGTTGAATTACACATACATTGAACGTGCATGCCTCGCTGTTGTCTTTGTGTCCCAAAAACTATGACACTATATGCTCAGTCATCAGACACAGTTGGTTGCCAAGATTGATCCACTGAAATATCTCTTAAGTCAGGTGGAATTAACAGGTCAGCTGGAAAAATGGGTCATGATACTAAGTGAATATGACATATAATATGTCGAGTGTAAGGCAATAAAAGGGAAGGTAATAGCAGATCAACTAGCAGATGCACCAATCCAAGTCACTCATCCACTAGTAACTGATTTTCCTGATGAGTCCACTTTTCATGTGGAACCAGCGGCACCATGGAAGCTATATTTTGATGGGTCTCATACTGGTCATGACTCAGGCACTGGAATCTTGTTTATCACACCACATGGGGATTCAATTCCTAAATCATTCAGGATCACTTTCCCTTGTACAAATAACATTGTCGAATATAAAGCACTAGTCACAGGTCTCAAGTTGGCAATCAAATGGAAAATTTAGACGTTGCTTATATTTGGGGATTCCCAGCTCGTGATCAACCAAGTGAATGATGACTATGAAACAAAGGATGAGAAGTTGCTTCCCTACAAGAGGATGGTGGACAGTTTCCTGACATACTTCCAATTGATTTATTTTGAACAAATCCCCAGGGCATAGAATAAGGCAGCTGATGCAATGACTACTATTAGTTCTCTCTTGGACATCCCTAAAAATGTGTCATAATTTGAGTTCTTAGTAGAATAGCTCTTGATACCGATGTATAATATCCCAGAATCAGAAATGGTTTGCAAACTTGTTGGTCCCAACTCTCCCTGGTATCAGGACATTTACAACTACCTAAAGTCTCAAACCCTTCCACTGAACCTATCCAATAACCAAAGGAAGCCCTTCATTAGAAAATCTGCAAGGTATTCCATTGTCAGTGACACCCTTTACCCCCATTGTTTTGAGGATACCCTCCTTAGATGTCTTGACACCGATGAAGCATGTACAACCTTACGAGAAGTGCATGACGATATATGCGGATCTCATTCGAGTGGTCCTACTCTAGCTAAAAAGGTAACAAGACTCAGGTATTATTGGCCGAAAATGGAAAAAGATGCAATTGAATATGTCAGGACTTGTCGCAAATGTCAAATTCACAGTGATTTGGTCCATGCTCTAGCACAAGAACTTTAGCCGATCACTTCTCCTTGGCCCTTTGCTCAATGGGGACTCGATCTCGTGGGTAATATTCATCCAACCTCATCCAACGGCCACAAATTCATTATTACCGCCACTGAGTATTTCACAAAGTGGATTGAAGCCATCCCATTGACATATATTACCGACAAACAAATATCAAAGTTCATCCTTAACTACATCATTTTTTGGTATGGCCTTCCGTAATCCATCATCACTGACAACGGATGTCCGTTTAAAAACCAAGATGTGCGTGAGTTATATGATCGATTCCATATCCAACACCACTTTTCATCTCCATACTACCCACAAGGAAATGACCAAGCTGAAGCATCCAATAAAACCATTATCAAAATTCTCAAAAACACTGTCAATGACGCTGGCCGTGATTGGCACATACAACTCAACCCTGATCTGTGGGCTTACTGAACTAGCATTCGTACGCCTACAGGGGCCACCCCATTTTCCCTAGTATTTGGCGTTGAGGCCATCTTACCCATTGAGGTCAAAATTCCTTCACTATGAGTCTCCCTGAAGGGTCTAACTAATGAAGAGGAGTACCGAAAATCACGCTTGCAGGAGCTAGAAATGCTGGAAGAAAGAAGGAAAAATTCACTAAACCATCTTCAAGCATATCAGAACCGTCTTTGTCGTAGCTACAATAAAAAGGTTATGGTCAGAAAGTTTGACATTGGCGACCTAGTTCTCATGCAGAACCCCAAGAATCAAGCAGATAGAGAAAAGTTAAGAAAATTTTTTCAACCTAACTAGCTGGGTCCATACATTATCATATCTTCTTTTGGTTATGGAGCTTATCAACTGGCAACTCCAGATGGAGAACAATTGATAGAGCCCATCAACAGTTTACATCTCTGAAGGTTCTATGCATAGCATAAGAGGATGGAGCTACAAACCATAAAATACAAAAAAAAAATTAAAAAAAAATTAAAAAAAAAATTAAATGGTCAAGAAAATAGTAAAGAGAAAAATGATTCATTCAATAGTGAAAACTTGGAAAACATGCACTTTAGATAGGTACCATGGTGAAAACCTGAAAAATAGGTGCCATGCGTAATCAATCATTGCTCTGCCATCTATTGTCACATTATCTAACTTGGCCTAGGATGAAAGGTATTTCCGCCACTATTACGCAAATCACCGTAACATCCTACCCTACCTGTCATAATGGATAAATGATTCACATCAAGTCCTGATGACTGTCCATCTAGTAAGTTAGTAGCATCCCATCCATATTCCCTACAAACGGCTAAGTCTTGGACCTGACTGGGGGCAAAAATGTTTATCATGAAACTGCAGTGGATGTCACACATGATCTTGGCAATTGGAAAAAAGTCCTGAAAAAAGACAAAAACATTGGAAAAAAGTCTTGAAAAAAGACCAAAACATTAGCAAAAAGTCCTAAAAAAAAGACAAAAACATCGACAAAAATTCCTTAAAAAAGACAAAAACATTGGCAAAAGTCCTAAAAAACATCGAAAAGTCCAAAAAGACCAAAACATCGCAAAAAGTCCTAAAAAAAGACAAAAACATTAGCAAAAAGTATTGAAAAAAGAAAAAAAAGACCAAAAGATCGCAAAATGTCCTAAAAAAGACCTAAAAATCATAAAACGTCCTGAAGAAAACCACAAACAAAAACACCAGACTACTCAAAAAGTGCAAACACATTGTCATCTCTTGTCAAAGTCTATCATATCAATCAGTCTTTGTCATTGTCGAACTATGTTGTCTCTGCGCACTTGCTATGTAGGCAAGACTCACATTTGAGTCCCCGAGACATTAGGTCAGTCCTTTTAGGTTTGTCAAAATAAAATCATGACGCAATCTTTGCTCATCAAGAAAAAGTCATTGGTCATGTCAAACTACGAGGTCTCTGAGTGTATGACGTAGGCAAGGCCATCTGTTGATGAGCCCCCAAGGCCGCACTAGGTCAGTCCATTAGGGTTCATGGCACTACACTGGCACACACGTAAAAAGTATTCAATCATTTTCCACATGGAAAAAATCCAAAAAATAAAGTAAAACAATCATTTATTTAGCATGGAAATCTCATCAGCACATCACTCATATCATTAGGGAAATATCGGCATATAGTCAAACACAAGTCAAACTTAGTCAAAGAAAGTCAAATCATCATAAACCAGTCAAACTGTTAAATTTCAATTAGTCTTCAGATGAGTCCTTCTGAATGATAACCTCTATCATTTACGCCTTTGGATGTGTCCTTCCTAGGCATCGTCATCGTCATTCGACATTTTGAGTGATCCTCTTGACATCTAAAGATCACTCTTCATGACATCATTATTCTTCAGATGTGTCCTTCTGAAGAACCAACTCTGTCATTTATGCCTTAGGATGTGTCCTTCCTAGGCATCGTCATTATTTCGAGGGACCCCTTACGACCATTAGGGATCAAATCCTCTCGAAATCGACATTATTCAAGATGTGTCCTTCCTGAATTCACCAATTCTCGACATTTTTCAAGATCATTAAAACTTCAAACATTTGGACATCTCGACATTATCAAACATGGCATCTTAGCATCAGAATAGTGGATATCCAGACGCACTTGGCAAACACTTGACAATTGTCTTTTAGTTTTTATCATGATATTAGTTATTCAGCGAGATCCCACTAAGCAGGATTTAGAGAAGCAATGATGTATCATGTCAATTGACACGCATGACTACTAGTTTCTCAGCAAGGTTCTAATTTTGGGATTTAGAAAAAAAATGACATATCATGGTAATGACTTTTTCTTTTTGTATTTTTACAATCATGCTACTAGTTTCTCAAGGATGTCCTGGAAACAGGATTTAGAGAAGTAGCGACATTTCATGATTTGTCCTTGTCCTTTTTCTGCATGTGGTTGATTATGGAAAAAATACTAGGGCAAGCACACTCCTAGTATGAGTCATGATCATCCTTGTCTGTGACTGTTTGTCTTACGTGATGGTACAACCTTGCAAACCTTGATCTATGTCATATCATGGTGTTTCTTGGCAATTACAATAGTTTTCCCAATGATGATTAAGAGCAATAAGTACTAATGTCCTATGGTAAAGATTTGAAGGATTTGGTCTAGGAATTAACATGCATTTTTGTAGGTCTCATCATCTTCTCCTCTTTGGTTTGGTCATCTTCTCTCATCAAGTTTTGTCCTCTTCTCTAGTCCATCTCACGATAATATTTTGTGACATCCAAAAACATAAGTGCATACATGATCATATAAATATTGCATTAGATCCATACATACATCATCCATGTCATCAAATCATATACATAAACATTGCATTAAACATAATCATCAACATCGCATTTGTTACTAAATACATCATGCACATCATTAACATAGTCATATAAATAAGCATCATAGGACATACATGGCATCATAAATTAAGCATCATGCATCATAAATCATATCATAAGGCATTAAATTAAAGAACATTACATAAGGAATCTAAGTCGCATCAAAACTACATCATCATATAGTATCATCTCAAAAATGTACAATGTCACAGGATAAAGTCAGGAGATATCCCAAAAATGGAGCAGGCCCAATAATATACATAGTGTGTCTGAATAACAAAAGGCCCCTAGGGTAGTCTCTCATCATCCCCTCGAGGCGACGAATGTGGCGGCTGAAGCTCTATCACTGACACTAAAACAATAGGTGGACCTGTCACAACCTCTGTCTGTGCCACTACTGGAACTGAGAAGGCAGGTGTCATCCCAACAGTATAAAACATCAACGATGTCACTACAGCCGGACTCTAAGAAGTAAAGGGATCAACCACTGGTGGTTGTACATGTCCTGACCTCTGCACTAAACTAGTCGACCTATGACTGTGCCCCGAATGGTGACTCGAAGTGTGCCTGTGTGAATGATGGGACCTATTCCCTGAAGTGTGTCCTATCGAGGTAGACCATCCCGGCACGAGTATGACTCCTGCTGCCAGTAGCACTGCCTGATCTACGGCCACTGCCTCTCTTCGACAATGACCTTAACAAAGTCAGATCATGTCACTCTGGTAGCACTGCCTGCTCATATAAAGTCCTGTACTACCCCAATCTCGTGTTAACCCTGGCCAACTCCCGATCTATGTCTCACATGGGCCCTATGCATAATGCTGCAAAATCTGTACACCACTGAGCTGCATCTTGCTGATGGATCACTGCCTGATCCCGCTCTACCTAGGCTACCTCCAACGCTGACTATAAGGACCTGACCTATGCCATGCTGGCATCCAATCTCTGTTGTAGGTCTGCTACCCTCTGATCTACTGTGGCATCCTGGGGAAATCCTGAGCTGGAGGGTATCTCCTCCTCTCCCTCTATCATCTGCCATCTGAGGAGCCTCTCAGCCTCATCCATGGCATCATCCTCGTCATCATCATCCTCTACCTCCTCCTGTCCTCCCGCCACCTCCTCCTCCTGGCCTCCTACTGCCACATCCACCTCCTCCTCCTGGCCTCCCACTGCCACATCCACCTCCCGCTCCTCCTCATGCCTCTCCTCTATCTCCCCCTCATGCCTCTCCTCTACCTCCTCCCCATGCCTCTCCACCTCCACGTCCACCTCCGGCTCCTCCTCGTGCCTCTCCTATGCCTCCCCCTCATGCCTCTCCTCTGCCTCCTCCTCATGCCTCTCCTCCTCCTGTCTCTCCTCACCCTCTCCCTCCTCTCTAGGCTACTCCTCTCTCTCCCCCTCCTCACCAACCTTGGGGATAACATCTAGGGCTACCCTCGCTGCACACTGTCACACTCTTCGGGCCTGTCTCTGCCCATCCCGTCGTCATCTCCAGCCATCTCTGCCATCATCTCCACCTCTTCTTCCATCTCCACCCCTACCCCCATCTCTGCCTCCATCTCCACCCCTCCCTCCATCTCCGCCCCTGCCTCTGCCTCTCCCTCTGCCTCCATCTCTGCCTCTACCACCTCACTTGGCTCGTGGCACCCACGGAATAACTGACCGTCTGTCCACTGGTGCTGGCCTGTCAAGATCTGTTAATGGAACGGGTCTGCGTGCCTGCCACCATAAATCATAATCTGGGGTCGTCCCTAGATCGGCTACTCCTCCCCTCCAACCCCAAGCCTAGGCCACTAACCCGTCAATCTGCTGTGTTGCAAATGCCAATGGGATGGTTGACCCCCATGCATACTCGGTTGTCCCCATAGGTACACCCTGCTGCTCTCCGAACTACCTAAGAACACATTGCAGTAGATACATCTCGATAATGAAAGACGTCTACACTATCCTACCAATAAGATACCTATACTATCTTTAGAAACTAAGGTGCTCAACCTCAAAGTCTCTATACGGCCTCCAGATAAATGTCACCATGGTGTCGATCCTATGCCTCCACCAACCGGTCTCACCCATCCATGTCTGCTATAGCGCACCGGCATAGTAGTAAGCGTAGGGCATCCCCTTGGCCAGCTATGGTCTCTCAATGGGAGGGTGGAATATGGAAATGTGCTTCGAGGCCCATATCATCATTAGTGTCATCCCGCAGGAGATGCTCTCTCCTCTCCTATAAGCAACATCATGTAGCTGATGGTAGAGTGTCCCAAGTAAGCAAGGACCCCAAGCATAAACGGTCTTGTCTCGTCGCATGCCAACCAGGATGTCTCCCCAACCAATTGGGAATCCATGTCCATGGCGGTCTAGAATCAGGATACCAACAATCAGAGTCACTAGGAAGGCATCAAAGTGACCATAGTGATCCGCCATGAACTCCCACCTGATCTCATAGCCCTGAATGCCCAGTCTAGCACCCTGATCTCGATAGTAAGCACGGAAGGTCTGCTCGCCATGCTGCGGATGATAGATGATTTTCTCCCTTCGAATAGGTACTCAAAGAGTTCGGTAGACGTCCTCCAAAGTAATGGTGGCCTCACCTGTCAGCAGGTGGAAGGAACAGGTCTAAGAATTCCATCGCTCGCACAGTGCTGTTAGTATTCCCTTGTTCGCCCAAATGGCCGGCATGAACGCAGCATAGAATGAACCCAGTCGCATCAATCACCACCGCTCTCACGGGCCCAACTGATCGGCGAACCGAAAGGTGTTCAGTCTTCTCTCTCTCGTATAAATAGGGGCAAGCTGCCTTTGCAAAAAGATGAACAATGCATCATTACTTTTTGGACAACTGTCAACATCATGAAAAGCATCTAAGGATACACAATCATCAAAATCAACTAAAGTCAAGGAAAAAGCCAAATGCATCGCATTCAGGAAATTGCATCATAATAAGTCAATTATGTCGCACCGTGCATCAAATGTAGTTCAAAATATTGAATGCGTCTCATTATCTCGCTTGTGTCATGAAAAATCACAGTTGCGTTGCATTTTGGCGATTGCGTCACAAATTCACAATTGCGTCAATCAAATAATTAGATGCATTGCAATTTGACAATTGCAGCATCTGGACATTCAATTGCGACACAAAAAGTTGATTGTGTCGCAGAAATTGTCAAATGCGGCGCAAACCACTGCTGCAATTTATTTTGTCTTGGCACTCGTGTCGCGACGCATCAAATGCATCGAACGTGCAGGTAGTTGCATCTCAGCGCAGTTGTTATCTACCCTAAAAACATAAATTTTCAACGTAAAACAAAAAAATGACAAAGCAAGACAAGAGTACATACCATTGGCTCTGAGCCCTCTGGCCGCCTGAAGGTCTGGCCGATGTCACCACGGTGCTCTGCTACTAGAATAACCATCGTCGCTGCGCTCCTTTTCGCTCTGGGCTCTCAAAATTTGTAAGGTAAATAGTAAAAGTGAATTGACTTTTACCCCTTTGTCAACCTATTTATAAGGTCAAAATGAAATTTTTCAAACAAGGTAAATACTGGAGGCTCATTTGACCACCTTTAACTTCCTCGTTAGTTTCTTTAAACATGTCAGAATCTGAAACCGACTGCATCATTGTTTTTCTGGTCATTAAATTGATTTATTAGGACCCTTTGCAAATTTTTTTGTTGCCGACCCAAAATTTGAAAAAATTTCGAGGGGGCAATGATACTTCGTACCTTTACTGGGACATTTTTTTGACTTATTTTTTTTGTCACAATGCGACAAGCAACATTATGACAAAGAGGGGCAAAATGTAGACACCTAAAAATGACCTAGGCTTGCAAGCTTCATTTTTACCACTTTCGTCCTAGCATAATTATGACATTTAATTACACATTCGACTATTGATTAAATAATTCATAATTATTTAATTAATTCATGTCACTTATTCTTCATGATTATTAAATAAATAAATTTAATTTATTTATTAAATACGTCATTAATTGTCTAAGTCTTTCCTTAATTAAATAAATCTCTTAATTTATTTAATTTCCCTTTCTGCATTTAATTCTTCCTGATTATTAAATAAATGAATTAAATTTATTTATTTAATATGTCACCAATCCTCTTAATTAAATAAATTGATTAATTTATTTAATTAATTAGTCTTATCTGCTAAATTAAATAATTAAATTTAATTATTTAATTGCCAATTAATATTCTTCTCATTTTAAATAAATTAAATTATTTAAAATGTCATCTCAATCTTAACTGTCAGTCCATTTTGATAAATAATCTGAAAAAGATTATTTATTATCTCATAAAATCATTATTTTGAATTAATTTAATTCAAAATAGTAATTAATCTTCCAAAAATCAAGTAATTGGGCAGATTCTTGATTTTCCAAATCTTATCTTCATTCCAGATCTTATCTTCTTGATTTTTTGAATCTCACAAATCAGGCAATCTTATCTTCTTGATTTTTCGAAAATCTTTATTTCTTTAATTAATTTTCTCATTTATTCTCCATTGTCAATCTGATTATCTGAGATATTATTCTGACTGTTCGATTAAGGATTTTTCCCTAACCCTGATTAGGGATTCTCAGATTTAATCTAGACCTCTCATCTTAGGTTCTTAGCATCAATTAATCTCATTCATCCACTGAAAATGACATTTTCTATAAAATGGCATTTTCCTCTCACTTTTCGATGACACACGGACACGCTCACATTTTATAGGCATTTTACTCACCTGCATTCTTAGACTTGGCATTATTTAGTATTTATATTTGATCAAGTTTAGACATTGTCATAGTCATAGGAATTTAGACATAGCATAAATCCTTCAAAGTTTGGTGTAGGACTTAGACATTTGCAGATTTGCTCGCACGACGAATCTGAGGGCAACATCATCCAACAAGCAAGAAGGTATTACAAAAGTAAGTCATGGAGGCCTCAGTGATCAGGTATAATTGTTTGGTATTTTACTTCCTTTGTGTTTTGTAAGATCTTTGGGTTTCATTGTCTTTATTGTTTATTGCTAACACTCCTAATCAAACCTAAAAAGAAATCCCTTGATTACAATTTTCTTAACATTTAATGTCATTTATCTCCCTTTAGATTGACCCTCCAATTGTACAATTCTTCAATAGCAGACTATCATCAATTGTTGTTCATCTATAAGTTTGAAATCTAAGCTTCTGACATTGTATAGTGGATTGAGATTCATCTAAGTTAGCCAAAGAATGAGATTATTGAAAGGGTTTTTGCTGCATATTTATTTCCATAGTCATACTACTCACTCTCCTCTACCGAACCATTCTTCTCTTTCAGTTGGCTCTGATACTAGCATCACTGGACAGTGTATTGTATTCAGAGAACTGAGAAACAATTTCCCATCTGCAAATACTAAAGCATTATTCCAAATTAGAAGAGTATGAGACTACTGCAACAAGGATAGAAATGACCACTATTTTACTATCAAAGCAATGGTTACTACTCATCAAATAATTTTTATTGTCTCTCTCTTATATTTCATTGTGCATGTGGTTTTTCTCATGAAGTTTTATTATACATATCAATACACTATTCATGGGTGAAACCTCTAGCTTTAATGCAACCTAAAATAATTTGGTGTATTCCTCCTTTTTCTCTGCAATTTGATTGAAAAACTCCATGCATTTATTAACCACGTTCTAAATACACTAATTAGTGAGATTCTTCAACAAACACAAGACAAAGAAACATGTTTGCAAGGTATAATTGTTGTACACATTTCCTTATGACAACGATAGGGTTTCAAAAGATAACAAACCTGACTCCTCCATTGATTTCTTCATTATTGTTTTTGCATGGGAGAATAATAATGATGCTCGAGGGTTATTCGATCATTTCCACTCTTTATAAATGCATTACAACTACCTTGAAATAAATTTCTCATGGTTTCTAAGACTTAAATAGTGAAGAAAAATATTGTGTGTGTTCCCCATTTTGTGAAAATATATGTAAGGACCAAATTTCAATATGATCTCTTTGGTGTCCCTTAGTTTTTAGCTTCAATAGTCTTGGTTGTATTAGGGAAACCTATAAAAACAATGAAGAGAGATCCAAACATATAAAACCCTAAAATTCTTAACCTAGTCTCATCAAAACTCAACTCTTTGCATAGTGTGACTTCCCTTCAAATATACGTAACGAAGAGTTGACAGAGTCCAAAACATTTAAAACCTTAATGTGGTAGGCTCCTTTTAAAGGTATAACACGTACTTAGAAACCTTTCAATATGAAGATGATACATCTTACTAGATTTATCATTTGAAGACATTTTTTTTAATTTTTTCCTTTTAAAGTACTAGGGCTAGACCAAGACTCTCAATCTTTGAAAATCATTAAGGTATCTAGCCTTTTATAGCCCAAAGGGTAAAATATGCTAATATTTTTGGTGACTTCTACCAATGTTTTTTCCTAATAAAACTCATAAGACTAGTAGATTTGCATATCCATTGGGCATAGGAGTCAAGATATTTTAAAAAAATCCAAAACTACACTTAACAACCAGCTGTAACACTTCATGGAAAAGTAACTAACACTAACTAATTGTGCTTCAACACTTATTGACCTAAAAGAAAACCTATTCTAACCTAACGTACACCAATAACATAACTTGCTCAAACAAAACAATTAACTAGTTCCTTGAAATAATTTCCTCTTTTCATGATTTTACACTCCTTCACATGTTTATGGACAACCAAGAGGAGGTGAAGAAAATTCAAATGTTCAACTTAATGCTACTTTACCTTTTGAAAAATGAAAATACAACCACTTACCTCTTCATTTTGGTCATTAAAACTATTTTTTTGAAGTTGATAAGT
This sequence comes from Sequoia sempervirens, assembly GCA_007258455.2. Taxonomy (NCBI): domain Eukaryota; kingdom Viridiplantae; phylum Streptophyta; class Pinopsida; order Cupressales; family Cupressaceae; genus Sequoia; species Sequoia sempervirens. The sequence goes on along the minus strand of VDFB02271358.1, from coordinate 1,079,500,884 downwards.
AGGTCAAATACATTCATCTTCAACTACAACTTCATGCTTGGGTGCAACAATGAATTATGGTACTTTGGTGGCCTCCATTTTTCCTAGATGCCTGATAGCACATCCTAGTGAAAGGATAAATTTTGAGCTTCCATTGCTGGTATTTTTCTTGTGAGTTAATTCTTCATCCTCTTGTTGATTTGTGAAAACCAGTTCTTGTGACTATTTGGAAAAAACATGGAGATTTCTAAACATGGAGATTTCTACCTTATGTTCCTACTACTCATGATGATTTTTCTCTTCTAAATGTATTTCTTTGACATATAATTTTTCAAAAAATGTCTCTAAATCATCCCAAAATAATTCTTCTTCAACCTCTTCCTTGATTTTTTGAATAAGAGGATTGATGTTGGCTTCATAGTAGCTCTATTTGTGTGTGTTAACTTCATCTCTATCTTGGAAAAAAAGTCTCTCATTTTTATCCTCATAGACCAACATATTTCCATCTACATTTTTAACTTCTCCTTGATCCTAAACTTGTGATGACATTGAAACTTGCATACTCTTTCCATCTTCATCAACAAAACAAGGAAGTTCATCAAATGAGAATCTCAAATCTTCATTTACATCACTCCTTCCTACTTGTTGTCTTGTTTCTCAAACTAATTTATTAACATAGGAATTGGCATACTCTCCTCACTTCAAAAAATAATGGGAGCTCATCAAATAAATTAGTTAAAAATTCATGTCCAACATTTTTTACTTGTTTTCTATCCTATTGCCACAACTAACCATTCTCTTCAACCTCTGGTTGAAAGTATGATTTTTCCTCTTCCACCTCATGTGTGTGTGCCAACAACAAGAAATTCCTTTTGTTCTTCCCCAAACACTTCCTCTTCTTTCTCATTAAAACAACTATCTTGGTAGAAAATGGGACCATCTTTACAAAGGCAAATGGCGATACGAAAAGAAGGCTGATTGTAAAGGTCTTATTAGGTTTCTTAAGGAAGCATATGTTTTGGAGAAGCTTGTTCTTGAGGGATACAAGGCTGATGTTCAAAGCATTGAAAAGGATGTAGATCTCTAAAAATTTGAATTTTAAACTTAAAAGATTGACTTGGAGACTTAAAAGGAATACCTTTCTTGAAACTTTGAAATTTTGTACTTGGGAGGCTTTTCTTTAAAATGTTTATCCAAATTGCAAGAGGTTGGTTGGTTTTCTATCCTTTGAACTATCTCAGTTTGATATTTTCCCAATTATTACTAATCTTTGGTGTATGTGTCAGTATTTTCTTCTTTTGGAGGAAAAATATTCACACACTTGGTGACTTCAAGTTATTCTACTTGTTTGATAGGAAAATTAGGATTTAACACAATGAATAAACAAGATGATAAACCACTAATGTTTTCCACTATAAAACATGAAATTATGTGCAAGATATGATGCAAATAATAATCATAAATTAATCCTAATTGTTATAGCAATGAAGATAGAAGTTTTGAGAGGCTAGAATGGTGTGTACCTTGTTCAAAGAAGGTTGTTGTTAAAGAAAAAAGGACGCAGTCACCTTTAATGGTGAATATGTCCCCATTAGGGTTTCTGAAACTAAGATTTGTGTTTTGTTCCTTGATTTTTTCACTCTTAGATTCTCAATTGTTAGCTCCCAAAAGTATAAAAAAAAATTGTAGCCTTGTTTTCGTGTTCAAGTGCACTATGTATGATAACTTCGCAACTTGACAACTTTAAAAAAATCTTCAATTTTTTTCTCCACTTGATCTTAAACTTGTAAATTTACACACATTCAAGAGAAGAAAAACTTGTTGATTGTAAGTGAATAGGGGTTTTCCTCATCAAACCCCTTTTAGGTAATTAAACCAAATGATGAAATAATAAAATTGAAGCATCAACATGAAATAATAAAATGTTGATACCTTGGAAGTTGTCTTAGAATATAAATCTGCAAACTAACATGAAGTGGCCATGAAGAATGTAGATCTTGATCTCAAATAGGATGTGAAATAATTCTTGCAATATGAATCTTCAATGCTACATCAACAATCTTAGTTCAACAACATACTTGAATGCACTATTACTTTGACATGATGAAATGATCTTGAATTGATGCAATAAAATTTTGATAATATGCCCTTTATTGCCTTTGAAAATTATCTTGAAGTTCTCTATAACACTCTTGTAAAGTATTAGGATGCTCTCTCAAATTTTCTAGGTGAAACTATTTGAATTAACCCCATATTTATACTAAAATATGGAGATTGACCTCAAAATTCAAATAATTAAAGTTGACACTAGATCTAGGATTGAAAATCATAAAGATCCTGCCATAGTTAAATTCAAAAAGCAGTGTCCTATGTGAGGAGGAATAATTCACCACTAAAGGAGAATGGGTCTCATCACAACTTTCTCATACCTTGCTTCAGGGGTTGAAAGAACATAAAAAACCCACCACAAAAATGCATAGAAAGGGGTGTCCTATGTGGAGAGGACCCATTCACCACTAAAGGCGAATGGGTCCTAGCACCATTTTCTAGGACCTTGATTTTTCCAAATTAAATGTCATGCAATTTGATTATTGGGTGTCTGGATAGATATCTCTGAAGGTGACATTAATATGTCTTGAATTTGAATTAAAGGGGCCAATTAAGCTCAATTAATTAATAAAACCCTAGATAAGTGTGAAAGTGTATTACAACACTTTACAACACCTTAAATAAGGTACAATTTAAGTACATTGCATTAAAACAGGGCCGTACATTAATGTGAATGTGTACACCACATTAAAATACTAAACCAAGGTATTATTAGGTTAAATTTATGCCAATTATTCCCAAATTAAGTGTGAAAAGGATTACTTTTTTTGACACTACATTTCTCCCCCACTTTAGTGAGAGTTTTCCTCCATGAAAAACTCATACTAAAGTAGAAATTCAAGACACTTAAGTATGCAACAATAAAAAAGGTACATTGTCTACCCTATCCAAGGCAAAGAAAAAGGAAAAAAAGGATCAAGCACAACCATTCCAACATAATGAGGAAAGGGCTTGTTTTTCCATAACACATGTTGCTCACTCTAGGGTAGTCAAACCTCAATTGGTCCACTAGGTGAGTTATCCCAACAAGCTCACTCTAGGGAATGGGAACCTCATTTTGTCAGCTAGGTGAGTTATCCCAATCATGTGTGCTCACTCTAGGGTAGTGGAACCTCAGTTTGTCCACTAGGTGAATTATTCCAACGAGGTGCCCAAACATACCAATGTTATCCTCCTGAAAACTTTGATAAGGCACCACAATGTAATGCTTTATGTATGCTTTTGAATGTCATGTTTGCAAGTTTTTGTTAAAGGGTATTTTTCTTTGTTCATGTAAGGTCTTCTTCTTAGGGAACACCATACCTTATGTCTCCAAGAGAGTACAAATCAAGAATATCAAATTGCCACTTATGGGATGCCTCTTGTTTTGAATTATGCCATGAAGGGAGATCATATGCTTAGAAATATTGCACTCTTAGAAGACATCAAACCTAATGACACCACCAAGAAAAGGACAAACCACAAGAAAAAATAAAATTGTGCCATGAAATATGTTGAAATATATCAATTAGTGCCCCCAATTTAAAGCAGCTGCTACACCATTAATGTGAGCAATTGCTTTAAAGTAGCCAATGTTTTATCCTAAGCCATGAGATATTTCCTCAGAAAACCCTATATGAAGTCATATGCTTCCAAAATAAAGCTACATCATGAAATAGGAAGTATTTTACCCCAAAAATACATAAGGGATATGTGGATTTGGGGTTAGTGTGTCTTTGCTACATTTTTGTTTAAGAGCTCAGAACCATCATCATTCCCCAAATATTCATAGAACTGAAAGAATGACACAAAAAGAGTGAGAACAAAGAAAAATCCTTTTGGTTCAACATGGAAGAGACCTAAATATCTCGACACCTTGCATCATCTCCAAAAGGAAAACACAAGACAAATGAAAATGCTTATGACATAGAGAAGAATGTAGGTACATATAGAGGAATTCAGAAAGAGAGAGATAGATACATCAAATGAAACATCATGGGAGATCATGTTACGCACATGCAATCACATAAAGAAACATGAAAAAAAAAGAATATTAAGGGACATACGATTCAACCTAGATTATGTCGTTCACATCCCAATCTCAATCTATATAAATGGAAGGTGGATAACTAGCTAAAGGGACAAGAGCAAGTACCGAACTAGGGGAAGCACTAGGTTCAACACTCCTTTTTGGATATTTTTCATTTAATCTCATAGAAGAAAACAATGTATATAATTCATTACATGCACTTGTTCATCAATCTTTGTAATATCAATGTCATCAACTAGATTAATCACAATGGGAGGTCGAATGACAATTTCCATGGAAGGTTCTTGTTTATGTTGTGGTGAGGGTATATGATCATCATGGATTAATTCAAGTAATTTTTGGATTTTCATTTTCTATGTTGTTCTTGTCTTCTTTAGTATGTAACATGCGAACAATAACATGACAACTACACCTATGCTCTCTAGCACTTTGATTCCATTTCAATCTATTGTTAATTTGTGTTTGTGTAAGAGTTGGTTTGTCAATCATAGGTTCCTTCTCTTCCTTGGGAGGAGTAGAAGAAACTATAGTAGCTTGTTCAACCACTTTCTCTTTAACTTTGTAAATTTGTTTGATTCTCAGAGGGAAAATGGTATTCTTTGTGTTATCTCATGGTCTCTTATAGGAAATTGCATGAGGTTTTTCTATGGGTTTTTCTTGGATGTTCGAAAGGGATTTTAGTTCAATCATTGCTTCATCAAGAATAGGTGGTTCAGTGATAGGTTGAGGCATGTTTTCAAGGGATAATTATGCTATTTTATTTGCCTTGAACTTTTGATATGATTTGAAAAAGAAATGCTCATGAGGCTTAATAGGTTCCATAGGCTCGGGCCAAAAGAAATCTAATGAAAAGTTCCCTTGGGCCGATGCAGGATTAAATCCACTATGATGAATAGTAAAGATATCATTTCCAAGTGGAAACTTTAAACATTTATCCACAACGAAAGGGATGAAATTAATGGAGAAAAACCATGGATAGCCTAACTTCACATGAAATTTGTTCGATTATGAGATGCTGGTGAATGAGACATTTAATGTTTTCAATCCACATTTTAAAGGGAGATCTATTGAGCCAATCATAGGACAAGAAAAGAAAATTATGCGTATTGATCCATGCTTTCAGTTTTTCATATGTATCTTGATATAGTTCATGCACATATAAGAACTCTTTAGTGATCACATTCTCTCCATAGATAGGATCAATCAATATCCCATTAGTGGGCTTATTATAGATTTGGCTAGCTATGTAAAGAGGACCATCAGGTGCACATTTAAGTATGTTGTTTTGCGAGAAAGCAATGTCAAGAGGATTTTTAGTCTAGCCCTTATGAGGTCTAGGTTCGATAAATGCTACCGTTTGAATCAGTTATTCTCCATTTATGTTTTCATCATCTATGTCAACATTCATCACATACTTCTTTATTTCACTAGCTTTGACAAATGAAATAGTGTGCTTAGACATGGGATTTGTAATGATTTGTAAATTTTGGTTAGGAGGGGCTACAGACTTATTACTTGATCATTCACACCTCCAATATGAAGTTGATTATTATCAATAAGGTCTTACACAAGATGTTTAAGATGCTTAAAATTATTTTTACCATGTCCATTTTGTTGATGATAATGACAATAAGTGTTTCATTGAAACCCTTTGGGAAATGGTATATTATGGTCATGCTCTCTAATAGGAGGTAAGGTAAGCATGTTATTTTTAATAAGTTGTAGCATGATATTGTGAAGGGTATCAGCTAAGGGAGTGAACTCTATATTCCTATCTCCAAAAGAATTTGTCATCTTTATATAGTAGCCACTTGATTATTGGTTTGTTGACCTATTCGAGGGGAATTCAGTTTAAAAAGCCCCTATTCTACTTCTTGAAAGGTTGATAACTATTTTGATTTTTGGATTTAGTCTTTTTAGAATGACTAGGGGGATTTTTCATATCACTACCATAAGTTAAATTCTGATAATCATGAAGGGCTATACATAACTGTGCAAAGGATGGAAATCTCAACATTTCAAGTTTTTTTTGGAGTTTTTTTTGTAAGTTGGCAATAAAAATTCATTAAATCTCGGCATCAAGAATCTTAATGTTTCTTGTGAATAAAGTGTTTGATATCTTGCTATGAAATTTGTCACTTTCTCATCCTCTTTTTCATTTTCATGTCATTAAATCAGCTAGGGTCATCTTAGGACCCATGTGAATATGGAAGTGGTTGTAAAAGGAATCAACAAGCTCATTGAATGAACTGATTGAATTATTTGGTAAAGAAGAGAACCACTCTAAAGTAGTATCCTTCAAGGACCTAGGGAATAGCTTAGCCAAGAGTTTATTGTCAAATATGAAATCACTACACAAGGTCATAAAAGTGGAAACATTTCTTACAAGATCTCCTTTTCCACCATATTTCTCAAATAAATGGACTTCTATACCCTATGGCATTTGTGCTCTTAATATGTCCAAGGATAGCAGATTGGATTTGATGTATTGAAAAGGTTGACTGTTGTTGTTTTGTTGTAAGGTTGCAACTTGTTGTTCAAGGGATGTCATGGTTTGTAAAAGTGAGTTAAAGAGAGGATCATTTTGATTGTAAGGTGGAGGTGAATAAGGTAGAGTAGTGTATGTATGTGGAGGGCTAGTGAATTGTAAGTTGGTGAAGTTGGATTTTTAAGGAGTTATTTTGTTCAATTGGAAAAAACTAGAAGGGTTTTCTAAAGGAATACCTAAGTGTACACATTGCTAGTGGGTATGATTGTTGTGGTTAGTTGGAAGGTTGTTGTATGTTGAAAGGTCATTTTAGGTTGAAGGGTTTTTGTAGGTTGAGTACTAGTGTATGAAGGAATGGACATTGGTATTGTAGAATATGGAATTGAAGTTCCACCTTGGATTTGAGTACACCCCAAATCTTGAGTACAAGTTGTGATGGTAGGGATGGTGTTGTTGACATTAAGCACATTGGTTGTAGGAGGTGAGGTCATGGGAAATGAAGTATGAAAAATATGAGCAATGGAAGGTTGATTATCAACACTATTAGGGAGAGAGTTAGAAAACCCAAGATCCACAATGAGTGAGATATCACAGGATGACATGAACCTCAAACAATGTCTTACAATAGTATTGCTAATAGGACACCAAGTTGTAAATCTCATACAAGTTTTACAAACCTAGTCTGCAAACCCTAAATGGAAATGGGTAATGCGATGACCTAAATTAAAATGCAATTTTCAAATTCTACACAATGCAAGTTACTGACTACACAATGTAATAAACTAAAAATGAAATGTCACAAATGCAATTTTGAATTTTGAAAATATAGTAAAATGAAGAAAATTAAGCTAGATTCACTAAATTTGATGAAACAACAAATCATAAACCTGAAACATGAAATTAAGAGCAGTAAACAAAATCCTAAAACTAAGATTTTAATTTCTAGAAAATGCAAATTAGGATCTATCAGGGACTCATTCACTATTAAGGGCGAATGGGTCATGGTTAAGGATTTTTAAATATTTTTATTGATTTCTAAGTGATTTTTAATGCTTTTCAGATGCCACAAAGCATAAGCCCAAGCTAATTAGGAACTCATTCACCAGTAAAGGTGAATGGGTCCTTGATTAGAGTTTTGTAATTATTTTTTGAATGATTTTAAATCTTTCTACAATGTCTTTCAGTTCCAAGTCTGAGATAGTAACTTTCAGTTTCAGATTTTCCAGAAGTGCATTAAAATGATGAATGAAAAGACCTAATTTGAAATGTAATTTTATTTTGATTTTCAAATGCAATTTTATGATATCCAAATGATATAAAAAATGAGTAATTTTTGTTTCTATTTTTTAGATTTAGAGAGTGTAAAAAATGCAATTCTAAACCCTAAATGAAATGCAATTTTGAATGCAAAGTAAGAAATCCCAAATGAGGTCTAATTCAATGTTAATTAAATGCAAATAAATGCAAGATCTAACCTAGGATGCAATGAAAGGCTTCAAAATCAAAAAAATTGCAATATTCATGTGTCGCCAAAAAATGTATAGTTGACATTTTTACACTCACTTGAGTCTTTCTTATGGACTTTGGCTTGATTTTTCCTAGATTTAATGTTGTAATGTGGCCAACACGTTCACATTAGGTCTTCGACCCTTGAGAATCATTAATAATTACATGATGCCTGGAAAAGGTGTTGTGAAGTGTTGTAACCCACTTTCACACTTTTCTAAGACCCTTTTATTATAATTCATTTAAATATCCCCTCTTTATCACTTACAAAGTCTTATTTCAAAGTGTTGTAAAGAGTTGTAACAAACTCTCATGCTTTTTTAGACTTGTCATCACTAATTCAACCCTTTCTCATGTTTAAATGACCCCTTAATACACGTTTCGACCATTTTTAAGTGTATTATTTAGGATATTTCCATTAGAAAACATTTAATGCACTTTAATCCCTGAAACCCAATGAAATTTCCATGGTGGGACCAATTCGCCACTTGGGACAACTTAGTCCCACTGGGCACAAAAATCAAAATAATTTCAATTTCTTGGCAGGATTTTATTCTCTTACCCTTGAGGTCGGCCTGTGATATGTTATTTTTGGGAATTAGTGGAAAATCAAGTATAAATAAGGGTTTTTCCCCTCATTTTACATCTCCTAATCTATTGCAATCTCATAACTCATTTAGCATTCAATATCTTAAGTAATCAAGCACTCTAAGCATAATCAAGTCATCCATTAGAGCACTTCATTGCATATCTTTAGATTTACACATCAAGGGTTTGGTAATTTTATGAAATTTCATGTTTTTTATTTAAAATTCTCATCATATTTCATTTCATTTTTTATGGTTTGATTACAAAATTGGGGTTTGACCAAACCAAACGCCTATACTCTTACCCTTAACCATTTTCCCCCTCTTTGCATGTGTGTTTGTAGAAATTGTATGCAGATTTGTCAAAGAGTTTGGTTTCAAAAAGTGGTCAACAATCCATCAAAGGCAATTGATGGAACCCCAAAAAAATTTCTATGTTCCATTTCCAAAAGCTTGATGAATTTAATGAACTATGGGTTTTGTCTCCTAGTATTGTATAAGGGGTTTTAGGTTTACCTAAGTCTCATTTTGAAAAATCTTTTGAGTCTATATCCTCACCTAGGTTTTAATTTTTGGTTGAATCCCTGTGTCATTCATCAATCTTTTAAGTCACAACTTTTGACATCAAAACCCATTGAGTGACCGACCCTCTAGTCCTGTTTTACCGCTTTATCCTGTTTGATCATTATTTTGGAATTTCCCTAAGTCAGGTTGAGTTCTCACTAAAAGGGCTTAAGTATTTTATGTTATGGGTGGTGTAATCGACCTAGTTGGGTCCCTTCTAGGACTAACAAGTTTTTTACATGTACAGATATAAGAAACCCTAAGTGTTGTTCGATCAATGCAGAAAATTTGCAGCGTAGCCCATATACCCATTCCATTTTTTCCCTCATAATTTTATTCATTTGGGCTCATAGGCGAAGGCCACATGTCCCAGATGATTGGTGGGCCTGACATCATTGATGAAGTGTGTAGTAGGTCATCAAAGACGATCAACGGTGGGAGATAAATAAGGTGGTTGAATCAAGACTATTCCCCACATGCCCATTTGTTTTTCTTGATTATTAAAATAATCACATGGGCTAGTGGGCGATTGCCACCTATCTTTACTAATGATGGGCCCGAGGGTTAGTATTTCTAAATTTCAACTAAATTAGTGGTCAATAGCGGGTGATGTGGATTCATCTCGACTGCTCCGTGCCATCTCGTGTGGGGCCCATCCTTCTTGCTAGATTCCCAACAGGGAAGTAGGTGTCTGTCGCGTGGAATAGTCCTAAGAACATGGAAGCATAGATATGTGGGAAAATATTTATTTAAAATCTCGACACGAGACATGGGAAATAAAGTGTGTGTTACTAATATGCACATATTGCACATGTTTAAAATTTTTTTTAACCTAAGGCGTACATGCTAAATGAAGGATAAAGTTGTTGCTAGCTAAGGAGTGTGTATGACAAGGCCTAGAGATCTAATCTTAGCTTCTCCTCATCTCCCCGTTGATGAAAGTTGCATACGAATTATGGCTCACAAGGGCGATGGAAAAAGGACACATGGACCATGGCTATAAAGACAAAGAGATGGTGGATCCTGCGTATTACAAGCAAGTGTTTCCATGTGGCCTCCTATCATTTGATGAGTTTTTGGTTGTGCATTGATGGATCTTTTGTATCAATACGGTGAAATATGGATCATGAATAAATTAATTCCCCAAAATGATCAATGAATGGTATTCAAAACTAAGTTGAAGGTAAGAAATCCATTTTGGTTTGTGTGAGTGAGCCTTAATAATTGAAAGGATATTGAGCTATTAGAGTAAGGAATTGCGTAATTATTAATGTTTATCTTGAAGACATAATTCAGCATTAAAGGTATACTCAATACACTCAAGGAGCTCATGCTATGGTTTCTCAACATTTTCTGATGTTGCAACCAAGGTTGTCAACTTGCAAGAAAACTAGTAAGTCAATTGTTGCTTTCCTTCTAGCATTATTGATAAGCTATAGTTTTTCAAGCTTAAGTCTGTTAGGGTTTTCTTGGTTTGGTATTTTAAGGTTTTATGTTCATAAAGAAGACTTTGTTAATTCTTCATTTTCATAAATTGTGCCAAACCCTCACAAAAGTTGTAGCCCTTGTTCATTAAAACAAAAAAACTCTACCTTGTAGGAATTCATGCATTATGGTTCCTAAGGTAAAAGTGTCTTTGTCTAAAGGGGAAGCTTTTTCTCCCAAAAGGCCTCTGAATAAAGACCTTATGGAACAATTTCCACCCTCTACTAGTGACAAACCTAAAGGGAAATTGATTCCCAGAAGTCCTCAAATAGTAGAAGGTTTGTTCGGCAGAAGATGTTCTATTGAGGATGCTAAATTGACTTATACTAGATGGGAATTGTTTTATGGCTAGTTCAGGAACAAAAATATGGGTATCCCAATAGGAAAACATTGGAACTGTGACTTGGGGAAGTGAATTGTGCCAAATTTGTATATGGATGTCGACTTGCTTAGGGAAATAGCTACTAATTATGACCTAGTCAATAGGACTATCATAACATATGATGGAAAAGAAATGGTTAAGATCACTAAAGAGGAATTGGGTCTTGTTTTCAAGCTCACTGAATGGAGTGATGAAATGCATAAGATAAACAAAGATTCTCTTAGGAAAGAGTATGATAAAACTAATATTTCATTTAGATTCCACATATTGCCAAGACTTATGGCAAAAATTGCAAGTCGAAGGATTAAAATAGGACCACATGATAAGGAGCCTTTCCCTATTAACCACTTTGTTCCCTATTTTAAAAGGACCCTCTGTTCCATTTTCTAGATAATTGGTTATGATCGTGTCACTAGAATGCCAATGGCATGGATGTATATGGCTACCCATATCCAACATCCCCAATATTGTGCAGTGTATGATTATGCATGATTTCTATATGAGAGAATGCATGATGGACAGGTAAGATTAAAGAAAGGTGAATTTGGGGCAAGGTTCAGCTAGTACTCACTCCTAATGCATATGTTTTTGTACAAGGGTGCAATTTACATTGGGCACAGTATTGACTTAGAAAGAAAAAGTTGTGACCTGGATTTACCTATGCAATGTTGGACCATAGTCTTGGACAAAGATGATAGGACATATGACTATGTCACATTTCATAATTTTTTTTCTTCTGAACTAAAGAGAGCTTTGATTGTGAAGTTACTTAGAATTTCCATTTTCTCTACATGATTTCTTAAGACCCAAGGAGAGAAAGCCAGAGATAGGAGTTGATCATAATTGGGGAGATGTTACTTCACACCTTGATTACACTATCTTAAGAGTATATGGTTCCAAAGTAGCACCTCACTTGCTACCAAGGTTTGTGCCAGAAAGAATTGGATTCCTTGAGGTTATGTGGCAACTAGGAAATGTTGAAAATGAGCATTTGTTGAACCAAGGAAAAGTAACTTTCATTCCTTCATACACTTTCTTTTTTTATTTTCTAATGACCAAAGGAGGTTGGAATAACATCCTTGAAATACTCAAAGCATATCACATGCAAAGGACAATTGAGAGGGTCAAGTATGACCCTAAAGGTTTCATGGCTTGGTTGAATGAGAGAAACAAGAGTTACAAATATGTCCACATTTTCCAGTATCCAGAAGATGTAATAAGAAATAAATAAAACACTTTGGAACAAGAAAAGAGGTTTGAAAGGTGGATCACATTCAATAAGATACAAAGTAAAATAAAGGAGGAGGAAACTAAGTTCAAGATCCTCCTAGAGGCTGATGATATAATACAAAAGGTGGAGCATATAACAAAGGAATTTTGATTTAATAGTGGGCCAAACTAAAGGGGTAATTAGTAAAGATAAAGGGAAGGCTCCAATTTCAGAAGAATAGAGTTGAGGAGAAATCCCTACTATAGGAGAAGAGTCTCCATCAAAAGCCCCTCACATACCAAAGATAAAGTTCTTTGTAAGGAGAAAGAGTAAGGAAAAGACACCTGATGAAGCTTGCATTCCCACTTAGTAAGGGGAGCACAAGCCTCCTCCTATGCCAGAAATATCACCCCCTTCTCCACCAAGGCTAGTAGAGCTTGAAATTGTGAATAGTGATTCCCCACCACTGAGTGAAATACCACCCAGAGAACCACCATTGAAAAGACAAAATATTGAGGCCACTAGTTTAGTGGACTATGATTATGAAGATTTTGATGATGATATTTGGGTGACAGAAAAAAAGGAAAAAAGGAATGCCCACTATATTTGTAGTAAGGGAAACAAATCAATTGGGAAAAATATTGAGTAATGTTGATCTTAGAGGGCTCAATGGAAATGATGATTTATGGGTTGAGGCATGTTCCAAATTCTTAGATGATGAATCATTTGTAAAGACTCAAGCTTTTGTGGAATTTTCATACAGAGCTAAAAGAGATGAGTATGCCAATAATCTAGCTATAGAAAGGATCCTTCACCTAGAACTACCTAATGCTATCATTTAGAAAAATGTGTTAAATGAAATGAGAGCTCAATTCCAAACTATGATTGCAAAGGAGGGTCAGAAATTGGTGAGAACTAGTGGCATCTTATTGCTACCAGAATGTGATCTATCTTCAACCATAGCTTTTGACACAATCAAGAAATGTGATAGACCTCTCTATAATACAAAAGAAGAAGCTACACTTCCATTACATGGGTCTTCTTTCAATGAGGAATGGGAAGCCTTGGCTATATGGTCTTTAGCCCCAAGCACAAGAAAGCTAGACATTGTTGAGCCTACACCTAACTATAGTGGAGGCTTGATAATAAAAAGAGAGTTAGAAACATTGGCCTTAGAAGCTATAAATATCTCAATTTGTGTTGCATAGTTCACATTGGCCATCGTGGAGTCTGTGAATGCCGAAAAGGATAAACTCATAATAGAACTAAACAGCTTTTTGGTTAACTATGGAGATCTTGAGAGGGATAATATGCAATTAAAGACAAAAGGTAGCATTATTGGAGGATGTGTTGCAAAGATTACAACCTGGAAATCCCAAGCAAAATGATGTTGATTCTCCCACCCCTACACAAGAGGATGTCTCCCCATATTTCACTACTAATATGTGTTCATCATGGGAAATTGTGTCCTATAATATGGGAAGTTTTCCTATTTCAATAGAAGAACCTAGTACATCTGAAGGATCACAGGCAAAAGGGGATATCTATAGGGAAGAATTTCTTACGAAATTAAATGAATACAAGGAAAAATGTAATAGTCATGATGAAGATGCTTTTAAGGGAAATATGAGGATTTTCATGACAGTGTTAGAACATCTAAACATAAGAATGAATAAAAAATTGAATAGTATTCACTACAGTTATTCATCCATGGTTGATGCCATCAAAATTTTTGACATTGAAAAAGAAAGATATATTCCACTCAGTGAACTCTAGATCCCTAGGAAACAGGTATTGATATTGATAGGAATTGGGGTTAAGTAGGATCCCAATCCACTGGAAAATTTTAAGCCTATTGTGGTTCTTGTAAATAAGATTGAGGGATACAGAGGAAATATTAAGACACTGGAGAACAAGATAAAGGAATTAGTAAAATCCTTCCATGAAACTCATCATGGCCTTCTTCCATCCATTTTAAGGGATGATGGCAGCATTAAGACTCTACAAGAGTGGAAAAACAAAGCAAATAAATTTATTTCAAATCAAGCTATGAAATTTTTTCATAAATTTGGTATGGAGACATTAAGGGTAAATATGGATATGTTAGTTCATACTAAGACTATCCTATTGGATTTTGATAAGGAAGCAAACCAGATTGTCACCAAGTATGCACCTTATAGATAGAGGGTCGATGAAGTAATGAACTTTGATAGGCATATTGAAGAAGAATTCCTAGCATGGAAAGGTAGGTGCCTGGAAGGAGTGGGGGTCTAACATAAAGGGTGGCGGGCCAGTGATTTGAAATTTTGAAAGTCTACAACCATGATGAATAATGGATAGATGGGAATGCACTACATAGCCTAGATTTAGTACAGATTAGGCTTTTGATAAAGTATGGAGGAATATAGTGCATCTTCTTCAAAGTTGAATTGATGACAAGGCTGCATATGTGGTTTTTCTTTTGTCATGTCCTTTTCTATTTTCTTCATGATTTTCTTCCTTTCACTTTGTGTGCATGGGCACAAGTTTTGAGGTAATTGTTCAATTATACCCATTTTGAAATTTGGACCAAATCCCCAACAACGAATGAAGACAACTTTCATTTTCTCACATGTCTCGCACCTCTTTGGAATGCATTGTAACTAAATGAGAGAATATTTGATCTAGCGGTCCAATAGGGTTTTAACACGTGTAATTTTTGGCATGAGGCTTGTTTTTCTCCTTCATTTATAGAAGAAGGAATTTAGGGCCAAAAATTAGGGGTTCATTGTTTTATGCAATTAACACTATGAATTGTAAGGAGAATATTAATCGTGTTTTAGAGTTTTTGGTCTTAAGTTATAGAGTTCATTGTTATGTATGTAATTTGGATAATAGTATAGCAAGTATATATAGAGAAATACCAATTTCATGGCTATCATCTCTCCTTGTGCTAGTTTTATGAGTTTTGAATGAAAGTAATCTAGGATTCCTTTTATTTGTCTCTATTGTTTATCAATGGATGTTGGATTCCATTCATGTTAATTAATTCAATGAATTAATGTAAATTGTTGGATGAGATTGTTAGATCATAAAAATCAGGTACTAGGATATTGATAAGTAGTATTAGTCATGGATGTAATAGGAGAATGTTTTAATGAAGTATCTCTTAAGACTGTAGGTTACTATTGTTGAATTTTTATCTAGTTATATATGTTAATATTGACTTTCTGCTTAGGATAAAGGAACCAGTTCATGCAAAGTACTTATGGTTTAGTTTTTACGTTGATTCATCAACTAATCACTTTTAATTTACAAACTCTCATATGGATACCATTGTAGTTGTTTTGTGTTGATGATCTACCTTCTCATGCTTTAAGTATAAAGCATTGATAGATAAGTTGCCAACTTGTTTAATGTATTAGGACATTGAGCAATTTTATGAGAAGTATTTTTTATTGACAATGTATTTGATTATAGTTGTGTGAAGTTCTTGAGCATACATTGTGGGATAACGCTTCCAGGTTTTACAAAGCCCAAGGTTTAGGACTAGAAGTTTTGCAACTTCCACTCATTTTTTGGCCAATCCCTTTGGAGTAATTATTATTGGAAATGGTGAAGTCCATAGTTATTTTTGGAGATCAGTTTGGTTCTTAAAAAATAACCAACATATTGGTGACTCTGCTGGGGACAGCTAAGTCCAAAGTCTCTAGTGTAGATCTAGTACAGTTACAGTCAAACTTGTGTTTATTGTGATATTATTCATTGTGTGAAGAATAATTGGTGTAAATTCTATTGCATTAGTCACATCACCCTTAGTCTTATGTGTCAATTCTTGTTTCATTCTATCACCTTGTGTCAGGTTCTGTTTAAAATTCTCTCTGAAGTTACAAATACAAAGTCAAAGTGCAATCACTTTATATTTCCCAGCATCATGGGTGGCGACTCTAAATTCTCTAACACTGGTGTAAAGTTAAATTCTCAAAAGGAATGTAAGAAAAGGGATTTAGACATATCTAACATCATGAAGAAGACTAAAAGTTATGGAAAGAAACATCCTAAGTAGAAGGAAAAATATGAACTTGCTAAAGAGAAACAACCCACTTGGGTAAAGAAGAGCTTTGAATCAAGTAGGTTTGTTTACTCTCCTACTGAGGCATCCCCTACATTCAATATTGAAGTGAGTAGTGCCAATAACCATGGGAAGGAACACGAAGTTGAAGGGTCTAACATAGACCAACAAAGTTTCCTGGTTGAGCAAGTGTTTGATAGTGAACTATATATTTCATTTTGGAGAAATAACAAGTTTTCTAAGCCTATAAGCCCTAGAGATGGTTATGTTTTCAATGAAAAGAATTTTAAGCCAAGAGGAAACTCTCCCGGTGTGCAAGTGCACCTTTCTCTTGAGGAAGATCCTATTGACCAACCCTTCTATACTCCTACCCCAAGTGAGCCAGGAGATGTCTTAGAAAATGAGGAAGATATTGATAAAGACATGAAGGCTATAGAAGAGGAAGAACTGAGGATCCAAGAAGAAGAAGAGAATAGAATGAAGGAGTTAAAGGAGAGGGAAGATAGGATTAGAGATAAGCAACTTGAGAGAGATATTAGAAAGAAAAAAATGGAGAAAATGAGAGAAGATGTGGCTAGGCGTAAAACGTTTGAGGAGAACCTTTTTAATTTTTCCTCTAAAATTACCAATGAAATTCCTAAAGTAACAATCCCAATGGGAACCTCTACTACTGATACTTATACTACATCTGTCTCAACTACTAAAGCCTTAGATCCTCCTGTTACTACTAATAAAATGTCATTTCTAGATCATGGGAAGAAACCCATGGAATAGCCTAAGAAAACTACCTTCAATACCAATACTATTACCAATACCTCATCTACTGAAATCCCCACACAGAAGGCCAAAATCAATCCAACTCAATTTATTGCACCTCCAGACACTGACATATTGAGATTATAGTTGGAGAGTGAAAAGCTTCGAGAAGATTTGAAAAAGCTGAGATGATAGCTTCTAATGCAGAGATGGCTAGGAAGATTGCTTTTATTAAAATTTCCACACCTACGCCAAAGTCTTCAAGCTCTAGACATACAAATTGTGAGTCACAAAAAAAAAGTCTGATGGGCATATTCCTAGTGGAGGTGGCAGAAAGGATAAAAAATATTACTTCTTAATTTGAAGATGATGAAGGAAGCAAGGAAGGAAGTAGTGATGGTGAAAGTAGGAAGGGTAAAGATATCAACCATTCTGATAATAAAAGAGATGATGAGCAAAGAGATATTCATAGGGATTGACATACTAGGAGGCCACTCCAAGTAGATAGATACCAAAAGTTGTGTTTTATTGGAATACCTAGCTACCCTAACCTATTCCCTAAGGATTTTAGACTTTCTTTAGTCAAATTCTCTGGTAATAATGCCTTGAGTGGTGAGGACCATCTGAAATCATTTTCAAATGTTATGGATGATTTTGAGGTGGAGGTAGAAGATGTCATGATGAAGTTCTTCATGCCGTCTCTCATTGAAGATGCTTGAGAGTGGTATAGAAGTTTTCCTACTAGGAGCATTGGCTCTTGGGAGGAATTCAAGAGGGTTTTTAGAGAGCAATATGGTGACAAGACTAATTCAAGCTTTCTATTGAATCAATTTAATAATATCATTAAAGCTTCTAATGAATTTGTTGTTGAGTTCAATACAAGGTTCCAAAAGGCGAGTAAGAGTTTTCCTCCTCATTTAAAAGTGAATGATCATGTATGTATGGTAAACTACTATAATTCTTTTGATGCAAAAATGAGTTACCACTTGTTAGATAAGTATCCCCAATCATTAAGGGAAGCTTTTAAGATGGCACAACATATTGAAAATATTAGCAGGGAAATTGATAAAGTTGGTAGAAGAGATGATCCAAAACTTTTCAAGAGTTCAAAAAAGGAAGATAAGAGTTCAGGTGCTAAAGGGGGAACTATTGAAGACAAGCTTGATAGCTTTATGAAAACCATAAATGATAAGATTGTGAAACAAGAAAAGGTCTGACCAAAAAATTATCAAAGAAATGAAAGACTTCCCTGGTTACAAGACCACTCATATAATACCAATTGGTATAATGGAAATCATATTCTCAATAATCAAAATACACCCACAATAAGGCCTCCTTATATGCCTTGAAAACTAATTTAGGAAATTTTGTTGACGACACTCCTTGGTGCCTGACATGAAGAATGTCACATTCTTCTCAACAATGTGTTGTGGCACAGATGGTTGAAGTTGACGAAAATGTTCCTGAGGACTATTATCAACAAAATGAGGAGGATGTTAATGTACTCATGGTTATGGGTGACTCTGATGTTTCCAGCAATGAATTCTCTTCTAATGAGGACTCTTCCAAAGTGGATATGGACAATCAAAGGAAAATTGCTAGTACACATTATCAACAAGTCTTTTTTGATGAGGATGCTGACAATAAAGTTGAGACTTACAATTTGGAAGCCATCGAAAATGGTGTTTCATTAAGGACCTTAGAGGAGGAGATTACAAGATATACTATAGCCTTGGCCACCCAAGCTAGGAGTTCCTATCATTGAGGAATAAAATAGTCAGTGGTGAGCAAGGTAATCATACTGGTCTTTTCATCAATGAGCATAATGATAAGAGAAAAGAACACAATCCTGATGGAAAATTTGAAGCAACCAAAGCTAAAGAAGGTAGGGGAGATACAATTTGGGCCAAGAGAGTAGAGAATCCAAAAGCTACTCAAGAATTCAAATCTCCAACTACAAAGATAAAGACACATAGGCAAACTCCTGATGTCATAAGGATGGATGCTAAGCATAGAGCTGAGGCAACAAAAAATCAACACAAGGAGAGCAACAGTGAACAAGGTATGCTCCCAATTTAATTACCCAAATATACTCATGTGGATATGTTTAAATTACATAGACAAGTAAAAGTATCTATGCCTTTTCTTGAAATGATGAGAATAGATGAACATAAGAAAAAGGAAGTGGCCCTTATCAATGGTGTTGCTATAGCTTGTAATGATTTAGTGGAGCTCACTCCACCCAAAATAAGTGAAAATGATAAGAAAGAAAGGGAGGTTGAGGGAGCTATTACTGATATTCCCCATATTTTTCTTAGGAAATTTTGTAACTACTTATCCCGACAAGATAGATCCTTTTTTCCTCACCTTAGTGGTTAAGGGAAATTTTATAAAAAAATATATTATTGACTCTGGGGCATCCAACAATATCATGCCAGCTAAAATCATGGATGCACTAGGATTGAAATTTGATAGCACTCATGGCAAGTACTATGCTATGGATGCAAGAGAAGTCCATGTCATTGGTGTGATAAATGAA
Organism: Sequoia sempervirens; assembly: GCA_007258455.2. NCBI lineage: Eukaryota > Viridiplantae > Streptophyta > Pinopsida > Cupressales > Cupressaceae > Sequoia > Sequoia sempervirens. The sequence goes on along the minus strand of VDFB02271358.1, from coordinate 1,079,481,199 downwards.
CTTCCCTGCAAATTAGCAACTTACCCTAACAAAGAATTCAAAATGAGTGTAGTAGTGGTGGTTATCCCACCTAATTATGGAATGCTACTATCTCAAAAATGGAGTGCATCTATGGGAGGCAGTATGCAATGTGACATGTATTATGCCACATTTCTCATTAGTGGTAAGAATGTTCAAGTGAGAAGAGAACCAATGGTGCCACATATGTTGGAGCATGCTCCTGAAGATGACACAATTATTTTTATAGACATTGATATCAATGATTTCAAAATAGAAGGAATGCCAAAAAAAGTGGATAGGTTCCTTGCACCAATAGAAAATGAAATTTCAAAATTATCTAATAAAAATGGAATTTGGAAAATGTACTTTGATGGTGCAAGTTCCAAAGAGGGGTCATGTGCAGGGATATTCTTGGTAGCACCTAATGGCAGTACTTACAAGTTTTCATTCACATTATCTTTTGTCTATACAAATAATGTGGCAGAATATGAAGCTTTATTATTGGGATTAAGAATGGTTGAGAAGAACAAAATAAAAAAGTTAATGGTAATTTGTGATTTTGAGCTGGTGATTTCCCAAGTAAGAGCCAATTATTCCTGCAAAAATAACAAATTGAAGTTGTACCGAAATTATGTTTGGGATTCCATTGAGTAGTTTGATGCTTTTGGAATTGACTGGATGGAAAGAGGACATAATAGAGTAGCTGAATTACTTGCTAACATTGCATTAAGACCTGATGATATAACTTTCATAGGAATCTCTAAGGTTGAGATTTTAACAAGGCCTTCCATTCCTGATAATGTGTATAACTGGAAGATATTCAATGATGATGAAGATATTCTCATATTCTTTAGTTGTGCTGATAAATATGAAGGTCAGGAGATTGAATTTGCTGGATTTATTGAGAATATTGATGGAAATGACATGGTATTTGGAAAAGAGATCATCCCGTTAAAGACAAATAAAATCCCCAAAGGTCTTGTAGCTCTTGAAAGGGTCTTTGATAGTTAGGATAAAAGTAAGGCCAAAACAACTGTTGCTCACCCAAAAGACCTAGAGGAAGTAAATTTGGGGACTGAAAATTCCACTAAGAAAGTTTATGTAGGAATGAAAATGAATGCAAAGGTGAAGGAAATGTTAATTTCCTTACTTAGGAAATATAGACATGTCTTTGCTTGGTCATATGATGACCTAAAATCTTACAGAGAGGAATTTTTTCAGCATGAAATTCCTCTAAAGGAGAATGCTAAACCTTTCAAGAAAAAGAAGAGACCCATTAATCCTACTATAGCTCCCAAGATGCAAGAGGAGTTGGTTAAGTTGAGAGATTTTGGTATTATAAAACCCATTAGACACTCTTCATGGGTATCTAATTTGGTACCAATAAGAAAAAATAACAATGACATAAGATTATGTGTGGATTTCAAGAACTTGAATGTATCCTCATTAAAGGAAAATTACCCATTGCTAAACATGGAAGCCATGATACAAAATATAACTGGTTGTGAGCTACTGTCAATGATGGATGGTTTTGCAGGTTATAACTAAGTAAAAGTGAAGGAGTCTGAGTAGTACAAGACTGCCTTCACTACTCCATGGGGTACCTACGTCTATGTCAGAATGAATTTTGGCTTAACAAATGCAAGTGCCAATTTTTAGAGAGCTATGGACGTAGATTTTTCTGATTTTATTGATTTATTTATGGCAGTATATCAAGATGACCTGATTGCCTACTCTAAAAGGGAAGAAGATCATTGTATGCATTTGGAAAAGGTATTTTTTAGGTCACTGGAATATGGGATATCTCTTTGGGGTAACTGAGGGAAAGTTTTTGTGACATATTATTTCTAAAGATGGAGTGGGGATAGACCCTGAAAGAGTAGCAGCCATAGATAAAATCCCTCAGCAAAAATATGTCAAGAGCATTCAGTCATTTTTTTGGAAAATAAATTTTGTAAGAATGTTTGTGACTTATTTTGTAGAAATCACAATACCTATTTCCAAGATGTTGAAGAAGGGAGAGAAGGTTCTTTGGAGTGAGGATCCTAGTCAAGCATTCAAAAGGATTAAAAAAGCTATCAAAGAGGATCTAGTTTTGAAGTTCCCATACTTTTCTAAGCCAATGCACATTTTCTCTTTTGCTTCCTTTCATACTATTGTTGTTGTATTGTTACAGAAAAATGAAGAGGGCTTTGAATAGCCTATTGCATTCTTTATAAAGTCCTTACAAGCTGCAAAGCTGAAATATGGCATGACTAAGAAATAGGTGTATGCTCTAGTTTTAATGTTGTAAAGAACTTTAGGACTTACCTATAGGGAGCTACTGTCATAGCATTTGTACCAAGTGTTTTTGTGAAAGACATAATTTTCACCCAACAAGAGACTATAGGTAGAAGGTGTAGATGGATCAACAAGATCCAAGAATTTAATATTGGTTTTCAGATAACCAAATTAGTAAGAGGTCAGGGTCTCACTAAATTGATGACAAAAGCTAATTTGGAGGAAAACTAGATCAATCAAATAGAAGTGATTGATATTGCACCTATCTATGATATGCAAATGTGGGGATGGTATAGAAAATTTTCCAATATTTACAAACTCTACAATGCCCTATAGACATGGCTGAAAATGACAAGATGACATTGAAATTAGATACCATCAAATATGTAATTATTGACAACGAGTTGTGGTGGATAAGCCTTGATGGTGTACTTCTTAAATGTGTTGATGGAAAGTAGGCACTAGAACTTTTGCAGGAAATGCATAATGTGGTGTGGTGGTCATTACATGGAAAAGACTACTGCCCATAAGATCTGAAAAGCAGGTTTGTAGTGGCCCACTATTTTTAAGGATGCTCACAATTTTGTTAAGGCTTGTGATGCTTGTCAAATATTTTCAAGAAAGTTGAAGTTTTCAAGCAATCTACCACTTAGGCCTATGACTATTCAAGCCCCTTCCCAACAATGGGGGATTGATTTCATTGGAGAGATACCAAAAAAATCTAGTGGATGGCATTCATGGATCCTTGTTTCCACTCATTATTTCACGAAATGGGTAGAAGCAATACCTACTAAGAAGGAAACAAGTAAGTTGGTGATATATTTCCTCTTAAATAACATTCTCATTAGGTTTGGAATCCCAGAAAAGATCATATCAGATAATGCCATGTGTTTTAGGTTTGAGTAATTCAAATATTTTTGTGATAAGCATGGTATACAATTTTCTTATTCTTTGCCTTACCATCCTCAAGGAAATGGTCAGGCTAAATATAGTAACAAAAGCTTGATGAAAATCATCAATAGGGTGATGGAGAAGAATGAAAAGGCCTAGGACTCAAAGCTAAAATTGGCACTCTGAGAAGATAGAGTGACTGTGAAAAAGGTTATTGGTTATTCACCATTTGGCTTGGTATATGGTTTAGATGCTAAACTACCACATAATAACCTACTCAAAATGTATAATTTTGTGTAGAAATATGATGAAGAGGTCTATGATGATATGCAACACAAAATTAATAACCTAGTGCAATTGGACGAGACAAGAAGAGAAGCTTATGCCAAGAATATGAAGATGCAGTTGCAATTTAAGCATTTACATGATAAAAGAGCTTCTCCCAAAAAGTTTGAGGTGAATAGTATGGTGTTAGCATGGAATGCAAGGGCTTAGGACAATGGAAAGCATTGGAAATTTGAATCATTATGGATGGGCCCTTATCTGATAGCTAAGGCACATGGTGAGGATTCCTATTTTTTCCAGAGCTTGATAGGTGAACTTTTCAAATGACCAGTACATGGACAATTCTTAAAACCATACTTCTCCTAAGTATTTTAATTTTCCATGTACACTATAGATTTTTTACATTTTTGTGTATAGATGTGTTTGTTTTATGTTGTGTCTAGTTCGGCCTTACTACCTAGTTTGGGTAGTTCCCTATTTTTTTTCCTTATGTTTTGACTGGTCTACTTCAACCATAGATTATAGGATCTCAACATGAGTGTAAGAGACATAAGTCCCCAGTTGGAGCCACTGACGAAACCCCTAAAAAAATTTTGTGTTCCATTTTCAAAAGCTTGATGAATTTAATGAACTATGGGTTTTGTGTCTTGCTATTGTATAAGGGGTTTTAGGTTTACCTAAGTATCATTTTGAAAAAAAATTTGAGTCTATATCTTTGCCTAGGTTTTAATTTTTGGTTGACTCCTTGTGTCAGTCATCAATCTTTTAAGTCGTGACTTTTGACATCAAAACCCATTGAATGACTAACCCTTTGGTCTTGTTTTACATTTTTATCCTGTTTGATCATTATTTTGGAATTTCCCTAAGTCGGGCTGAGTATTTCCCACTAAAATCTCTTAATACTTTTATGTTTTGGGTGGCTTCATCGACCTAGTTGGGTCCCTTCTAGGACTAACAATTTTTGACATGTACAGCTAAAAGAACCCCTAAGTGTCATTTGATTAGTGTAGAAAATCTAGACTGTAGCCCATATGCACATTCCATTTTGTGCCTCATACTTTTATTCATTCAGGCTCACAGGTGAAGGCCACATTTCCCAGACAATTGGTGGGCTTGACATCATTGATGAATCATGTAGTAGGTTGTCAAAGAAGATCAACGTTGGGAATTAAATTAGGTGGTTGAATTTGGACTGTTCCCCACATGACCATTTATTTTTCATGATTATTAAAATAATCACATGGGCTAGCCGGAAATTTCCACCTATCTTTATTGATGATAGGCATGAGGGTTAGTATTGTTGAATTTCAACTAAATCAATGATCGATAGTAGGTCACATGGATTCATCTTGACTACTCCTTGCCATCTTGTGTGGGCCCCATCCTTCTTTCCAGATTCCCAACAGGGAAGAGGATGTTTGCCACGTGGAATAGTCCTCAGAAAGTGGAAGAATATATATGTGGGAAAATATTTAATTAAAATCTCAACAAGAGCCATGGGAGGTAGAGTGTGGGTTACTAATATGCACATATTGCATGTGCTTAAAAGATCTTTTAACTTGAGTCGTAGATGTTGAATGAAGGATAAAGTTGTTGCTAGATAAGGAGTGTGTATGATGAGGCCTAGAGATCTAATCTTAGCTTCTCCTCATCTCCTCATTGATGAAAGTTGCATACAAATTATTGCTCAGGCGAGTGAGGGAAAAGGGACATGTGGACCATGGCTATAAAGAAAAAGAGATGGTGGAGCCCGCGTACTACAACCAAGTGTTTCCATGTGGCCTCCTATCAATTGATGAGTATTGTGGTTGTGCATAGTTAGATCTTTCATATCAAGCTGGTCAAATCTAGATTATGAATAAATTAACTCCCCAAAAGGATCAATGATTGGTATTCAAAACTAAGTTGAAGGCAAGCAAGTCATTTTGGTTCATGAGAGTGAGCCTCAATTACTGAAAGGACACTGAGCTACCAAAGTAAGGAATTGAATAATTATTAATGTTTATCTTGAAGACATAATTCAGCATTAAAGGTATACTCAATACACTCAAGGAGCTCATGTTGTGGTTTCTCAACATTTTCTAACGTCGGAACCAGGGTTGTCAACTTGCAAGAAAACCATTAAGTCAATTGTTGCTTCCCTTCTAGCATTATTGAGAAGTTGTGGTTTTTCAAGCTTAAGTCTGTTAGGGTTTTCTTGGTTCAGTTTCTTAAAGTTTGACATTCATAAAGAACACTTTGTTAATTCTTCATTTGCATAATTCTTGCCAAACCTTGAAAAAAGTTGTATGCCTTCTTCATTAAAACAAAAAAACCCTACCTTGTAGTATTTCCTGCATTATGGCTAGTAAAGTAAAAGTCTCTTCATCAAAGGGGACGCTTCCACTCCCAAAATTCCTCTAAATACTTACATGGATCAATAACCACCCTCTACTAGTGACAACCCTAAAGGCCAATTCATTCCCAGAGGTCCACAAATAGTAGAAGGTTTGTTAGATAGAAGATGTTCTATCAGGGATGCTAAATTGCCTTATACTGGATGGGAATTGTTTTATAGCTAGTTCAGGAAAAAAAATTTGGGTATCCTAGTAGGAAACCATTAGAAATGTGACCTGAAGAAGTTAATTGTGCCAAATTTCTATATGGATGTTGACTTTCTTAGGGCAATAGTTGCTAATTATGACCCATTCACAAGGACTATCATAACATATGATGGAAAAGAAATGGTTAAGATCACTAAAGAGGAATTGGGTCTTGTTTTCAAGCTCACTAAATGGAGTGATGAAATGCATAAGATAAATGAAGATGCTCTTAGGAAAGAGTATGATAAAACCAAGATTTCATTCAGAGTCCACATCTTTCCAAGATTTCTAATAGAAATTACAAGTTGGAAGATTGTAATAGGAGAACATGATAAGGAGCCTTTCCCTATTAACTACTTTGTTCCCTTTCTTAAAAGGACCTTCTATCCCATTTTCTAGATAATTGGTTATGATCCTATCACTAGAATTCTAATGGAATGGATGTATATGGCTGCCCATATCCAGCATCCCCAATATTGTGCAGTGTATGATTATGCAGGATTTCTATCTAAGAGAATGCATGATGGACTAGTAAGATTAAAGAAAGGTGAATTTGGGGTAAGGTTCAAACAGTACTCACTGCTAATGTATACATGTTTTTGTACAAGGGTGCAATTTACTTTGGGCATAGTATTGACTTAGAAAGAGAAAGGGGTGACCTAGATTTTCCTATGCAATGTTGGACCACAAAACTAGAAAAAGATGATAGGACATATGACTATGTCACATTTCAGAATTTTTTTGCTTCTGAACTAAAGAGAGCTTTGATTGTGAAGTTACCTAGAATTACCATTTGCTCTACATGATTTCTTAAGACCGAAGGAGAGAAGGCCTAAGATAGGAGTTGATCATAATTGGGAAGATGTTATTTCACACCCTGATTACACTATCTTAAGAGTATGTGGTTCCAAAGTAGCACCTCACTTGCTGCCGAGGTTTGTGCCAAAAATAATTGGATTCCTTGAGGTTATGTGGCAACTAGGAAATGTTTAAAATGAGTATTTGTTGAACCAAGGAAAATGAACTTTCTTTCCTTCATACACTTGTTTTTCTGATTTTGTAATGACCAAAGGAGGTTGGAATAACATCCTTAAAATAATCAAAGCATATTTCATGCAAAGGACAGTTGAGAGGATCAAGTATGACCCTGGAGGTTTTATGGCTTGGTTGAATGAGAGAAATGAAAGTAAAAAATATGTCCACATTTTCTAGTATCCACAAGATGTAATAAGAAATATATAAGACACTTTGGAACAGGAAAAGAGGTTGGAAAGGTGGATCGCATTCAATAAGATACAAAGGAAAATAAAGCAAGAGGAACCTGAGTTCAATATCCTCCCAGAGGCTGAAGATATAATGCAAAAGGTGGAGAATATAACAAGGTATTTTGATTCAATAGTGGACCACCTTGAAACTAAAGGGGTAATTAGTAAACATAAAGGGAAGGCTCCAATTGTAGAAGAATAGAGTGGAGGAGAAATCCATGCTATAGGAGAAGAGTCTACATCACAAGCCCCTCATGAACAAGGTATAAAGTTATTTGTAAGGAGAAAGAGTAAGCCAAAGAAACCTGATGAAGCCTGCATTCCCACTCGGCAAGGGGAGCGTAAGCCTCCTCCTGTGCCACAAATATCACCCCCATCTCCACCAAGGCTGATAGAGCCTAAAATTGTGAATATTTTTTTCCCACCACTGAGTGAAATACCATCTAGAGAACCACCATTGAAAAGATAAAAGATTGAGGCCACTAGTTTAGTGGAATATGATGATGAAGATTTTCATGATGATATTTGGGTGTCAGAATAGGAAATTTAGAAAGGAATGCCCATTGTATCTTTAGTAAGGGAAATAAATCAATTGGGAAAAGGATTGAGTAATTTTGATCTTAGAGGGATTAGTGGAAATGATGATTTTTGGGTTGAGGCATGTGCCAAATTATTTGATGATGACCCATTTGTAAAGACTCGAGATTTTATGGAATTTGCATACAGAGCTTAAAGAGATGGTTATGCCAATAATCTGGCTATAGAAAGGATCCTTCACCAAAAACTACTTGATGCTATCATTCAGAAAAATGTGTTAAATGAAATGAGAGACAAATTCTAAAATATGACTGCAAAGGAGGGTCAAGAATTGGTGAGAACTAGTGGCATCTTGTTGCTACCAGAATGGGATCTAGCTTCAGCCATAGCTTTTGACATAATCAAGAAATGTGAAAGACCTTTGTATAATACAGAAGAAGCTGCACTTGCATTACTAGGGTCTACTTTTAGTGAGGAATGAGAAGCCTTGGGTATATGGTCTTTAGTCCCAAGCACAAGAAATTCGAACATTGTTGATCTTACACCTAATTAAAGTGGAGGCCCAATAAGAAAAAGAGTGTCGGAAACATTAGCCTTAGAAGCTGCAAATTTTTCAGTTCATGTTGCATGGTTCACATGGGCCACCGCGGAGTCTGTGACTACTAAAAAGGATAAACTCATAATAGAATTAAATAACTTTTTTGTTAAGGACATCTTGAGAATGGTAATATGCAATGAAAGACAAAGGTAGATTTATTGGAAGATGTTTTGCAAAGGTTACAACTTGGAAAGCCCAAGCAGAATGATGTTGATTCTCCCACCCCTACACAAGAGGATGTATCCCGAGAGTTTACTACTGATATAAGTTCTTCAAGGATAATTGTGAGATATAATATGGGAAGTGTGCCCCTTTCAATAGTAGAACCTAGTACATCAGAAGGATCAAAAGTAGAAGGGTATATCAATAGGCAATAATTTATTAGGCAATTAAATGAATACAAAGAAAAATGTAACAGTCATGATGAAGATATTTTTAAGGGAAATATGAGGATTGTCACAACAATTTGAGAACATCTAAACAAAAGAGTGAATAAAAAGTTCAATATTATTCACTATAGTTATTCATCCATGGTTGATTCCATCAGAATGCTTGACATTGACAAAGAAAGAGATATTCCACTTTGAACCATAGATTTTTGGCTCTCTAGGACTTTTGTAGCCCCTGTACGGCTTTTCACCTAAAAGGAGAGAGGTAGGGCAAAAAATGCTAAATGGTTCATTCAAATTATGTTATGTGTGATGTTATCAAAGCTAAATGAAGTAAACTAAATGCAACCAAGTGATTTATATGACTGATTATGAATGCAAAACAAAGATTTATGCTATCTTTGAAAACACAGTGTTGTTTGCAGAAAGCTTGAAAGAATGAACAAAAATGCAAATTGAACTAAATAAAAGGTTGTTTTTCAAAGTGAGTGCACTTGGGAAACTGAAGAAAACTAGAAAAAATTTCTAGAAAATGGATGAAACTTGAATTTGAGCTGACTAAGACTCATTCGCCACCTTGGGCGAATCAGTCCCAAGTCAGGACTTTCTTTCACAAAAACTATTTTTTGACAATCGAGAACCTAGATCTGCATCTAACTCAAATTTTCACCTCAGGAGGGACTCCTTCACCATGCATGGTGATTCAGTCCACTTTGGAATTTCTACAATTTAATATTTTTCTTCTACACCTTGAAACCTACACATGAATTTATGACGGAAACCTGACTTCGGATCTCTGAAAATTCCTAGGAAATAGCTTAAAATTGTTTGTCTAATGGGGTTTTTTCCTTTTTCAAACCCCTAATTGGGTAATTAAACCTTGAATGGAGAAAAATATGCATAAACCCTAGTCTTAGATATGTTAAAGATTAGGAAAGTCTAAATCATACCAAAAAACTTATTCTATTGTTCTAGAATAATAAATGCAAAGATGATTTGTGTGATGCAATATATTAAACCCTAGAAACCTTGTAACACATGAAAATTAGGAATGGAATGACATGTAAATGATAAACAAACAAAAGGAAAACCTTAATCTGAAGATAGAGTGAAAAATGGAAGATGGAATCAATAGGAAACCAAGTCCTTAGCTGTGATTTGGTGGCTAGTTGCACCTCTTCACCCTAGATTTTTTCATGATTCACCATAGGAATCCATCAAAAACCCTTTGCAATGTTGAACTTTGATCGAAGAAGTGAGCTTCAAGACCTACAAAAACCCTAGTTTTGTTGCCCTAAAATATCAACTTTACTCATAAAACTTGTTATAGAAGACTTGACTTTAGAGATTTCTTTAGTGAAAATGACTAAAATAGATGTGAAAAATGAATTAAAATGAGTATTTATAACCAAAAACACCTAATTTTCCTATTGTTTGGACCTAAGAGGCCAACATTCACCAAAAATTTAAGTTGAATTAATAAAATTCCCGCTCAAAATTGAATTTTCCCTCAAAAGGGACTCATTCGCCACCCTTGGTGAATGGGTCCCACCAGAGGGGACTCATTTACCCAAGGTGGTGAATGTGTCCCACTACTACTATTTGAAGGTGGTTTTTTAGGATATGAAAGAGTTAAGTGTTGTTTATTAGGTTTTAAGTGATTTCTCAGGTGAAATAGGCCTGTAGATAAAAAATAATGGATCTTAGGGGCCTATAAATGTCGTTTTGAATGATAAATGATGCAAAAGGACTCAGAAGTGGGTCTGACCACATGTGAAACTATCCCTTTTTTCAAGAGCGACTAATTTTCTAGAGTGCACACTCATGGAACTCAGGATCCCTAGGAAGCAGGTATTGACACTGATAGGAATTTGGGTTAAGCAGGATCCCAATCCACTTCAAAATTTTAACCCTTCTATGGTTCTTGTAAATAAGATTGAGGGATATAGAGGAAATATTGAGACATTGGAGAACAAGATAAATGAATTGGTAAAATCCTTCCATGAAACTCATCATGGCCTTCTTCCATCCATTTTAAGGGATGATGGCAACATTAAAACTCTACGAGATTCGAAAAAGGAAGCAAATAAAGTTATTTCATATCAAGCTATGAAAATTTTTCAGAAATTTGATATGGAGGCATTAAGGGTAAATATTGATATGTTAGTTCATGCTGAGACTATCCTACTAGATTTTGATAAGGAAGCAAACTAGATTGTCACCAAGTATGCACCTTATAAACAGAGGGTTGATAAAGTAATGAACTTTGACTGACCTATTGAAGAATAATTTCTAGCATGGAAAGGCATGTACTTGGAAGGAGTGGGGGTCTAACATAAAAGGTGGTGGTTCAGTGATTTGAAATTTTGAAATTGTACAACCATGATCAATAATGGATAGATGGGAATGCACTACATATCCTGGATTTAGTACGGATTAGGCTTTTGATAAAGTATGGAGGAATATAGTGCATCTTCTTCAAAGTTGAATTGATGACAAGGCTACATATGTGGTTTTTCCTTTTTCTTGTTCTTTTCTATTTTCTTCATGCTTTTCTTCCTTTCACTTTGTGTGTGTGGGTACTATTTTTGAGGTAACTATTCAATTATACCCATTTTTAAATTTGGACCAGATCGCCAACGATGAATGAAGACTACTGTCATTTTCTCACATGTCTCCCACCTCTTGGGAATGCATTGTAATTGAATGAGAGAATCTTTGATCTAGTGGTCCAATATGGTTTTAACATGATGTGTACTTTCTAGACTAAGGCTTGTTTTTCTCCTTCATTTCTATAAAAAGGAATTTAGGGCCAGAAATTAGGGGTTCATTGTTTTATGCAATTAACACTATGAATTGTAAGGAGAATACTAAGCAAGTTTTGGAGTTTTTGGTCTTAATTTTTAGAGTTCATTGTTATGTATGTAATTTGGATAACAATATATCAAGTATATATAGAGAAATACCATTTCCATGGCTATTGTCTCTCCTTGTGCTCGTTTTATGAGTTATGGATGAAAGTAATCTAGGATTCCTTTCATTTGCCTCTATTGTTCATCAATGGATGTTGGATTTCATTCTTGCTAATTAATTCAATGAATTAATGTAAATGCTTGGATGAGATTGTTAGCTCATAAAAATTAGGTACTAGGATATTGATAATTAGTATTAGTCATGGATGTAATAGGAGAATGTTGTAATGTAGTATCTCTTGAGACTGTAAGTTGCTATTGTTGAATTGTTATCTGGTTATATAGGTTAATATTGACTTCATTCTTAGGATAAAGGCACTGTTTCATGCAAAGTACTTATGGTTTAGTTTCTATGTTGATTCGTCAACTAATCACTTTTAATTTACAAACTCTCATATGGATACCATTTTCGTTGTTTTGTGTTGATGATCTACTTTCTCATGCTTTAAGTATAAAACATTGATAGATAAGCTACCAATGTATTTAATGTATTAGGACCTTGAGAAATTTTATGAGAAGTATATGTTATTGAAAATTTATTTGATTATAGTTGTGTGATGTTCTTGAGCATACATTGTGGGATAACCCTCTCGGGTTTTACAGAGCCCAAAGTGTAGGAGTAGAAGTTTTGTAGCTTCCACTCATTTGTTGGCCAATCACTTTGGAGTATTGATTATTGGAAATGGTAAAGTCCATAGGTATTTCTAGAGATCAATTTGGTTCTTAAAAAATAACCAACATAAAAAAAAGCCCGAGTTGAATCTTGGAGACTCTCTTCAGCTCATTTTCTGCATAATCAAGATTAGACACCTGTCAGAGAAGCAAGTGTAGACCGAGAGCTACAAAATCATGTCCCAAAATTTCTCAAATTCTCAAGGTTGAATAAGTCCCATCTGTTGCAAATTAGTCCCACTACCAGGCCTGAAAAGTGGTTTGTACAATTTTGGATACCCATTTGGCAGATTTTTCCTAAAACTGGACAAAGTCACCTAGCTTGGCATAAGTGTCCCAGTCAACATTTCCAGTCAACTTTGCTAGATTCTAGAGCCTCTATGCATCAAATTCCAGATTCCAGGTGCACCTCTCCAATTTTGTTCAATCATTTCATCATTTACTTGCATTATTAGTTGGTTTTGCATGCATGCCTGTTTTTTCCAACACTTTGCATTTCTTAGGTTTAGCATTGGTAAATTATTTAATTTTTAGTTTATTGCATTAGGACATCATATTTAGATAAATTGAACCCATTTTACATTAATATTCAGTGTAGATAGTAGCATTTTTTCCCCAATTCCTCTCCTTTTAGGTGAAAAACCTAGAAGAGTTACAGGAACCCCTTAGGTAACCAAAATCATTGTCCACATTTTGGTGAACCTAACTTTTGAATATTTTTACTTTTGATTTTAACAACATCCTAGGTGTAATTTTAATTAGCATTGCATTAGGTGTTGCATTGTTTAAATTGCATCCTAGGGTTTTAAAAAATTGAATTAGTGAAAAGCTCATTTAGCTTGCATTTTTGCATCATCTTTCATTTGAAAACAATAAAAAATATGCATTTACATATTTTAGTTTTCTCTATGCATCTGTAAAACATAAAACTACATTCAAAATTTCTAAAAAATCACAAAAAAATCCTCACTTGGAATAATTCACCACACTGGCCGACTTAGTCCTTCTACACATTTTCCACTGTAATTTTTTGTATTTTTCTAAGCATTTTCTACATTTCTATTTTTTGTTATTGGCTTTTTTCATACTTTCCAGATTTGTTGTTTATTGCATTAAGTTTTCTTGCATCATGGCTTTTTTCTTTAATAAGTTTTGGATGTCATTAAAATATTTAGTGGACATGTCAAATTGTTCCTTTGGAAATGATCCTAATGACCTTGAGCTTCCTCATGCTCCTTTAACTCCTCATGAATGTCCTCCCTATGCTTTTGACATCATTAGAGAAGATGATGATAGAAAAAATAAGTTCTTAAATGAATGTCTTGAAAAACTTGAAGCCAATGCATCCTTTTATCCATCCATGGAACAACAAGACCTTTCTACCATTTCACCTCCTGATACATTTGGATATCTACATCCTAAAACAAATGAAGGACCTAAGTTCCCTCCAACAAGTGGACCTAGTTCCTCTAGCTACACAACTCCTCAACCATTTCATGATAACAAAGTTATCAACACACCAATCAACCTTGAAGAAACATATGGAAAAGGTTTTACCATCTTAAGAAAACAAGGTTGTGACACAATTGAACATAACATCCATCAACTTTTAGAACAAAGACCAACAGATGAAAATACAACAGGGTTAGGCTATCAAGATCCTCCTGATGATAGCAAGCCTCCTTTGGAATATTGGAGACTTTGTGATGATGGCATGGTAATCTTTGATTCCCCTCTCGATCTAAGTATCCTCCTTCCTCCTGAACAACCCTTACATCAATACCAATGGCAAGGATGATAGGATCCCCATGGGTCCTCTTATTCCTTCAATCCATGAAAAGGGTGAATATAGTAAACGTAAACGACCTTACAAGTTAAAAGACTAAAGTTTCCTCTCCATCCACCACCTAAATGTGAAAGGAAATTTCAAATCCTTCTAAACAAAAAACTCATTTTTTTACCACCTATGAATAGGTTGGTAATCTATCCTAAAGATGCTAATGTTGCACATTATGCATATCATCGCATTCTCGGACATAGAAGCGATGAGTGTTGCTAATTGAAATAAATACTGATCAAGTATCATTTTGATGGTGATAATTGCTATCCAATAAATCCTTAAAACATTAACAATTAACCTTATCATGTAATAGTTGTAGAATATTCCCCTCTCAATATTACATGATCTTTCCCATCACCTATCTTGGCTCATTCTTTCCTTGCACTCAGTGGGGGCAAGAAGTTGCTTGCCTTGTATTAGTAATGTATTTGTCCCTATCCCTTGGCTGCATTATTCACTTTTGCTTATCCTGACTAAGATTGGGAGGTGGCTAACTTGTTTTATGGTTAACTTTCCTTTTCATCACTAGTATTTTCCCTTTTTTTTGTATATCTGTATTGTGTTCCCCTATAATGTAACATTTGATGTTCTCCCTTTCTTGGTGACATTCTTCTATTTGTACCTTCATTCTTCTTTATGTCATATGTACATTGTTTTTTCTCTCCCTTTTTCACTTTTATTTTTTGTTTTCCTTTTGGGGATGACACAAAGTGTAGAGACACCCTATGTCTCTTCCATGTTGACACAAAAGATCCTTTCACTTTCTTTTTCGCTTTTGTTTTTTTTTTCCTTTTGGGGATGATGCAAAGTGTAGAGTTGCCCTATGTCTCTTCCATGTTGACCCACAAGGACCTTTTACAAGTTTCCTTTTTTCTTTCACTTGTGCTTTCCTTTTGCGGATGATGCAAAGTGTAGAGACACCTTATGTCTCTTCGGGTATGTGCGGGATCATCATGGAAAAAATATGCCCTTAAGTGGAAAAAAAATTAGAAAAATCAGAGTTAGGCAACTTGACGTAAAAATTTGAATAAGTTATCTATATTATTTAAAAAATATGTAAGAATAGAATCTATAGCTTGAAGGGTATGTGCAGGATCATCATGGAAAAAAAGCCCTTAAGTGGCAAAAAAATTAGAAAAATCAGAGTTAGGAAAATTGACATAAAAATTTCAATAAGTTATCTATATTATTTCAAAAATATGAAAGAATAGAATCTATAGAAAATTGAATGTATTTTCTAAAATACTAGGTTTATTTTTAAAACATTAAAATATTTTTGGTGAAAATTTGAAATTTCAATGTAGTAGTACTTAAATTTCAGGGAAAAAATAAGAAGAGTGTATGTCTAACAACCCTAACCACAATAAAATGATAATATTTTTTATAATATTTTAGATATAAGTAGAGGACTCATATCCTGATGTGATGCATATTTTTTTGTAATTTTTTTCCAAGTAAATAATTAATTATTAATTTTTATTACAAATTTTAAAAAATATAAAAAACTTGTATGTCTAACCACCTTAACTTGGTCAAAACTCCATAAAATTCATTTTTTCTTCTTTTAATATTATATTATGCGAAGCATAGAATGTGACACATGTTTCAAATTCAAAAAATGTGATACTATTTGAAAGCTATAAATGTTTTTCAATCAGCCCATCAATCAAGACTTTAGTCATAATTCAAATAGAAAATGAATAATAATTATTTATTAAATTCAAAGTAAAGCATAATTTATATTGATGGAAAGCAAAGAATTTCCTCTAAAAACCCTTTTCATTTCATAAATTTTGGGTAAAAGAAAGTCATCAGCCACATACCCTAGACATACCCATCATATCACCACTTTTTGGCCCATCATGATCTTGCATATACCCATAAAGTGAATGTAGTTTCTAAACTACTAGGTTTATATATATATATATATATATATATATATATATATATATATATATATATATATATATATATATATATATATATATATATATATATATATATATATATAGTGAAAATTTTAAATTTCAATGCAGTAGTACTTAAATTTCACAGAAAAAATAAGTAGGTGTTTGTCTGACCACCCTAACGACAATAAAAGAATAATATTTTTTTATAAGATTTTATATATAAGTAGATGACTCATGTCCTAATGTGATGCATATTTTTTTGTAATTTTTTTCCAAGTAAATAACTAATTATGAATTTTTTAATACAAATTTAAAAAAATATAAAACTTGTATCTCTAACCATCTTAACTTTGTCAAAACTTTATGAAAAACATTTTTTTTTTAATCATATAGTATGTGAAGCATAGAATGTGACACATGTTTTGGATTCAAAAAATGTGATACCGTTTGAAAGCTATAGATGTTTTTCAATTAGCCTATCAATCAAGACTTTAGTCATAATTCAAATAGAAAATAAATAATAATTATTTATTAAATTAAATGTAAAGAATAATATATATTGATGGAAATCTGAGAATCTCCTTTAAAAACCTTTTTCGTTTCATCAATTTTGGGTAAAAAAAAGCCGTCAGCCACATACCCTACAAATACCCATCATATTTCCACTTTTTGGCCTATCATGATCCTGCACATACCCTTCCATGTTTACCCTAAAGGTCCTTTTACTTTTCCTTTTTTTCTTTTTTTTTGTGTTTTCCTTTTGAGGATGACACAAAGTGTAGAGACGCCCTATGTCTCTTCCATGTTGACCCACAAGGTCCTTTTCCTTTTCCCTTTTACTTGTGTTTTCCTTGTGGGGATGATGAAAAGCATAGAGACACCCTATGTCTCTTCCATGTTGATCCACAAGGTCCTTTTTCCTTTCCTTTTTCACCTTTGTCTTGTTTTTTTCCTTTTGGGGATTACACAAAGCATAGAGATTCCCTATGTCTCTCCCATGTTGACCCACATGGTCCTTTAACTTTTCCTTTTCGCTTTCTCTTGTGATTTCCTTTTGGAGATGATGCAAGGAACTAAGACCGCAATGTCTCTTTCATGTTGACCTGAAATATTTTTCCTTTTACTTTTTTTTTCTCTTTTTTTTTTGTGTTTTCCTTTTGGGGATGATGCAAAGTGTTGAGATAGAAATGTCTTTTCCATGTTGACCCAAAACGGATTTTATTTTTCTTTTGTTTTTTCTCTCTTTATGTCATTCTTCTAGTTCTATGTGTATTTGGGGAATGATGATAGTTCTAAGCTCTTTAATCAAAACATTGCAACAACAAACATACTAACCCCAAATCCACAGATCCCTTATGTGTTTGGTGTGTTCTTTTTGGGGGAAACCCCTCTTTCTTTTGTTCCTTTTTTTTTTACATGACACAACCTTACTCGAAAACTTGTGACTTGGCATAGGGGATTTCCAAGTTGACTCTCATGTCTTGTTTCTTTTTTAAATTTTTATTTTTCTACTTTAAAGTAATTGCTCACAGAATGATGTGTAGCAATTCCTTCAAACTACGGGCATACATGGGCATAATTCATTTTTCATTTTTTTTCTTAGTTCTTAGTGCAACCTTGTTACTTTATATGATGTGTTTGTAACTTTGTAGATTACATTGGGTGTGATTTCTTTCATGATCATGATCCATCTTAGAAAATTACATTCCTCTTGGTGGCCTGATGCAACACACTACATCCCCTAAGTTATGAATTTTCTATTCTTTGATCGGTCCTCTCTTGGAGACATTAGACACAATGTTCCCTAAGTTATAGACCTCGCATGAACTTAGCAAGACTCATTTGAAATTTATTTTTCATTTTACATTTTGCATTTACATGGCCACCTTGCATAACACAACTTGCATCCTTGTGGTGCCATTGCATTTTTTCATGAGTTCTAAGCATACGAAGCTTTGCTTATCTCTTGAAGCATGAAATGACATTGTCTTTGTGGTGCATTATTAAAGTTATCAAGAGGTATAACTTTGTTATGGTTGAGTGTGAAGCCCATTTTGAGGCATGAATTTCCCCATAGCCACCTTTTAGGATTTCTCACCCCACGGAAAACCAAAAGTTTCATGGCCCTAGAGTGAGTATGTTGTGGATTTCTCACCCCATGGACAACCAGAAGTTTCATGGCCCCAGAGTGAGTATACTTGGGTCTTCTCACCTAAGGGACAACCATGATTTTTTTCACCCCAAAGTGAGTACACATTTTCAAACAAATAGCCTAGATCTAATCCACAATGGGCTGGAAAAAATGATCAAAGTTTTATTTCACTCTTTTTCATCATCTTCATGTGTGTTCCTTTGTGTTTATGTTTGTTTTTCCATCGGATCATGATCTTGGGGCTTCATCATCCCTCTTGATTATGGTTCTCTCATCTTACCAACATGAGTGCATTTGGATCCCTCTCGATGTGCATGTTGGGCTACTTTAGTGTGAGTTTGAAGCAAGTCCATCCTCTCACTAAAGTGGGGGCTTAATGTGCCACCAAAAAATGTATAGTTGACATTTTTACACTCACTTGACTCTTTCTTACGGACTTTGGCTTGATTTTTCCTAGATTCAATGTTGTAATGTGGCCAACAAGTTCACATTAGGTCTTAGACCCTTGAGAATTATTAAGACTTCTAGGATGTCTTGCAAAGGTGTTGTAACCCACTTTCAACTTTTCTAAGACCCTTTCATTATAATTCATTTAAATATCCCCTTTCTATCACTTACCAAGTCTCATTTCAAAGTTTTGTCAAAATTTGTAACAAACTCTCACACTTTTCTAGACTTGTCATCACTAATTCAACCCTTTCTCATGTTTAAATGACCCCTTAATGCACTTTCCAGCCATTTTTAAGTGTGTTTTTGAGGTTATTCCCATTAGACAACATTTAATGCATTTTAATCTATGAAACTCAATGAAATTTCCCTGGTGGAACCAAGTCACCACCTGGGGTGACTTAGTCCCACTGGGCACAAAAATAAAAATAATTGCAATTTATTGGCGAGATTTTATTCTCTCACCCTTGAGGTCGGCCTGTGATGTGTTATTTTTGGGATTTAATTGAAAATCAAGTCTAAATAAAGGGTTTTCCCTTCATTTTACATCTCCTAATATCTTGCAATCTAATAACTCATTTAGTATTCAATATCTCAAGCATTCAAGCCTCTAATCATAATCAAGTCATCTACTAGAGCACTTTATTGCATATCTTAATATTTACACATAAAGGGTTTGGTAAGTTTATGAAATTGCATTTTGTTTATTTATCATTCTCTTCATATTTCATTTCATTGTTTAGGGTTTGATTACCAAATCGAGGTTTGACCAAGGCAAACCCCTATACTCTAACCCTTAACCATTTTCCCCCTCTTTGCATGTGTGTTTGTAGACTTTATATGCAGATTTTTCAAAGAGTTTGGTGTCAAAAAGTGGTCAAAAATCCATCAAAATCAGAAAATCCCTATTTGAAGCTTGGAGACTCTCTTCATCCCATTTCTACATAATCAAGATTGAATACCCATCAAAGAAGCAAGTGTAGACCGAGAGCTACAAAATCCTATCCCAAAATTCCAGAAATCTTCAGGTGGACTAAGTTTCCATCTGTGGTAAATTAGTCCCACTGTTAGGCCTAAGAAGTGGTTTCTGCATTTTTGGATACCCATTTGACAAATTCCTATTCCGATAGATTTTTCCTAAAACTCGACTAAGTCGCCCAACCTGGCGTAAATGTCCCAGTCAACATTTCCATTCAACTCTGCAAGATTCCAGAGGCTCTCTACATCAGATTCTAGATTTGAAGTGCACCTCTCTAGTTTTGTTCAATCATTTCATCATTTACATGCATTCTTAGGTGTTTTTGTATACACCATTATGTTTCCTAGCACTTTTCATTTCTTAGGTTTAGCATTAATAAATCATTTCATTTTTAGTTTATTGCATCAAGACATCATATTTATATACATTGCACCCCTTTTACATTAATCTTGAGTGTAGAAATTAGGATTTTGGCCCTAATTTCTCTCCTTTTAAGTGAAAAACCTAGAATCTGAGTTAGAGGAACCCCTTGGGTAACCAAAATCATTTTCCACATTTCAATAGGTAAATTAGGGTTTACCACTATGAATAAACAAGATGATAAAAAACTTATGGTTTCCACTGTAAAACATGCAATTATGGGCAAGATATGATGCAAATAATGATAAAAAATTAATCCTAACTATTATAACAATTAAAAGGGATGTTTTGAGAGGCTAGAATTGTGTGTACCTTGCTACAAGAAGGTTGTTTTTAGGGCACAAAGGACACATTCACCTTTAATGGTGAATGGGTCCCTATTAATGTTTCTAAGACTGAGATCTAGGTTTTTTTCCTTGGTGTCAACACTCTTAGATCCTCGGTTGTTAGCTCCCAAAAGTTTGGAACAAATTTTGTAGCCTTCTTTCCGTGTTCTTGCACTATTAATGACCAACTTTGCAACTTGACAACTTTGACAATTTTTCTTCAAACTTATTCTCCACTTGATCTTCAACCTATAAATATGCAGACACACATTCAAGAGAAGAAAAACTTGTTGATTTCTATTGAATAGGGGTTTTCTTGGGTGAAAACCCTTTTAGGTAATTAAACCAAATGATGAAATAATGAAATTGAATCATGAACATGAAATAATGAAAGTTGATACCTTGGAATTTGTCTTGGAATATAAATATGGAAACTAACATGAAGTGGCCCTGAAGAATGTAGATCTAGATCTCAAATAGGATGTGAAATAATTCTTTCAATATGGATCTTCAATGGTACATCAACAATCTTAGCTCAACAACATGCTTGAATGCACTATGACTTTGACATGAGTAAATGATTTTGAATTACTGCAATAAATTTTTGATAATTTTCTCTTAAATGCCTTTGAAAATTCTCTTGAAGTGCTCTATAATTCTCTTGTAAAGTATTAGGATGCTCTCTCAAAGTTGCCAAGTGAAACTATGTGAATTAACCCCATATTTATATTCAATCTAGAGATTAACCCTAAAATTCAAATAATTCTAAGCCGACACCAGATCTAGGATTGAAAATCATAATGATCCCATCACAATTAAATTCAAAAATGGGTGTCCTATGTAAGGAGGACCCATTCGCCACTAAATGTGAATGTGTCCTAGCACAAATTTCTAGGACCTTGCTTTGGGGGGTTGAAAGAACATCAAAAACCCACCTCAAAAATGCATAGATAGGCCTGTCCTATGTGGAGATGACCCATTCACCAATAAATGCAAATGGATCCTAGCACCATTTTCTAAGACCTTGATTTTTCCAAATTAAATGTTATGCAATTTGATTATTGGGTGTCGGGATAGATCTCGTGGAAGTTGTCATTAATAAGACTTAAATTTGAATTAAAGGGGCCAATCAGGCTCAATTCATTAATTAAACCCTGGATAAGTTTGAAAGTGTATTACAACACTTTACAACACCTTAAATAAGGTACAATTTAAGTACATTGCATTAAAAAGGGGCCCTAGATTAATGTGAATGTGTACAACACATTAGAACACTATTAAACCAAGGCATTATTAGGTTAATTTTTTGTTAGTTATTCTCAAATTAATTGTGAAAAATTATTACTCTTTTCAACACTACACTACTAGTTTCAAGAAGACTAAAAGTGGTAGTATGTTATCATTTTTTTGCAAAAATTAGTCTTAATAATTCTAAGTTTTAATTATTTCAATGAGTTTTTGGCTTGATTAAATGCAACATAGTCTCTTCATTCCATATCTAAATATCTTTCATCATCCTCCATTCCATAAAAAGGCTACTCATATAGATTCCTATCAAACATATCATAATGAACATGAAGTTGGTTTTATGAAAAATACCTTTGCTACACAAAGGTACCAGTACATGATCTAGAAAACCCATTTCTAAAAGAGCACTTGACATAACATTTTTATTGTGGTAAATCCTTCACTAAAGAAATATATCACAAGCTTATAATAGTTTTTTTTCCCATTTGAAATGTATCTTTTATTGAAGCATCTTTATCGACCTCATATCTTTTGAGTGTGATTTGTAAGTGGAATCCCTACGACTATGCTATTGAAAAGGAAACTTTTTTTGTTGATACTATGTTTGCATCCTTCTAGGGGAATAAGACTTTTCAATTAGGTCTTTAATACTTTTCCAAATCCACTTCAGATCTATCACCTACACACAAGACAGGGGAGAAAGGGTTGTGCCATATAGATGATTTCTTAAGTCAAACCCTATTTTAGTATATCAGACTTTAAAACATTTCTAAGAATTTCTAATTTGGTGGACCATAAATTATGTCTGATGGGACTCATTCATCACCTTGGGTGAATGAGGCATGTGTGGCCCAAAATTAAAATTAATTCAAATTCTTGGTAAGATTTTATCCTCCTATATCTGATGTCATCTTGTAGTGGTGTAATTTTGGGAATTCTTGCATAATTAAGTATAAATACAATATTATTTCACTTATTTTCATCCTAACATTCTAAGAATTCAAGAGATCACCTAGCAAGTTGAATGAGCATCCTTATAGAAAAGTTGAGTTCACAAGTGCATTCAAGTGTTTACAAGAGCATTCAAGAGTCTTCAAGAGAATATTATCAATCATTCTAGAGCATTATTCAAACATCAAGCATCATGTCAAAGTCTTCATGCATCATGTTTTTTTGAGCTAAAAATTGTGATATAGGGTTTCATGATTCAAGCTAGCATCTCATTCAAGATCCACATACATTGGAGCCATCTCATGCATGTTTGTAGCACTTCATTGCTAGGGTTTGGTGAGTTGCAACATATTACTTTTTTCATTCATCATTCTCCATTTGTATCTCATTTTATTTCAAGGTTTGATTAGCAAAATGGGGTTTGAAAAAGGAAAACCCCTATCCATTAACAAAACAACATTTTCCCTATCTTTAGTGTGTGATTTGTAGGTTTAGATTGAAGACACATTGAGGAGCAAGTTTGGAGAAAGTTGTCAAAGTGCGTAAAGTTGTCAAAGTTATCGTCAAGCATTGGAAATACTTGGAGAGCTCCTATAGGTTGCAAATCAAGGTTTTGGATATGGTAATCAGTTGGGAAGCACATAGCAGACTTTGAAGACCAAATTCAAACCTTGAAGTTTCAAAAAACCCTAACTAGATTGATTCACCAATTTTGGTGAATGAGTCCCAATTTAGGTCAAAAGTCATATTTTTAGAGATTCAGATACCCATTTACCTGATTCCTATTTCTACATAGAAATCAAAATCTCGGACTGATTCACCCATCTTGGCAAATGATTCCCACTCAACATTAAAGTCTTAATTCCAACATTTTAGACCTCCTTCCGGTCATCTTCAGATTTCCAAGTGCACACATTTCATCCTATAGCTTTATGTTTTGTTTCATTTTCCTTTTTAGGTCATTTAGTGATGCTTTTCATTGAATTATGATGATGCAATTCAAGAGTTCTTATGTTTAGTCAAGAAGAGGCAAAAGTATAAGAGAATGATAAATTGACAAGTGTTGCAACTTACAACTCTTACCTTCTTTCCTTGATGGACTAAAGTCATTATACTCATCTCATGCAAGGAGAATTGGTTGCTTGATTGTAAGTGATGAAAGTGTTAATACTCATGCAAAAAATTGAACAAACTCACATATAAACTTGATGAATTTCAAATATGAAGCTTGACTAAAATAATGTTGTAATAATTGTACTTATTCTACTCTTAACTACTTTTTAGGATGCTCAATTGTAATTTCAAAATTGCTAGGATTCATTACTATTTAAGATGGTGAAAAAGACTTATATTTATATGCAATTAATTTATTTTCCTACAAAATTAATTATCAAAAGGTGAAATGAATTTAAATTTTCAAATATTAAAATATCAAAAAATAACATACAAGGGCAGTGGCACCCTAGACCAAACCTATTTTGGGTTTTTGAATGTCATGAAATAAATATTAAATATTAATTCCTAATTTAATTTATATTTTCTGAAGATAATCATAAAAAAGGTAAATTGAAGAGCACAATTAGGTCTAGAAATGTAGTGGGGAGCTAAACCTAGTGTGAAATTATCAAGGGTGAAAATTTACAACACTACATATCTATCCAAATATTGGCGAGGTAGGATAACACTAAATTTAGAGGATGTGCTAGATCACATGCCCAAGAGCCTACGCAATCAACAATGTAAAGGGTATGTGCAGGATCATCATGGCAAAAATAGGCCCTTAAGTGGCGAAAAGTTTAGAAAAATCAGAGTTAGGCAACTTGACATAAAAATTTGAATAAGTTATCTATATTATTTAAAAAATATGTAAGAATAGAATCTGTAGCAAATTGAATTTAGTTTCTAAACTACTAGATGTTTTATTTATTTTTAAATATATTTGGTGAAAATTTGAAATTTCAATGCAGTAGTACTTAAATTTTAGGGAAAAAATAAGTAGGTGTCTATCTGATCACCCTAACCACAATAAAATGATAATATTTTTTTATAATATTTTAGATATAAGTAGAGGACTCATGTCCCAATGTGATGCATATTTTTTTGTAATTTTTTCCCAAGTATATAATTAATTATGATTTTTTTTTACAATTTTTTTTAAAAAAAAACTCATATGTCTGACCACCGTAACTTGGTCAAAACTTCATGAAATTCATTTTTTTTTAATCCTATCATGTGAAGCAAGCGATGTTTTTTCATTGCATATCAATAAAAGATGTGATACCGTTTAAGCTATAGATGTTTTTCAATCAGCATATCAATAAGAAATTTAGTTGTAATTCAAATAGAAAATGAATAATAATAATTTATTAAATTCAAATTAAAGCATAATTTATATTGGTGGAAATTTGAGTCTCCTTTAAAAACCCTTTTCGTTTCATCAATTTTGGGTAAAAAAATTGTTGTCAGCCACATGCCCTACACATACCCATCATATCGCCACTTTTTGGCCCATCATGATCCTTCACATACCCTAAAGATAAAGGAACACACACACATTAGGTGCAATGTAGCATGACAAACATGAAGCATACACAATGAAAACATAAATCCAATATAATAAAAAAAAGAGGCACACAAGAAGACACACAAAACATACGTAAGGCATACACAAAGTAAAAACCTAAAAACCATGAATCAAACACACTGAAAGACATGAGGTAAACACACATAAGATTCAAGGAAAAAATAATCACAAGACCCAAAACAAAATTTTAGTATGGGTATGTGCAAGAACATCATGGAAAAAATAGGCCCTTAAGTGGCAAAAAATTCAGAAAAATCAGAGTTAGGCAACTTGTCATAAAAATTTGAATAAGTTATCAATATTATTTAAAAAATATGTAAGAATAGAATCTATAGAAAATTGAATGTAATTTTTAAAATACTTGGTTTATTTTTTATTTTTTTAAAATCTATTTGGTGAAAATTTGAAATTTCAATGCAGTGGTACTTAAATTTCAGGGAAAAAATAAGTAGGTGTCTGTTTGACCACCCTAACCACAATAAAATGATAATATATTTTTTATAATATTTTAGATATAAGTAGAGGACTCATGCCTCGATTGATGCATATTTTTTTGTATTTTTTCAAAGTAAATAATTAATTATGATTTTTTATTAAAACTTTTTAAAAATACAAAAACTCATGTATGACCACCTTAACTTGGTCAAAATTTTATGAAATTCAATTTTATTGTTTTTAATCCTATAATATGCGAAGCATAGAATGTGACACAAGTTTTGGATTCAAAAAATGTGATACCATTTGAAAGTTATATATGTTTTCCAATTAGCCTATCACTTAGGACTTTAGTTGTAATTCAAATAGAAAATGAATAATAATTATTAATTAAATTAAAAATAAAACATAATTTATACTGGTGGAAAGTTGAGAATCTCCTTTTAAAACCCTTTTCATTTCATCAATTTTGGGTAAAAAAAAGTTATCAGCCACATACCCTACACATACCCATCACATCACCACTTTTTGGCCCATCATGATCCTGCATACCCGTATGCTAAAAGGATTAGAGTTAGTAAGGCACAAAAACTTCAGTGTAAATTTTTTGTCTCAAATAGTGAATTTCATCCATACAAATTTTTAGACATGATAGTTCTCTCATAGGAACAACAAGTTGAATTATGCTAAGTCACTCATGATCTACATATATCTACTTACTAGTAACTTGTTTTTTGAGAGGTGTCCATGCAATATGATGGGTTTCACAAGGCTAGTAAGTTGTGTTGTTCTAGGTGACTCATGAAACACATGGATCCACTAGAAAGCAAGTTGTGTTATGTGAGGTGGCCATGTAAAAAATCTTAGGTTCATATGCTAGCAAGCTTTGTTATGTTAGATCTATGCAAATTATTCTTCAAGGAATGCATAAAATTTTAACATCGTGGGGGAACATTTAATGTCATAGGGGATGAATCACCTTAGGAAGTTTACAAAATTTTAACATCATAGGGAGATAAATCACCTCTAAAAGGTGGAAAATTGTTTGACTTCTATTATTGGGAGATAGAATAACTATCTTCACTCTGTCTCACTCAAGAACAAACCCTAGAGATCTCAATGCAAAGGAGAAAGAGATTTGGAAATAGGGTTGCCCTAGGGGCTAAATGTAAACTAATGAGGGGTTCACCACCAAGTTAAGAATTGGAAAGATAAATGTAATGTAAGGTCCAATGCTAAACCCTAATTCAATGCAAAGCATCACTAAATGACCTAAAAATGCAAATGAAACAAAACATAAAGCTATAGGATGGAATGTGTGCACCTGGAAATATGAATATGACAAGAAGGAGGTCTGAAATGTTGGAATTATGACTTTAATGTTGATTTGGAATCATTTTCCAAGATGGGAAAATAAGTCCTAGATCTGGATTTCTATGCAGAAACAGGAATCAGGTAAATGGGGATCCGAATCTCTAAAAATATGAATTTTGACCTAAGTTGGGACTCATTTGCCAGAAGTGGTGAATCAGTCTAGTTAGGGTTTTTTGAAACTTCAAGTTTTGAATTTGGTCTTCAAATTCTGCTCTGTGCTTCCCAACTGATTTCCAGATCGAAAACCCTGATTTGCAACCTATAGGAGTTCTCCAAGTATTTCCAATGCTTGATGACAACTTTGACAACTTTACACACTTTGACAACTTTCTCCAAACTTTCTCCTCAATGTGTCTTCAATGTAAACCTACAAATCACACACTAAAGATAGGGAAAATGTTGTTTTGTTAATGGATAGGGGTTTTCCTAAGTTGTCAAACCCCATTTTTCTAATCAAACCTTGAAATAAAATGAGATACAAATGGAGAATGATGAATGAACAAAGTAAGATGTTGCAACTCACCAAACCCTAGCAATGAAGTGCTAAAAACATGCATGAGATGGCTCCAATGTATGTGGATCTTGAATGAGATGCTAGCTTGAATCATGAAACCCTATATCACAATTGTTAGCTCAAAAAAAATGATGCATGAAGACTTTGACATGATGCTTGATGTTGGAATAATGCTCTAGAATGATTGATAATATTCTCTTGAAGACTCTTGAACACTCTTGTAAACACTTGAATGCACTTGTGAACTCAACTTTTATATAAGGATGCTCATTCAACTTGCTAGGTGATCTCTTGAATGCTTAGAATGTTAGGATGAAAATGAGTGAAATAATCTTGTATTTATACTTAATTATGCAAGAATTCCTGAAATTACACCACTAAAAGATGACATCAGATATAGGAGGATAAAATCCCACTGAGAATTTGAATTAATTTTAATTTTGGGCTACACATGACTCATTCACCCAAGGTGGTTAATGAGTCCCATTAGGCATAATTTATGGGAACAAATTAAAAAATTCTTAGAAAGGTGTGAAACCAGGTTTGGGATGCAAAAAACTAGGTGGGACTCATTTTCCCAAGGTGGCGAATGAGTCCTAGATTACTAAATCTAGCCCACACAAGCTGAAAAGACCTGAATTATGATTGGATATTGATTTGTGTCGAGACTTACCTCAAAAAGATGCATTAATTAAGAATTTTGGATGCAAAATAAGGCCAATTAAAACATAAAGAAGCCCAATTATTAATGAAAACCCTAGAAAGGTGTGAAAGTGTGTTACAACATTTTACAACACTCCAAATAAGGTATGATTAAGGTACATTTTGGTTAGAAAGAGGTTTATTAGATTTAGTTAAATGATAAAACTTTAGAAAAGTGGGAAAGTATGTTACAACACTTCACAACACTCTATCAAGGTACCATTTAAATTCATTAGTTCACAAGGGCCTAGGACCTAATGTGAGTGTGTTAGACACATTACAACATTAATTCAAGGCATCATTAAGCTCTATTTTCATAAGGAGGGATCAAAAAAGTGTGAAAATGTCATCAAAAAAAAAATTTAACACTACATTTAGTGCCCAATTTAGTGAGAAGATGAACTTGCTTCAAAATCACACTAAAGTAGACAAACTCACTCCAAGAGGGGTCCAAGTGCAGCCATGCTAGTAAGATAGGATGACAATGATCAAGAGGAGTGATCAAGATCTCATGGAAAACCAACATAGGAACAAAAGAACACACATGAAAATTATATAAAGAGCATCATAAAAGTACAAGCATGCACTTCCAAAGACAAAGAGGAAAGAAAAAAGTGAAAGAATGGGCAGATCAAGCTTTGATCATTTGTCCATCATGATGTGGATCAGATCTAGGTTGTTTGTCTGAAAAAATGCAAGCTCACTCTGAGGAAACAAAACTTTATGCTATCTATTGTGTGAGGATCCAAAAGAGGTGAGACACATACACACACGTCTAGTATGCACTCACATTAACGTGTGAGTGGATAAGGGAAAGTCATTCCTTAGTCAGGCTTCCCATCAAACCATACCAAAGTTATACCTTTGGATAACCTTAATAAGGAGACATGTAAAATGATTTTCAGGCTTCATGAGGCAAGCAAAACTTTGTATGCTTGGAGCTCATGAACAATGAAATTCAAGCTTCATGAGGCAATTAAAACTTCATATGCTTGGAACTCATGGACAAACAAGATGGCTCAATAGACATGCATGGTGTATTACACAAGGTGGTCATATAACCAAAACTGTAAATACAAAATAAGGATCATTCAAGGGAGTCTTTCTTACTTCATGTGAGGTCTTTAACTTAGGGAACATTGTGCCTAATGTCTCCAAGAGTGGAATGATAAAAGAATATAAAATTCACAACTTAGGTGTTGTAGTGTGTCACATCAAACCACTAAGAGGAATATAATATGTTGAGAAAGATCAATCTTTTGAAGGACATGATACCCAATGTCAACCACAAAGTGAAAAACACATCATATGAAATAAGAAGGCTACATCATGAACCATAAAAGAAGGAAAAAATGCAAAATAATAATGCTAATGTATGCCCCCACTTTAAAGAAATTGCTAAACACCATGTTGTGAGAAATTACTTTAAAGTAGAAAATGATCAATACTAACAATAAAAATGACATGAGCTAAATTGGAAAGCCCTATGCCAAGTCATATATTTCCAAATAAAGCTATGTAATGCAACAAAAAAGAGATGGGTTGTCTCCAAAATTAAAATCCAAACACATAAGGGATCTATCAATTTGGGGTTAGTATGTTCTTGCTACAATGTTTTTAAGAGAGCTCAAAACTGTCATCATTCCCCAAATACACATAGAACTAGAAGAATGACACAAAGAGAGCGAAAACAAAGAAAAGGAAGTTTGGGTCAACATGAAAGAGACATGAATGTCTTGATGCCTTGTGTCATCCACAAAAGGAAAACACAATAAAAATGAAAAAGAAGTATAGAAAAGAAAAGGAAAAACCTTTTGGGTCAACATGGAAGAGACATGAATGTCTCGATGCCTTGCATCATCCCCAAAAGGAAAACACAGGACAAATGAAAACAAAGTAAAGAAAAGAAAAGGAAAAACCTTTTGGGTCAACATTGAAGAGACATGAATGTCTCGACACCTTGTGTCATCCCCAAAAGGAAAACACAAGACAAAAGATAAAAGTGAAAAGATGTACGACATAGAGAAGAATGAAGGTACAAATAGATTAATGCCACAGAGAGAGATACATAAAAAAAAATAGCATGGGGGATCACATTACACATATGCAATCACACAAAAGAAAAAGAATTAATGTAAAAGACTAGTAAGGCACATGTGAGTCAACCTAACTAAAGGGACAATGAAAAATACACTACTAGGACAAGTCTATCTAATTCTTGTCCCAAACTTAGTGTAAGGAAAGAATGAGCTGAGGAAGGTGGTGGGAAAGATCATGTAATGGTGAGAATTGAATATTCTACAACCACTACATGATGAGGGGCAGCAGGGTCCCACCTTAGGGGACTATTTCTATGATATCAAGCCTTTTCAATATTTGTTGTAAAGCATGACACTCGTCAATGCTATGCCAAAGCATTTTATGGTATCAACAGTGTGATGTGTTTGTGTTCTTAGGAATTGTTTTTCACTCTTCTCTTATTGGAGGTAATGTAATCAATCCTCTATGTAAAAGTATCTATAAATTTATTTCAATGTTAGTAGGAGGATAAGGCAATTGAAGTTTCTTTAGTTTATAAGGTCTTTTGCACTTGCTAGACTCACCAATTTCTCTAGTTGATTTCTGAGGAGGACCAAAGATGATCTCTTCTTCCTTGAGAAGCACCCGTTGTTCTTTAGGAAGGAGGACACTCATGTCAGGAGGAGGATCTTGATATCCTAACCCTTTTGTGCTTTCAATTGGTATTTTCTCTAAGAGTTGATGAATTTCATGTTCACTTGTTGTATGATCGCATCCTTGTTTTCTCAATATTGTAAAGTCTTTTCCATATGTCTCTTCTAGGTTGATGGGAGTGTCAGTCACTTTTTTAACATAGAATAGTTGAGTATTTGCTTGCTTAGAGAAACTAGGTTCATCTATTGTGGGGAACTTAGGTTCAATTCTTGTTTTAGTTTCAGGATGTAAGTTCCCAAACATCTCAGGTGCTAGTATTATAGGGGTATTGGTTGTACTATTGATTGATAAAATGATGCATTAGTTTCAAGGTTTTTAAGACAATCATTTAGGAACTTATTCATGCTATCATCACCATCTACAATGATGTCAACATCATGAGGAGGACATGCATTAGGAGTTGAGTGAGCATGAGTAAGTTCAATTTCATTAGGGTCACTTCCAAAAGCACAACTTGACACATCCACTAAGAATTTCAAGGATATCCGTACTTTTGCAAAGCACATATCCATGATGCGAATGTAATGTAAATTTTAGATTATAAACAATGTAACAATGTGAAATGGAATGTTGTAGATGCAACTTTGAATTGAAGCAATGCACAAGATGGACTAATTTAAACTAGATGTAATGAATTGGATGAAACTAAAAGTTTGTGAACTAGAATAGAAATGTAACAATAGAAAAACGAAGCTCATAAATATTGTTTCAAATGCTGGAAAATGCAGCGTAGAATCTACACTGGGACATATTCGCCCAAGGTGGTGAATGAGTCCAATGAGGTTTTTTTCAAAATTTTCAAAAAAAATTAATTTTTTTTTTATGCTTTTTATGTTGTATGATCTGTAAACTAAGTACAAATGTATATTTTGTATGAATTTTAATGATTTGAGATGAAAAAATCCAACCTATATGCACTTTCACTAACTAATGTAAATCCTCATGCAATGTTAATACAAGAAAAATCTAGGATGATAATGCTCTCCAAATCAGAATTATGATGTTCTAAATGTAGGTTCACCAAAATGAAAGGTGGAAAATTGTTTGACTTCTATGTTTGTGAGATAGAATAACAATCTTCACTCTTTCTCAATCAAGAACAAACCCTAGAGATCTCAATGCAAAGGATAAAGAGATCTAGAAATAGGGTTGTCCTAGGGTATGAATGTAAATTAATGAGGTGTTAACCACCAAGTTTAGACTTGGAAAGATAAATGTAATGTAAGGTGCAATGGTAAACCCTAATTCAATGCAAAGCTTCACTAAATGACCTAAAAATGCAAATGAAACAAAAATAGAAAGCTACAGGATGGAATTTGTGCACCTAGAAATTTGAAGATGAATATGAGGTCTAAAATGCTAGAAATTTTGACTTTAATGCTGAGTGGGACTTATTCGCCAAGATGGGTGAATTGGCCCTAGATCTAGATTTATGTGCAGAAATAGGAAGTAGGCAAATGGGTATCTAAATCTCTAAAAATATAAATTTTGACCTAAGCTTGGAATCATTTGCTAGAGGTGGTGAATCATTCTAGTTAGGGTTGTCTAAAACTTCAAGGTTTGATCTGGCTTCAAGGTCTTCTCTATGCTTCCCAACTGATTTTTGGATCCAAAACCCTGATTTACAACATGTAGAAGTTCTCCAAGTATTTCCAATGCTTGATGACAACTTTGACAACTTTAGGCACTTTGATAACTTTCTCCAAACTTTCTCCTAATGTGTCTTCAATCTAAACCTGCAAATCATTCACTAAAGATAGGGAAAAATGTTGTTTTATTAGTGGAAAGGGGTTTTCCTTGGTCAAACCCTATTTTGGTAATAAAACCTTAAAATAAAATGAAATAAGAATGGAGAATGCTGAAGGAACAAAGTAAGATGTTGCAACTAACCAAAGCCTAGCACTAAAGTACTACAAACATGCATGAGATGGCTCCAATGGATGTGGATCTTGACTCTTGTTTGAATGTGATAGATCTTGAGAGAAAATGATAGCTTGAGTCATGAAACCCTATATCACAATTGTTAGCTGAAAACTAAACATGATGCGTGGAGACTTTGACATGATGCTTGATGCTTGAATAATGCTCTAGAATGCTTGATAATCTTCTCTTGAAGACTCTTGAATGCTCTTGTAAACACTTGAATGCACTTGTGAACTTAAATTTTATATAAGGATGCCCATTCAACTTGCTAGGTGATCTCTCAAAAACTTAGAATGTTAGGATGAAAATGAGTGAAAGAACCTTGTATTTATACTTAATTATGCAAGAATTCCTGAAATTACAAAAATACAAGCCGACATAAGATCTAGGAGGATAAAATACCACCAAGAATTTGAATTAATTTTAATTTTGTGCCACACAAGGCTCTTTTTCCTAAGGTGGTGAATGAGTCCCATTAGGCATAATTTATGGGGCCAAATTCAAAAATTCTTAGAAAGGTGTTAAACCAGGTTTGGGACCCAAAAAACTAGGTGGGACTCATTTTCCCAAGGTGGTGAATGAGTCCCAGATCACTAAATTTGGGCCACAAAAGCTAAAAAGACCTTAATTATGATTGGATATTGATTTGTGTTGGGACTAGCCTTGAAAAGATGCATTAATGAAGCCTCGTGGATGTAAAATAAGGCTAATTAAAGCATAAAGAAGCCCAATTATTAATGACAACCCTATACAGGTGTGAAAGTGTGTTACAACACTTTACAACTCCAAATAAGGTATGATTAAGGTATATTTTGGTTAAAAAGAGGTTTATTAGGTTTAGTTAATTGATAAAGCCTTAGGAAAGTGTGAAAGTGTGTTGCAACACTTCACAACACTCTAGCAATGTACCATTTAAATCCATTAGTTCACAAGAGCCCAGGACCAAATGTGAGTATGTTAGACACATTACAACACTAAGTAAATCAAGGCATCGTTAAGCTCAATTTTCATGAGGGCTCAAACAAGTGTGAAAATGTCGTCAAAGACATTTTTTGACACTACAACCTCAAAGGGTGTACAAAATTTTAACATCACAAGGGAAGGATTGTCAACCATGCCTCATGGGTCATTATAAATAACACCACTGCAAAGAGAGTGCACAAATAATTTGATAACCACACTTCCAGGAGCATTACACAATACTACTACTATCAGCATCCATTAGAAATCTGAAAATAACTAAACTTCATGCAAGGGTTAGTATTTCACAAATCCTTCAAAATGCTCCTATGAAATACCTTGTAAATGCTTCAAAATGCAACAAATGATAAGAAAAGACTAAAAGCATAATGAAAGCAATTAACAAGTTACCTATTCCATAGTGGATTGGTGTTACATGTGAAAATGACCCTTTCCCAACCCTTGATCAAAGCTTAAGATGATGCAAATGCAAATAGGATGAAGAGCAATATGAGTTCTCAAACCAAGAGAGCAACCTTGCATAAAAGTTGTGGATCGATTGATGAGGATTAAGGCCTTCTTTTATAGATTTTCTTGATGAGAGATTGGCCAAATGGGTGAATGTGGGACTAAAGATCCACCAATGAGAAGAAGACACTTGTCAAGTGGTGATAGGCCAATGGATGTGCAAGATTTGGGAAGTGTGACCATGAGAGGGAACTTCAAATTCAAATTTTGCAATAAATTTTGAGAGGGGGACAAGAAAATAAGAAATAAATGCAATGTTGGAGGAACAAATCAACTTGTCATATTTTTCAAACTTGAGGGAATATTCCCCATAAATGCCATGTTGAGTGAAAATGAGGGTTTTAATAAATCAATAAATTGATTTATTTGTGCAAGTGGCATAATCTAGAGAATGCAAGTGGGATGAGATTAGCATTTAATCATGGTTAGATTAAATTAATGATGATTAGGTTAGTTTGACTTTCATGATTTAAATGTTTGATTTATTTAAATAAAAAAAGGATGAAATATGGATTGGATTTAATTAAATACATGTTTGATTTATTTAATTAAAGGGATGATGTTTGATTTATTTGATTAAAAGGTTGATGATAATGTTTATTTAATTTTGAATGAATGACCTTAGGAAATGAGATTACCTAATGAATGGAAGAAAGTGAACCTGATTAATTGATGAATGGACCTAATGTGAAATCTGGTTTAGTTAATGAATGAACCTGATTGAATGCACAATGTTAATTTTGCATGTCTACATTTTTCCCCTCTTTGAAGCAATGTAATTGTTGCGTTGGTTCAAAGAATAAACTTTTCATGATCAAAATTGAATTTTTATTTTATTTTTCAGATGCCCCAGCAGAAAGTACACTAGTACATTGCCCCCTCGAGAGATTGAGCGAAAAATATTCGATTTGAGGGTCGATCTCACGATAAAGAGGTTTAAAATGGATGGTTATGGATGATGATGCAAATGAGATGATTTTAAGATGCTTGGAATAACAAATCTATATTATTCTAAACAACTTAAATGATGATATGATATGAGATGGATGAGATTGATGATGTGATATGTTGTAATTATGCAATGGATGATTTATGAGATGCTTAGACTAACAAATCTATATTAAATGATGATGATTATGAACGATGGATGCATGATGGATGTAATGGTGATGATGACTAACCATTTATGTTGTGATGTTAGTGCGGAGGATGAAGAAATTAGATGATGACAAGAGGATCCAACAAGCCAACATTATGAGAGATGATGATGAGAAATGATGATAAGAAATGATGATGATAGATGGATGATTTGCTTATCAAGGATTGGGATTTTAAAAGGGTCACTTACTTTATGTTTGATAACATGCATAAGTATGATGCATCAAGGTATAAAGGACCAGGATGGCGTTGTACTTAGTCTGATGGACTTTGACTCGACAAATAAATAGGAGTATTCTTGTTCACACTTGACATACAAAAACCTTGCTAGGATGCACTTTAGAAGTTTCAAAACATCTCGGACCAAGACACATAAAGGTATAACCAATCAATGTAATAGTCAACAAGCTATCCAAAACATCCTCTATACATATCTAACAAAGAAAGTATTCATTGAGTTATTTTACAAGAACGTCCAACAAGCACAGCAGACAAAAGAATAATGATCATTACCCCATTCCTATCTCTCTAAATCCTTCATTCAGATATCATCAAGAGGTCCTTGGACTGAGCACAATAAGATAAGTCAAAAGATAAAGCACACAAACAAGTTGATGTTCTTCAATACCGCTAACCAAAAGGGAATGTATTTTTAAGGATAAGAACTGAAACTTATTTCCAAAAGATAATGCCCATTGTAGGAAGCATACATCCTAGGACATGTTAGTGGATGGCGACACATCATTTCGTTTATCCAAAGTGTTCTTTCTGATAAATAATGCCCCTTGGTAGGAAGGATTCATCCTAGGACATGATGTTATTAGATGATTGATATGGGATTGTTTGGATGATGGACTATCAACACAAAGACTTGACCAACTTGTTTACGTATTGACTGAGACTTGAGACTTGATGCTTTTGAGTTTTACTTTTAACTTGCTAGACTTGTTTCTAACTGTTTCACCAAAGGTTGAGAATGATGATCAGTTTATTATGAATGGTGTTTATTGCGGGTGCAAGTGAGATGAGGCGGATGGATTTTGTCAAATATTTGGATGTTTTTGGAGTTTTGCAATGTTTTGAGGCTATTTTTGGTATTTTCTAAGGTTTTCAAATGTTTTGATTTTCGATTTTCCAATGTTTTTGGGATTTTCTGAGATTTTGACCAAGAGACTAACCTAAAGACCTATCCTAGGGGCCTCGGGGGCTCATCAACAGATTAGCCTTGCCTATGTTATACACGCAAAGACCACTTAGTTCAACTGATGACTTGACCAATTTAGAGATGAAGATATACATGATGAATTGTCAGTTTATTATGATGGACTCCTATAGGACTGACCTAAATGTCTCGGGGGATGATCAAAGATCAACCTTTCCTATGTTCAAGCTTAGAGACGATGTAGTTCGACAAGACGACCTTATTTTTGGCTTTTTGACGAACTTTTTGACTTTTTTTTGGATTTTGATATGTTTTGAATGTTTTTGGATTTTTTGATTTTCTAATGCTTTTGGATTTTCTAATTTTTTGAACTTTTTAGAATGTACACGAATCCAATCCAATGAGAACGTGCCCCCAGCATGATGCAATAGACTACCCCGATAAAGGCTGGACAAACTAACCTTGAGGATGGGTCGAGTGGATGAGTGATGTATGGAGATATGGATGTGATGGATGATGGAAGTGAAATGGATGGATGATGCAGATCAAGCCATAAAGGTCCAGTGGATGGAAAGTGCTTATTTACACAAGGTGCCTGTTTGCCAGGTTTTCACCAAGGTACTTGCCCAAAGTGCCACCAAAGTGATTTTCACTAGAGGGCGATTTTTTTTATCCTTTTTTTTTTTATTTTTTTGGATTTTTTTCTTTTTTGATTTGTTGTTGTTACCAAGACACCTGTTTGCCAAGTTTTCGCTGAAGTAACCATTTTTTCAAGACTTTTTCTGATTTTTTTGGATTTTTGGTTTTATACCTTGAATAAATTAGTCATAAAACTTTTTGAGATGGGAGCTATTTATTGGCTCTTGCAGAGGTTCCCCTTCAAGTGTTGATAGATGATATGCCCTTGATTTATAGCTTGTTGTGACGATTAAAGGCCCTAACCAATTGGGTTCGAACTTGCCTTTGCTGCTGGGATTCGGGACATTCTTCTAATTTTATTTTAAGACTAATTCTCTGACTTGGAAAGTCCTGCTTCTAATCTTCTTGTTGTAGCTTTGTTTGAGTCTATTTTGATAGACTTGCAGATGATTCAAAGCATCTATGCGTCTCTCATCCAGTAGCTCTAGCTTGTTTAATCTTGACACCCAGTAGTCCTCATCAGTGATGAAATTTTGCAATGATATTCTGAGGGATGGGAGGTCGATCTCAATTGGGAGTACAACCTCTGATTCGTAGACCAAGAAGAATGGGGTCGCACCAGTTGGTGTGTGGATGCTTGTTCGATAAGCCCAAAGGATAGTATTAAGCTACAAGTTTCAGTCACGACCTACGTCATTGACTATTTTCTTGAGGATTTTGAGGATGGTTTTGTTCGTGGCTTCTGCTTGGCCATTTCCTTGGGGATAGTATAGGGTGGAGAAGCGATGTTGGATTTTGAATTTCTCGCACAAGTCACAAAACTCGTGGTTCTTCAATGGTGTCCCATTATCTGAGATAATGGCTTGTGGGACACCGTAACGATAGATGAGATAGTTCAGGGTGAATTTTGAGATGTTTTCCCAGTGATATATGTCATGGGTATGGCTTCCACCCACTTTGTGAAATACTCGGTTGTAGTTATAATGAATTTGTGGCATTGGATGAGGTGGGTGAGATTTTCCCAATGAGATCGAGGCCCCATTGCGAAAAAGGACATGGTGTGATGATCAGGTGAAGCTCTTGAGCTGGAGCATGGATGAGTTCCCCATGCTGCTGACATTGTAAACACCTTTTAGCATGATCATGCATTTCTCTTTCCATTGCGGGCCAATAATACCCCATCCTCAGCAGTTTCTTAGTGATGGTCATTCCACTCGAGTGTGAACCACATGTACCATTATGAACCTTGGTTAGAGTAGTTAATGCCTCCTCAGCATTTAGACAACGTAACAAGGTACCTTCTATGCTTCTACTGTATAAGGTATCACCTAGGATGATGAATCTAGATGCTTTTTTGATGAAGGTTCATTTTAGGCTCAATGGTAGGTCAGGAGGTATGACTCCTATGTGAAGATATGTGTAGATGTCATGATACCAAGGATCGCTAGGACCAACGATTTCACACACATATTCAGATTTCGGTACCTCAAATGTGGGAATGAGAAGCTGCTCGATCATAAATTCATATTTCAGCACGTTGTGAGGGATTTCTACTAGAGACCTAATTGTAGCCATGGCGTCAGTGGCTCTATTGTTGGTTCTTAGAATTTGCTCAAATGTTATGTCAATGAAGGATTCCTTGAGAGTCCACCAATTTCTTGTATGGAGTTAGCTTGTCATCCTTAGTCTCATATTCATCATTGACTTGATTTATGATCAACTGAGAGTCTCCGTAGACTTTGACGGCTATGATATTCCATTGCACTACTATCCTGAGACCTATAGTCAAAGCCTTGTATTCCGCTATGTTGTTCATGCAAGGGAATGCTAGTTTGTATGACCGTGATATGCAGTCCCCCTATGGGGTGATGAAGAAGATACCAGCTCCTGATCCGTGCTGCATGTATGAGCCATCAAAGTATAATTTCTAGTGATTGGCTACATTGAGGTTAAAGATGGATTCGTCTAGAAATTTAGATATAAGAGGATTCTCATAATATATGGGTGCTTCTGCTAGTTTATCTGCAATAACTTGACCTTTAATGGCTTTTCTTTCCACATACTCGATTTCATACTCTGACAGTATCATCACCCAATATTTTTCCATTCTTCCTGTGAGCATTGCCTTGGATAAGAGATACTTGAGGGGATCAATTTTCGTAATGAGCTTTATCTTGTGTTCCAACATGTAGTGTCTGAATTTTTGGGATGCAAACACTACTGCAAGGCAAGATTTTTTGATGAAGGAGTAATTTGGCTTGTGACTGACCATTGTCCTGCCGATATAGTAGATGACCCTCTCTATTCCATTTTCATCATGCTGAGCTAGGAGAGCTCCAAGGGCTGCCACTGTTGCTGACACGTATAAGATCAATGTCTTTCTTGGGATAGGTGGCATTAATACTGGTGGTGTTAGTAAGTATTCCTTGATTTTGTTAAATGCCTCTTCACATTTTGTATCCCATTTATATGCTACCCCCTTGTGGAGTAGGTGAGAATATGGATTCTGCTTGTCTTCCAGTTGTGCTATAAATCGTCGGATGGATTGAAGTCGGCCTTGGAGGCCTCTCAGTTGTTTTAATGTCTTTGGTGCTTCCATCTCAAGGATTACTTTTACTTTCGTAGGATCCACCTCGATACCACTCATGAAGACTATGTATCCTAGCAATTTACTTGATTGTACGCCAAAGACGCACTTCTTGGGATTTAGTCTGACTTTGTATTCCTCCAGTCTGTCAAAGATAGCACCTAGGGTTGCTATGTGATCTTGTCTTTTTCTTGACTTTGCTAGAATATCATCGACATAGTCTTCGATTGTTTTGTGAATCATGTCATGGAATATTAGTGTCATGTCCCTTTGATAGGTTGCTCCTAAATTCTTTAGACCAAATGGCATCATGTTCCAACAGTAGGTCCCCGATGGACAAGTGAAAGTCGTCTTATGTTGATCTTCTTTTGCTATCATGATTTGATAATATCCTAAAAAGTCATCCATCAGTGATAGCATCTCGTGCCCTATTGTCATGTCAACTATCATGTCAATATTGGGAAGTGGGAAATCATCCTTGGGACATGCTTTGTTCAAATCTGTGAAATTCGTGTAGATTCTAATGGCTCCATCAGACTTTGATACAGGTACCAAGTTTGATACCTATTCTAGATAATCGATTGGTCATATGAATCCTACGTCCAACAAATTTTTGAGCTCCATTTTGACAAACAAAGCGATTTGAGGATGCATTTTTCGGAGCTTTTGTCTAACAGGTTTTGCATCTGGATACACTGCTAAGTGATGAACCACAGTCTCTGGATCAAGCCCTGGCATGTCAGCATAACTCTATGTGAAGTTTATTTTTCTTTCCTTTAGGAATGCTGCTAGGAGTTCTTGCTCTTCTGATAATAGTGATTCCGTATAAAATGTGATATGTGCGGCCTCCTCTGTTCCTAGGTTGACTAGCTTGTTCCTAGGTTGACTAGCTTGCATTTTTCAGCCAAGACTGCTGACTTTTCCTGATGAATAGCTCTTAAGGAAAGATTGAATCCTTCATCCTCGGGTGCCTCAGAGAGGTTTTCACCGTTAGATATGTCCTTTCTTTTTACTATTTTCTTGTCAGAGAGTGCCACAGTGTGGTTTTCATTCAAGGACTTGGATATGATTCTTAGTTTCTCACTTTTGCGACTGAAGGATTCAATTGTTTCCCCATAATAGGCGTGTGTGTCCAACTCTATTATAAAGCCTGCTTTATGATCTCTATCTAGAATGTTATCCCTCAATCCCATGAATTCTGAGAGTGCCTCATCATTTTTGAATGTATCGAGAATTGGTGGTCCTCGTTGGTCATAGTTGATTAGTTGGGGGTAGACTAAGTGGATCTCATGATTTTGACTATCTGGTTCCAAGGATATGGTACTAATCATACACAAGGTGGTATCTTCGAATAACCTAGGTAGATTGGTCAAGGTATCTTCGTCATCGCTACTAATATAGGGCTCACTTATGAAGTTATGTGTGTCCTCGTTTGTGACCATTGGTGAGTGTAGTTGTACTAGCACTGGCTGAGGAGAAACATTAACCATTCTAACTAGAGGACTTCGGCCACGTATGGTTATTCTCGGAATGGTACATCCAAGGCCAAGATTTTTTATGGGTCATGTCTCTGGCATGATAGGTATTGTCAGCCCATTTTCATTTTGTCCCAATCATTGATTTCTATCATAACCCATTGCAAGCATCATTTGTAGGCCTTTCTTGTCTTATCCATTGGTAATTCAGGTATCATTATTTCATCTCAATACAACATGTGAGATGGATCTACTTCAATAACCTCATGGCCAAGGTCTCACCAGCTTGTGAATTTGGGAAAATCTTGAGGAGATGTTTGTGATGTGGAAGCTTGATTTTCTTGTGGGCATCCCTGTGA
Organism: Sequoia sempervirens; assembly: GCA_007258455.2. Classification (NCBI taxonomy): domain Eukaryota; kingdom Viridiplantae; phylum Streptophyta; class Pinopsida; order Cupressales; family Cupressaceae; genus Sequoia; species Sequoia sempervirens. The sequence goes on along the minus strand of VDFB02271358.1, from coordinate 1,079,439,322 downwards.
TCTAGGAGATTGTGGTAACTCTCCTATCGCGAAAGAATTGTTAGGTAGTTTGTAGCTTCCACAACCATCCTCTTGGATGATGAGCTTGATGTTGGAGATGGTGGGGATGGTGGGTGTCTCTGTCGTAGAAGTGGACATGAGAGTGGCGGGGTCGATATATGGTGTGGATGGGCCCTCATCATTCTTTGGCACTTGGGGGATTTTGTAATACTTGGCCTCAAGTTTTTTGCAATATGAAAATGGTTCGAGATCTCCGTGGACAGTGACCTCTTGTCCATTATGTGTAAATTTCACACATTGGTGGAAGGTTGATGCTACATCTTTCATCGCATGGATCCATGGGCATCCCAGGAGGATATTATATGGCAAGTTGAGGTCCAAGACCTGACAGGTGGTTTCCATGAGCGTTGGCCCTACTTGAATAGGGAGTTTGATTGTGCCCTGAGACACTCTTTCTTGGTCATCATATGCTCTTATCGTGATGCCTTTTCCTTTGTCAATGGAGTCTTCTGCTATTTTCAACTACTTGATGAGGCTAAGAGAACATATGTTCAAACCTTCACCTCCATCCACCAGGACTCTTTTGATTTTGTTGTTGTTTACAATGGCTTCTAAGTGAAGTGCATGGTTGTGAGATGGTTGGGCAGGGAAATATTGGTCAGAGAATGTAAGGAGATTGGGTGTTATGATATTTCCGACCATAGCTTGGAATTGTTCTGCATCAAGATCTGCGGGGATAGTGGATGAGGCTAATGCTTCCTCAGGGATCCTTTTATGCATTGATGAGATTTTTAACAACTCCATGAAAGAGGTGTGTGTTGGCATTCTCTTGAGTTGTTCTACAACATTTTAGGTATGCGGAATGGATCTAGATGAAAGGACTCTATTAGGTTGGGATGATCCTACAATGGTGACTTTGCTACCTCTTGTGGTGACTCCACAATCTTTGGCATGGGCACCCTTGATGGTGATGACCATGCAGTCTTCATTTAGGAAGGAAATGACTGATTCATAAATATGATTTACACTACCCTACCCTTTATCATTTTTATTCCCTTTGTTGCCATGATTCGGCATTGGATTCGTGTAGATTTTTAGATCCTGATTTCCCGTCGGTTGTTCCATGTTTATGATTCTTTTGTCAATGAGATCTTGGATGATGTTTTTGAGTCTCATGCAATTGTTTGTGGTGTGGCCTTTGATTTTTTGGAATTCACACAGTTGATTCTCATTATACCAAGGAGGTTTGACATCAAGTTCTTGGTAATTCTCGAAGGTAGGAGCCTAGATGAGTTTTTTGTCGATCAACCTTTTCATGATGTCCTCAAGTGGTTCCCCCAACATAGTGTATTTTTGTTTAGGATACGTCTTGTGTTGAGGTGGGCCCCTTTGGTCATTGAGATTATTGATGGTAGGATTGTTGTTAGGTTGATATGTTGTGTGATGAGTGTTTTGATTTGGTGTTTGTATTTTTTGTGTGGGTGTGTTTTGGCGTGGACCACTAATGACCACCTTATCATCTACGACACCATCATTAGTGACGTTTTTGTTCCTTTCCCATGTACGAGGCTTATCGTTGTAATTTGATGATGGGAAGTTGTTTTGCGGTTCGTGATATGATGTTGATTTTGGGGGTTGAGTCACAAGGGCTCTTTCGATGCTAAGCGCCTTGGAGATCAATTGTTCATATGTAGTGATACCTTGAACTTTGAGATGAAATGACAAGCGGCTTTCAAGGTTGGAAATGATTGTGTAGACTTGTTCTTTTGGCATAGTCCACTTGTTTCGATTGGCCTTGGATCGCCATCGTTGAATAAATGAAGCAAAATATTCATTCTTCCCTTGTTTTAGAGCGTATAGTTCTTCGAGACTAACATCCATTGCAATATTACATGCGTAGTTCCTAATGAATGCATCCCTAATTTCTTGGAATGTTCTAATGCCTGAAGGTAAGCGAGAGAACCATTCTATAGCATTGCCTACCAAGCTCTTAGGGAATAGCCGCATCAGATAAGTATCATCATATGCGACCTCCATGCAATGAACCTGGAATTCCCTGATGTGATCTTCAGGGTTTCCCATCCCTCGATATTTGTCAAATTTGGGGATTTCAAATCCTTTGGGGAATGGTTTCATGTCTAGGCTCCTATCAAATGGATAGGGACACAAGTTGCTTTTTGTTTTGGTTGTTTGCCCTAATTGAAGGTCGAGCACTTGTTATGAGAGCAACCTGAGTTGTGTCATCACATCACTTCAGGGGTGGGATGAAAGTATTTTGAGGTGTTTCAATCGTTGGTTGGGTGGACGGGTTGGTTGGTGCATTGTTCGATGGTATCGGTATGTTGTGGCGAGTGAAGTAGGCTTCTACTTGATTTTGGATGAACAATGCTTGTTGTTGATCTTTTTGTTATTGCTCTAGGATTTGTGCTTGTTGTTGCACTTGTTGCTGCTCTAACAACTCTTGTTGTTGTGCTTGTTGTTGTTCCCACAATGCTTGTTGTTGGGCTGCCAATTCTATCGCTTCTTGCTATTCTTGGTATTGCTTTAGTACTTGCTGGTATGCTTGCAATTGCGCTGCTTGTGCAAGAAGTTGTGCTTGAGCTTGCGCTTCAACTTGTGCTTGGGCTTGCGCTACTTGCACTTGTGTGGCTTGTTGCTGCAATAATAGTTGTGTTTGGGTGGCCCTTTGTGCTTGCAATGCTTGCGCGGCTTGGGTGGATTTTTGTTGTTGCTGTTGCAATAATTCCTGAGCTTGTTGTGCTTGTTGCACTTGTATTGTGGCTTGTGTAGCTTTGGTAGCTTGTGCAGCTTGAGCGGCTTGTTGCACAACTTTTTTTTTTTGCACTAGTTGGTAGCCTCTTTGGAAAGTAGCTTGCAATGTCGTGTCATATTGGCCTGATGTGGTGAACGTTGGTGGTGGTGGAGGTGGCGGTGGATTTGGAATGGTGGTAGATGATGATGTTGTGTTGATGTTTTGGGTGTTGGATAGTGGTATTGATGTGATGGGTCCTTGAGAGATCATGCTTTGTGATGTGAGAGGTGTGTTTGATGATGTTGCCATTGCTTGTGTGTTTGTCGTTTGTTGTTGCGATATCAACAACAAATTTTGTGTGTTTGGTGCAATTCTTTGATTGATGGTTGGGATGTAGGTTTGATTGATACTTGGTAGGGGAGGAAGCCCTAGACCAAAGAGTGGTGCAGATGATAATGGAAATGGCAGAAGAGGTGGAAATGTGAGTTGTTGTGAAAACATCGTGGTGTCAAATATGCCCCCTAGTTGGAACATATCTCCCTCTTCTTGTGAGTTTGTGAGAAGAGGTGTTTGTGGTGTTGTGTGAAACAATGTTGATGATGGATCATGATGGAATGTGAGAGGAACATTTTTGTGTAATGGGTTTTCAGGTATATTTTGTTCCAATATGGTGCTTGCATCCAAACTTTGATTATTAACAAGGGGATGTGATTGAAGAGCATTGAGAAATGTGTTTCCCTTGTTGACATTTGGTTGAGTTGGAGCAATCGATGTCGTGATTTGTGGAATGTTTTGCGTGACATTTTGGGATGGAGGTGTAGATGAGATGGGGATGGTGGATGAAATAGGTGGAAATGATGTCTCCACTATGGTGCTCACATCAAAGTCTGAAGGAAACTTGGCCCCTTGTTTTGCTAATTCAAGCATGTATAACAAAGGGTTGAGTCTCATCATGACGTTGATGATTCGATGGTTATCTGGATTTTGGAGCAATTTTGTCATTTCCTCGCGAGACATTCCAAAAGTAGGGTCCTCTCCTTGGTTCTCTTCTTGTGGGTTTTGCGATGATGTTGGAAGGCTAATTCTGAGATTTCCATCCCCAATGGGATTCATTTCAGGAGTGGTTTGGCTCAGATCACTTGAAGTGGGTGTTTCTTTGTTGGCTGAATCCATACTCTTCTTGTATTGAGATCTAGTTAGAACCATAAAATGATGATCAATCTTCAAGAATATGGGAGATGAATCTCTTGATTCTTTGGATTAATCTTTATTTTATGTCCCAAAGTGAGTTTTAGGATGCTTTTTGGGGATCAAAGGTGATGAGATGATGATGATATGATACGAATGTTTTGGCTTTTGATAAATCTTGAATGAGACACTAGGCTTTAGGACTTGGATTTGATTGGATTTCGGATTTTGTCCTTGATTTTGATTTTGATTTTGTTTTGGATTTTGAACAAAAGGACCCTAAGATGTTTGATAATGATGTAAGAGATAATTTTGTTCAAAGATGATGATTTGGATATGTGTGAGGAGAAGGATGCATCTACCCACACCTATCCAAATAAGATGATAGTTTCACTAAGTATATGAAAAAGGATTCATCCACATACACTAAGTTAGACAATATGATTTTGATAACTTTGACTAAGTATATGCAAAAGGATGCATCTACACATGCCTAGCCAAAGGTGTTTTGATAAATGTTTTCAAGGACTTGGTCACAATGTTTTTGGATGATTTTGATTTTTTTTCCACGAAGCCTAGTATCAAAGATGATTTGTGAGATGGATTTGAGTTTGATGTTTTGAAGGATGGATGAAATGGATTTTGATTTGATTTGATCCCTAGATGAACCTAAAAAACCCACTGTGTTTGCCTAGATCTAGGTATTGAAGAGCATGTAAATGCTTCCTAAAGACCTTTGTAACCAAGGATTGATTTCTTTTGAACATTCATTTTCAGTGATTTTTTTCTTTGGGAATTGTGAGTCTTCAACACATATGAAAGTTCATTTTGTTTAGCTTTGCTTAATGTCTTTATTTTACCAAAAACACTCTCTTTGATTAAAGTTTCAAACTAAGATGTCCAATGTCTTAATTTCTTCAAACCCCACAAGATATGTTATGTGGAAATTTAATTAACTTAAGGCAAGGGTTTCCTATTGTTTACTTAAGGAGACAAATTGAGATATAATCCAATGTTTAGAAACCTCTAAGGATGTGAATCCCAAGGGAAAGCAATAACATATGGATTGAGTCAATGGCATTTGTCTCCAAAAGGGTTTGAAATTTTGAATGATATTGTTAAGTGTTTATTTGCAAATGTTTTCATATAAAGCACTGTGTTTTCGAACCAAGAACAAGTACAAACCCTATGGATGTGTAAGACAATATTTGTTGAATCCCCACTTGGAAAAGTCCAGCTAAGCTTATCTTTAGCGAATGGTTAGATGCTTGACACCACTGGCTCCCCTCCATGGCTCATTAATGTTAATTTGGGCAGCCAAGCATCAACACCCATGAAACTCCCATGGCATGTTTTCCATTTCTACTAAAGAGTGTAAAAGTGTGGGGCGGCTTCAGAACAACTGTTCTTGCACCAATAAATAGATTAAGTATTTTGGCAAATTCTAGCACATGGGTTCTAGTAAGGACTTTTCATTTGTAGGAGTTGACCCAACGTGGCAAGAGTCCCCTTTCGGATCCATCTTGTCGGAGTCAATCGCGTGATATTCGTGTTTCTTCCAATATCCAAATTTATATCCCGGCTGGAAAAACTCTTGGCTTTAGAGTGTTACCAGTTGAGTTGTTCCCTTGGGTGAGTACCTTTTCCCCAAGGCAGGCCCTCTAGGATAAACAAAAGCAAGCAAAGACACAATCCATAACTCGATCAATCTTTGACGACTCAAAGAAAGAGAATATATGCGATGATGATCTACTCACACTCGCACAAGATGTTCAATTTTAAACCCAAATCGAAGTGTGTATGGGTAATTATGTACACAGCTTAATATCACCAAAAGCCTTTTGATTCTCAAGATAGTCGTGAGGTGTGAGAGAAGCGCATATGTCTTTTGATGATATTACTTTGTGTAAATAATTACAAAACAATAAAAGCACGCATTCATTTTATCCTTCAAAGAAATGGTGTGATTCGTTTTAAAACACCAAAGGAAACATGAAGATTGCTTGTTTGATTTTAGCCCAAATTGAAATCTAGTAGGTATCTAAGTCTCAATTTTAACCCTTTGCAAATGAAAAATCAAAGTGTTCTTTTTAGACCCAGTCAAAAGTTAGTATTCTAAAAACGAAAGATAACAATTTCATGAAGAGTGTTTAAGAAAACACTAGAGTGTTTAAAAAGACACTTTGATTTTTCAAAATATCCTCCTTCTTTCATTTTCCTTTGCTAGCCTTATCTTCCTCACTTTCCTTCATTTCCTTCATTTGTACCTTTGTTGACTTTTCGCTTTTCCTTTGTTTCCCTATAAACATCATAAAAATTTAGGCATGTATTGCAATTTGATAAAAACATATACAAAATTCATCAATCATTTAATCCAATGATGCATGCCAAATACACTTTTAAATTTACACATGAATTCCTTATGATAAACTTGAGTTCAAGATACTTTTAATTCATGCATAAACTTGAAACAATGATAAGATGTCAACACACCATTCTTTTGTTTATAATTAAATCATGTATCAAATCAAGCCTATATGTAAAAATAGAAAGTATCATATAATGATTTATTTGGTTAAAAAGAAAACTAGAATATGACCAATTTCTTTATTTGAATCAAGGTAATAAAGAGTCAATTCCTAACAACTATTGAATCAAATTGCATCTATGTTTTGATGTTCATTGTAGATAGGAAACAACAATATCAAACCACTTTCAAATGTCCTTTTCAAACAATAAATAACAAATCTTCTTGTCTTCTTTCCCACGCCATAGAGCATCCTTTTCAAACAATAATAAATAACAGATCTCACTGTCTTTTTCCCATGCCACAGGTAGATCCCTATAATCTTTAGCGCTTTTAAAAAAAAATCAATAACTTCAATCAGGCATGTGAGCTTAGAAGGAAGCAGAGAACAGATGTGTGCATCAGACTCATAAATTCTTTGGACAATTCTATACCCTTACTTATTTAATGACAACAAATCAGATCAAACTTATCACAGCTGCGTAGTACTTATAGGTTTCGATTTATCTTACCCAATTTGACTTTCTTACTTGTCCAGCGGTACAAGACAAAGTATCATAGTAGAAAAATGATCATGGGCTGTTGTAGATACTTCCAAAGTTAATTCAAGATTACCTTCTTTCTTGCAACGAAAACAGACACACCTCTTCAATTTTCAGGCCTATGTTGATGCAGTACTTAATGCAGTCACCAAATCTTCAACTCGCTGCTGCAGCTGGAGATAAATGGACGCTTGAAAATGAGTTCTTTGTTTGTAGACTAATGCGTTTCTATAGGAGCTATCAAAGAATGGATATGAATATCTTAAATGCATGCCTTCCAAACTTAAGTCAAGGAAATGGAATACAATGTCGATCTTTTAATGATTGCCATAAGTAACACTCTTTCATTCAGATCTGCGTCAGATAGAGAAATATATCCATCCTGTATGAGTTGAAATCCCAAGCTAGCTTTTTAATCAATGAAAATTAGTAAAAAAATCATTTTACTTTGGTTTATATGCCGCTTAGTGACTAAACGTATGGACTGAGCATTACAAGGGATTTTCAAATAAGAAATGGCGCAGATTTAAAACTGTGAACAAAATTCAACTGTATAATTTCTATAGTCATGATTATAATAGGCTAAACGTATTTTGTATCATTACATTCCTTCTATTTTTACAGATAGCAACTGATAATTATTACATACTGGAGAATAGATAACTATGTGATGTATCCTTTATGCAAAATACTACAACAAAAAATGTTGAAATGTTAAAAAGAATCAAACACTTTTAGAGACAACCTTCTTGTGTTTTTAAATTTGTTAACTTGTTGACTGTGTGTCTACAGGCTGCAGGTGGATATGTCATTTTGTGCAGGAGCTATACTCTAAAGTGATTAGATAAAAACATTTTCAAAAGGCAGGAGTATAGACAAGGAATGTTATGTAAAACTATTCAAAAGAATGCGATATGGATATAGAAACTTTCACGAATGCCCAACTTAATAAACAATGCACCACAAACGTAAGAAAAAAGAAAAAAACATTTATGAGCAAATGTGAAGAAAATCTGTGTGCAATTGTGAAGAATATCCTAGCAGCCCTCCCTCTAGCGCCAAATGTGAGCATCCATTAGAAATATGCAAATAACTAAACTTCATGCAAGGGTTAGTATTTCACAAATCCTTCAAAATGCTCCTATGAAATACCTTGTAAATGCTTCAAAATGCAACAAATGATAAGAAAAGACTAAAAGCATAATGAAATCAATTAACAAGTTACCTATTCCATAGTGGATTGGTGTCACATGTGCAAGTGACCCTTTCCCAACCCTTGATCAAAGCTTAAGATGATGTAAATGCAAATAGGATGAAGAAAAATATGAGTTCTCAAACCAAGAGAGTAACCTTGCAGTAAAGTTGTGGATCGATTGATGAGGATTAAGGCCTTCTTTTATAGATTTTCTTGATGAGGCATTGGCCAAATGGGTGAATGTGGGACTAAAGATCCACCAATGAGAAGAAGACACTTGTCAAGTGGTGATAGGCCAATGGATGTGCAAGATTTGGGAAGTGTGCCCATGAGAGGGAACTTCAAATTCAAATTTTGCAATAAATTTTGAGAGGGGGACAAGAAAATGAGAAATAAATGCAATGTCGAAGGGACAAATCAACTTGTCATATTTTTCAAACTTGAGGGAATATTCCCCATAAATGCCATGTTGAGTTAAAATGAGGGTTTTAATAAATCAATAAATTGATTTATTTGTGCAAGTGGCATAATCTAGAGAATGCAAGTGGGATGAGATTAGCATTTAATCATGGTTAGATTAAATTAATGATGATTAGGTTAGTTTGACTTTCATGATTTAAATGTTTGATTTATTTAAATAAAAAAAGGATGAAATATGGATTGGACTTAATTAAATACATGTTTGATTTATTTAATTAAAGGGATGATGTTTGATTTATTTGATTAAAAGGTTGATGACAATGTTTATTTAATTTTGAATGAATGACCTTAGGAGATGAGATTACCTAATGAATGGAATGAAAGTGAACCTGATTAATTGATGAATGGACCTAATGTGAAATCTGGTTTAGTTAATGAATGAACCTGATTGAATGCACAATGTTAATTTTGCATTTCTACAACTACTAAAGAGGGGCATATGAAGGAAAATGCCAAAACCACATCTTAGTGGAGTGTCGTGCATAATACCACCAGTAAAAGGGCACAAATATGACATGAGGGGAAACACTTTAGAGGGTATTATTTATAATATCACCACTAAAGGGGCACAAATGTGGAATGAAAATTCACTCCTTAAGGGGGTATCATGCCTAACACAACCACTAAAAGGGGTGAAAACATGACATGACATGCCACAACTTAGGGGTTATCATGCATGACACCGCCACTAAAGGGGCATAGAAATAGAATGAAACCTCACAAGATGCCAAATATAAGACAATGAATGGGGGAATATGCCCCCTTTAAAATGTTAGTGTACTTTCTATGCTAACATTTTAAGGGAACAAGAGATGAAGAGGTAATCTTTAAGAAGGATACACACCTCATAAATATTGGTCACCCTTGCCCTGATGTGTATGGAAAAGGAAAATTATACTAGCACATTGCTCCCCACTGATGAGATATGGTTACATAGAAGAATGTACCCCCATGAATGACAATGAGCAATCATGTGGTGCTACAAATGGCACATGATGAGGGGAAACATGATAATAACTAATCTATTATCTCATCACATTCAAAAAACTCCCCATTTGAGTATATGTCTATGATGCCATATCACTAAAATATTTCTTGTATTTTTTATTTTTAAAGTTCATCACCCATTAGTAGAATGACCAATCATTTTATGATATGCACAAAAAGATCAATTCTATCATTTTTGTTTAGTATAATTTATTTCATGTGGGGGTAGAAGGGTTATTATTCCCATCTCAAGGAATGTACATAATGTCAATTTTTTCTTAGATAAGGGATATGGAATGGGAAGTAATCCTTTTCTTTGTGAACAATGATGTTATGGTGGTGTAGAGGCTAGAATGAATGTCTTGTGCAAAGGTGAAGGGAGAGGATATTGATAATATATTCCTATTGTTTAAAGGTTCAGTGTTGTTTCTAGAGAGTTTTAATTCCATGTTCATTATTTGCATCAAAACCTTTATTATCCAAGATCCTAACTCCATGCATGACATGTCTCCAAAGTAAAGGGTATATTATTAGTTATGTTCATATGATATAGATGAGAACTTTGTGGCATGGAGTTGTCATTATTGGTATGTGAAGGAAAACTATCATGAGTTCAAATAGAATATTTTTAATGTATATGCAATGGGAAAGTAATGAATTTTAAAGGAGTCTCTTTATGGACGTAAGAAAGTAAGTCAATAGATGGTTTAATAGGTCTAGTGGATTCTTGGCAGAGGTGAGGCAAGTAATTTATGTGAGGTGGATTGTACCTTGTAAGTAATGTGGGTTCTTAGAGCATAAGTGTTGTGTTGTCAAGAGGATTGTTTGATTGGAGGTTAGTTGATGTAGTGTTTAGGAAGTTTTCAATGATTTCTTCTTCTTGTGCCAAGATATCATTGTTAGCAAGAAATAAATTAGAAGAAGAGAGAACATGAGCTTCATCCTTTGTTGGAGGAATAGTACCGAAGGCACAAAATGGAACATCAACTAAGGATTTCAAAGAATATATTACCTTTACAAAATACTTAAATATTTTGAAATCTATTTTAAAATAAAATTAATTATAAATGTTGAACAAAATATGACTGTTATAGAGCAATTCAATAGAAAATCATAGTAGATCTAGACAAAAATCTAAGAGAGAACATTATCTTTGAAACCTGGTCAATGATAGCCTCAACAGGGACATGGGCACCCTAGACTAGGAATTTATGATTTTTTAAAAAATAAAATTTAAAATGCAGTACTATGTTCGATGCTTAGAAATTATCCAGGTATAGGTCTTACAATATTTTTTTTTTGGAAATGTATGAAAAGATGAATTTCCCTATGTGAATCATGTGCATGCATACAATTTTGTGTTTGTAGAATAATTTACTATATCCAAATGATAATTTAAAGAATTTAGGATATTGTAACTCACCAAATTTATCTTGAAAATGTAGAAAGTCAACATTTTTTTAACTTTTGAAAGGATAGATAATATGCAATTTTTTGCTTTTGTCAATTCTTTTCCCTAAAATGTGCATCCACTTTGACTAATGATAACAACCTAAAACTATAATTATATTCCAAAATGAAAACTATATAATTTCAAAAGCTTTGTAAATGTGAAAAGTGCCAAGTTCACTAAAATATGATGGGGAAAAATGAAATTTAGGGTCTAAGTCACACCTTAGCCCATCTAATATCTAGGGACACAAAAATGATCAGAAAAGATCACTTGGCTACAATCCTTTATGGAAGATCCATAATGGTTAATCAAGGTTTTGGTTCATTTATGTGGTAGTGGGATTGGATCTAATTTATATGTTGTGTGTGTGATGAAATAGTGATCTAGTCTAATAATGCATCTACAATAAATTGATGGAGTTACAAAAAATTGTAGAACTAAGGAACATAAATATATTAAAGAGAAGTAGAGTGCAAAGACGAAAGAACCCATCATTCAAATTTGAGTTGAATCTAGTTGGTGAGGGGCGTGTGCACCCTAAACTAGAAATGTTGTTTATTTCAAATCTCTAAACATGTCTCAACAATTTATAGTTTGTAGGTCCTTCATTCCCTGTTTTAGCTTCAAAACTTTGTCTATCAATAAATGATTCACCCTTTTCTATTTTTTTGAAATAGGAAGCTTGAATGCTTGACCTTGCAATTAGACCTTGAATCTCTTTCAAAAGTTTCTTCAGATTTGTTACATGCACACAAGAAAGGAGGGAAATGGTTGTGCCATATAGGGGCTTGCCTAAGTCAAACCCTATTTTGGTATCCCCACCTCCACAATGGCTCTAATGATCTAAAGATTTTCTACCCTAGGTTGGGCAAAGGAAAAATAGATAAAACAAGTGATAAATTGAAAAGTACTACAACTTACCACTTCAAATCCGTGTTACTTGATGAACTAAAGTCATGTCACATGTCATGTAAGGAGAATTAGATTCTCGATTCAAATTCCTACAAGTGTTAGTACTCACAAAATAAATGAACTTAAAACATTAACAAAGTTACTTACAAACTTGATGCATTGCTAATGAAGATCTTGATTGAAATAATGCAACAATAATTCTATTTATTCTGCTCTTGACTAAATTTTTTTAGGATGGTCAATTGCTCAAATTTTCATTAGGTGTTCAAATGGTTGAAAATACGTGTATTTATATGCATTTATTCATTTCCCACAAAATTAATTGTAAAGAACCGGAAAATAAATTAAAATTTACAAATATAAAAAATATCGACAATAAAATATTTAAATTTGGGCCAAAGTAGGCTAGTCAAGGGCATGGGCACCCAAGACCAAACCTATTTCGGGGATTTTGATGTTGTTAAATGAATATTTAATATTAATTTCCAATTCTATTTTGATTTTCCATAAACAATATTAAAACGAGCAAATTCTAAGCACAATTAGGTCTACGCACATAAGGGGGAGCTAAACCTAGTGTGAAATTGTTAGGGTAGACAATTTACGATGTTATAATAACTAATAAGGTCTTTAAGGATTTTGCAAGGTATTTGTTAGTACTCTATTTTTTATCATGTCAATTTTGTAAAGGACCAACACCTTATGGATATTCACATATTCATATTAGGTAGGAAATATTAGTAACAAAAGATCAACTAGTGGATATGTTTTTAGTTTGTTTTTGTTATGTTAATTGTTAGATTATTGAATGGTATATTTTCGTTGCTTTTTCCACTACAGAGACTTAGTATATGGTAGCTACTCATTTCTATAAGGAGGCTATTTCATTTAATATTTTGTACTTCGATGTGAAGAAAGTTAGCAAGTTATTATAGTCCTTTGTGATTGTTAGAGTTTCATATGCTCGGCAATCAACCCGACCATTCTTGAGAGAATAAAACACATAGATGTCTATTAGTATTTTATTTAAAACATGGTAGAGGATGGAAGAGGTGATGCTAGAAAAAGCCGAGACATTGCAAAATTGAAGGTTTTGCAAATGTGGTTGCAAGCTAAGTGGGTTTAACCTTGGGGAAAACTTTGTGGTTAAGTGCACTTGAGTTGGAGTAGTACTAGGATGGGTGACATCCCGGGAGGGCCAAGTGCTTCACCTCTGTGAGCATCACCTAGATGCAATGAGTGCTAAGTGGATCATTCATTATTGTGAGAGATGGGTTCTTGTGAACCACTACTCATGAAATATGGGTCAATGAGTTTGACTTGTAAAACTACACAACTGAAACCTGATAGTAATATCACACTTTACAAAATGTTATAGATGCATTGACAAATCTAGCAATCACATATAAGTTCATGTGGTGCAATGAGTCCATTGGCCTGTGGGTGATCCCACAATAATGTGTTCCACATTTTAAATTAAGTGTGATACTCAAAATCAATATTTTTTAATATTTTCAATTTACGTCATTATAGAGAATAAATAATCAATCATTTAAAGATGATGTAAACTAATGGTTTGGGACATTTTCTATATAGATTCAAGTTACAAATTTGATTAATATTTTACAAAATATTTATATTATTATTTTTTAATATCTTTCTAGAAACAAAATTATTAATTATGTAATTAAATCGATGTTTTGGTATGGACTTTTATGAATAGTCTTAAACAAGTCTGCTGCAACGTCCTTTCGCATTTTGTAAATGTTGAGGAAGTAACTTGAAGAGTGTGTACTTGTATAAATAGCATTATCAAGCATATTACAATCAATTTGTAAACCATTCAATGAATCTGTCAGGATGCCAATAATGTAACTTAAAAGAAATTATGTTTGAATGAAATTATATTCTGATTATAGCATCATAATCACCAACTTACCGTTTTGTTTCTTTTTCTTTTTGCTGAGAAAGAATGGGCAACGCTAATACGTTGTCTTAAATGTTCAGAACAAAAGTCTAAACTAGACTGTCTTTTCCAAGGGTGGTGATATAAGCCCCGGGTTGTAAACTGGACCTTCCAGATTACGGTTCAATGTGGATCTGACAGGTGGAATCCACTAAAAGTAACATGCCTCTGATGTTTACTAAATACAGTATCTTGTGACTAGTATTTTGGTTATCAATTCATATGTTGGGAAATATGTAAACGAGCTGTTGATGAGACAGACATTTTAATTATTTTTTTCCATAATTTTTGGAATGTTCTCTCTGTAATTTCCATTTGGAATATTTCTACACAATCTACAGGGTATCAGGGTCGATTGTTACAGTAAGGTACACTATTCAAGTGGACAAGATTGTTGGATTTTACTTTACTGCTGATTTATCTAAGAGAGTTTTCAATTTTTAAGAAGAAAATTTTAGTTGTCTATATATTACTTAGTTTACACTACTCTCATATAACCATTTGTTTCTCCTTCTGTAACCGTTGTGGATTTGAGATTACCCTTCCGGTAGTATAAGCTGAACTGTATTGGATTTTCTAATAGAGAAGTTCCTAAGCTTCATTTTGCTATGGAAAACTCTAGGGGAATAGAGAGTAAGAGTTCCATTAATGAAAAATTTGATCAGAGTTCTTGTGCAGGTCATCCTTCTTCTGAGATCAAAGAGGTATCTATTCATTCGATTTTATGTTCCCACACATCTGTACGGTCAAATATATTTGTGTATTGTATAGTATATTTCACCATTTGTGCAATATAATAGAATAAGAGTTTGTTCACATTACACTGGGATCAGGTGTGACATTAACTATCCCCTCACCTATTACAGAAGGTTTAAAGTTAGCATGTTTTCTCAATATTTACTGACTATACCCATCTACTTGACGTTCAACAAATGCAGATCCACTCTTTCCTTTGTCAGATATTACAGTGCCTAGTCACCCCAAAATAAAAATGCTAGTGTTATTTGCCTGCTGCTAAACAAATACTATTATTGATTTTTTTTTAAAGTTTCTGGATTTGATTTTATAGATGTTTTTTATCATTTTGGGTCATATTCCATTATACATTATCTGCATGTAGGGAGCCAGAGAAGAGGAAAAATGGTTGTATTATCAGGACCGCCATTTTTCCTCATCTGAGTCCCTAAGTCCTCAAGATAGATCACAGAATATGATGGAAATTTTGATGAAAAATAAACCATAGAATATGACAGTTTTGATGAAAAATAATCTAACCAATTAAATCCAGAAACTTTCAAAAAGGTCAATATCATAGATTGGAAATATGATGTCCCTACATACTATTATTTTCAGCGGTAATATACTGTTACCTGCCTACCCTATATCTATTTTCATCCGAAATATCTATCCAAATCCACGTTTTTGTATCATGGTCAATATGGTCTAGTTTTTGTGTTCAGGCTTTTACTTTCGAAGAAATCAAAGCTCTTTCAACCTAAATAAGGTTTCAGCAGCTGTATTCAATATGATCCATATGTTTTTATTCTTAAGATCTTTCGTGGGTTTCTCATTTTAAATGATTCATGCTTGCACAACAGAGGACAGTGTATTCAACTGCATGTGAAGCTTCGAGAAAACAAAAGCTTATACTCAATAAAGAAACCCATCAGACCCAATTGATTCCTGAATGTGTCAAAGGTATTATCCTGCAATAAAATTACTTTCTCAGTGCTTCTCTTTCTTCTTGGGATGTCTATACTGAAAGCTAAAGATCAGAAGAACGCACACGTTCTTTGTTTGTGTTACAAGAATTATTATGTACTATTCAAAAGATTGTTTTTGAAATCAATTGTATATGTTTTTTTGGATCCATGTTCTAAATCAGATTCAATTTATTTAAGAAACAATCTTTTGAAATGTTATTTTTTAAACCGTTTTTGCTTATGAATATCATGCTTCTGAACAAATCCAATTGCTATGGATTTATGACGCTTCTTAATATAAATTGTAATACTGAATCTAATAGTCCTCTAGAATAGAAAATTATCAAATTTTGTTCATTTAAATTTGAATAGAATTAGCTTATTAATAATTTATTTTAGAAATTTTGGATCACTTTAAAGTTTAGATAAAGTATTCATTTACGATTAAACTATTGCATTGTTTAAATAAAATTTATATATAACAATAAAATTGCTACATAATTTTAAAATAATATAAGATCAACCCCTGAAATCTTTAGGAACTCGGTCTCCCGCTCGATCATCCAAGTAGACAACAGAATTATCAGCTGTTCCAGATGCATTCAATGGGCAGGACAGGTAGGAGGACGGTTAGTACATGCATTATGGCCTGTTGTAAATCTTTCACTCATCGTAGCGTGGATTCGGACCCACTACCTCGTCGAGAACTGGCGATTTGTGCTTTTCCAGTTAAAAGTGGTCCTGCTAATGTTTTGTGTTTTTTTTTCAAAATGTAAATCAAGCCACAATTAAACTGCAACTGTTCATTAGATTGCATAGATACAGGTAAAACAATTTGGTACATGGGTAAGGCCAGACTGTATGTTTATTCAATTCGACTGGACAACTGCCAGTCCTACAGACCCACCTTTAAGAATTATTTGAGTACGAAACCGATTCCTTCAAAATACCATCTATGTTATTTAATTCATAAAAGAGTTATAAAAATGACACCTCATCTACACAGGACAGTCTATATGGTTATTCAATCTCATTTGGACAGATGCAGTCTTAAACAACTCACTTTAATGTACGATTGATTGTCTATTCATAATTTATTCCTTTCCATATGCTATTTAAATCACTGTTTTTGAAGTAATGGTTTTGCTGTTCGGGGAAACATAGGAATAGAAGAAAACCAACCAAAAAGATGTGGCAATAAACAGTGCCATAAAGCGTACGCCCCTGAACATTGCTTCGTGGGCTCTTCTATATATTACGGAGGACCTGACGAGCCATATGAGGTCTTCAACAAGAAAAAGGAGGATCGAAATGAGGTACACACTTAGCAATCTTCTGGTTAAAAATTATGTTAGTAATATGATTTACTACAACTCTGAGTCAATTTTCTCTATAGGAAAAAAAGGCAGTAAGGCAACTGGAACAAGCCATGGACCCATCTCATCCCGAATATACAACTAGAGGAAATTGGTGGGAAGGTCAGTTAGATTTTGCCTAAAACTAATTTAGATATCAAATTGTATTTAATTA
This sequence comes from Sequoia sempervirens, assembly GCA_007258455.2. NCBI lineage: Eukaryota > Viridiplantae > Streptophyta > Pinopsida > Cupressales > Cupressaceae > Sequoia > Sequoia sempervirens. The sequence goes on along the minus strand of VDFB02271358.1, from coordinate 1,079,422,087 downwards.
ATAATTATATGATATGTATAAATGGAAATAAAAATTCATTTTATGATAAAATAATAATTTTTTTTTGTGTAAATTTGTTGTTATAGGTTCTTTCAAGTACTGAAAATTTAAGAATTCTTAACGTTGAAGTACGTTTTGAAACTTTCAGAGTAAGTTTAAGAAATTGTATTATTTGAGATATTATTTTGTTTTTATTAAAATATTTGTTGTTGATTATTTTAATTATTGAATTTGAAAGCTTATGGATTTGAAGGTTTTATTTTTATTTTTATTTTCTCTTATAACAGGGTACTCATTGAACTGAATACACAAAGAAGTGGAGTCAAAATGAAAGTCCTTTCATTACATTATTGAGTGAAATCATGTAATTTGAGTATAAATAAAATAGTGTCTTGGAAGTTCTACTACTATTAAACTTTTAGAGAATTTAATTTAGATTACTGTTTCTTTATCTCTTCTAAAGAGTACTATGCTATAGTCATATATATTCAACAACTAATTAATATGATTGTAGTTTGACTTATTTATACATTTGCAAAGATAAATGAGAATGTTTGATTTTTCATCTATGAAAGAGGGTAATCCATTATTTTATAACAATAATTATATGCATAGGATTTATTTATTAAGGTTGTGCATATACACACATACATGTATGTGTGCACACACAAAAAACTATTTACATACATACATATATACATAGACATATATATTAAAAAATTAATTTAATTCAAATTAATAAAATTGTTTTAGGAAAAATAAATAAACCTCATAATAAATTTAGAAGTTTGATTGATAAGAGAATAATAATTTAAATAGGAGCATTATTTAATAGGATTATTGAGAATGAAATAATTTGAAAATAGAGTAAGTTAGTGGCATGGATAAATTAAAATGTTTGACATGAAATTAGTGCTTATTTAGAAGTTGGTATGGTGTTCTAATTATTTTATGTGATATGATAAGACATTGCGACCAAGATCTAGAAACTAAAACCTGTGATCGGGTTTATTAAAAAATTACCTATGATCAATAATTCTAATTCACATATTGTTTGAGTACTACATCCATGATCTCATCCTTAGATGATTTTGCATGTCATAATTTTTTTAATTATTAAATTTGTCTTTAATTCTTGAACAGCATATCCATGAGTCTTTGTTTCTTCTTTTAAAATAGTATGTTATTTTGATTATCTTCAAGGTGTACCATATAGGAAAAAGGAATGCATGTTTTTTCCTTAGATAAATCTATACCCCAAGATTAATAAAAAAATGAAATCACGATAAACTATGAATGTTAAGTATAGGGTAGACTAAAAATAATTAAGTTGAGACTATGTTGTGGCTTATTGAATTAATAATATGGATGTTGAATTATATGATGATCTCTTCATAATAAAATGAGATAAAAAGGTTTATTTAACTAAAATCCTCTACACATAATACTAAAATTTGGGCATGCACATTGACAAGAAGTGACATTTAAATTTCTATACTAGAAGAAAAAATTATATGTATAATTCTAATGAAAGGACATGACCACATGTGTTGCCTAATTTGTAACATGCAAAACTATAAATTTGGAGAAATAGTAATCTAAATCAATGTATTTGAGATAGTTGAGTGTTAGATTTATTATTATAGCTAATAAGAACTGCAATAAAAACAAGTTTGATGGTAAAATGATATGTTCATGATACATACACAAAATTATGTCAAAAGGAGAGGTCTAATTGTAAAGTATATTTATTTTCCATGAAAATATGCCTTCAATTTTTCATGGATGCAACTCTAGATGCGTAGACATGCCAAAACATAAATAAAAATCCTTCAAAATATATAATATTTTTAGAAGTTAGAAATATAGGTATCTATAAAAAAAGTGTACTCAATTTTCCTCTTATCAGAGGCAGTAGCCTACTAGATATGTCATACGATAAAAGGAAAAACAAAAAATTATGAAAACTAGACATAAAATTGGAATTGATTTAATAATAGTATCCATTTGAATTAAATTTATAATGAACCTGACACTAGAAATCTAGTCGAAAATGAATAAAATATAAAAAATATGAATTAAAATTCATCATGGACTTAAAAAATCAATATGATTGATAAGGGAATCTAGGTCTATTCTGTATATGAAGCTATGCATAGATTACATACACGAGACATGGTTATTTATTGTGTTGGTCAGTATGCATTGTAAAATATGTGTTAATGATTCCTCATTTATCTCCTACTAAGGGCAAGTGCTAGTGTGTAGAAATTATAGAAAAAATAACATTATGCTTAACTCAAGTGGCAAGGTAAAATAAAAGTATGGAAAATAAAAAGAAAATATAATTTTAAATATAATGTTAAAATACATTAAATAGAAAGTGTGAGTCCAAGACCATGATAGGTAAAACAAAATATTATGTGACATTGAAAATATTTAAAAAAAACTTTAGTAATTTCACTTAACAAATGGAAGGACATATTTACAAAAATAAAAAATGTGTAGAGTAGAAATTAAAGAAAATTGAGTGTATTTTATGGAATACATAATTTTTAATTAATTTGTTGAAAAATGCATATTTCAAAGGTCCATACTAAATTATTTAGGAAAAAAATGATGTGTGTCATTCTAACAAACTTAATCCAATTTATTATTGTTGCAAGTATGTGCAGATTGGTGTTGTCATTGATATCAATAATATTGTGTTTGCATTGGTGTCAACTATATGTGTCAAGGAATATTGATGTTAAAGATGAATAGTTGGTGGTGTCTATGCTTTGATTTGTTGCATTATGTTTTCATCAATTAAGCTACTAGTATTAACCTCTATTGTTACTTTGATAAGATTATGTATATGATTGTGTTAGTGTTGAGGATGTTGTGGATGTGTCTCTAGTGCTTGGCTTCCATGTGCTTATGAGAAAATTTGATAAAAAATGAGGAAACAGTGTGTTGCAGTGGTGTTATGGGTTATAGAGAGGTTTTCTAGTTTTGCTCCACATTTCTTCTAGGTTGAATACCTTCCCAAGTGATTCGGATATTTTGGTGAGAGATGTTCAAAGATGTTATAATCAAGAGATGGTATGTTGGATCATCGTATAGTAGAAGTTGTGTTCACTAGTGTGTGACTATACATTGTAGAAGTTTCTGGGAGAACTTTTTTGGGTTCATGTTTTTCTACAGTTATGCTTCAGGTCTTGCAATTTTGGAGGCGTTTTGATGATGTTGGTAGTTTACCTCATTCAAGTAGATTTGAGGTTTGGTGCTTCAAAAGATAATTTTTCAAGTAATAGTGTTTGGAAGAGTTGTTTGTGTGTATTGGGTTTGTACATTATTTAGGTGGAAGTTGTTGTGAAGGAGTTTTATGGATTTCAAGGTGTTTGAGGAAAATTCTAGATCATGTTCAAGCATGGTGTCTGGTTCACAAGTCATCTTTGGGTTTTACGAATCGTGTACTTAAAATTTTAATGGTATTTGAACAGGTAACAACCAACCTATTGTTTACACTACATGCAAAGGATAAATATTATGTGTGGTGTTGTTGATTTGGGTCCAAATTAAGCTTTGATATGGTCTGCATTCACTTCTACCTGCCACAGAAGTGTTTTGGCATCAACCTAATTTGAATTTGCATTTTTGATGTGCATTGTCGACCTTGGAGAGGGTTTCAAGGTTGAGGACGATATAAGTATGAGTTGAATTGTTGAAGGAGGTCAAGATAGATGAATGTGTCAAGTGTATGATGCAAGTGATGTGAAATTAATCAAAGCAATGTGATATTTCAAGTGTTGGATTACCGGATGAATTGACCAGAAGGTGTCTACAATCATTCAAATAGACTCTGAAGTTGTTGGAGCTATTGGAATTTTTTTTTGCATTGAGATCATGTTCTCTATGTGACATTTCTTCTCTATCTTATTTTTCATTCTAGTAGTGAGCCTTGGTTGTGAGCCTTTCTAGACAGAGTGTCATATTCTAGCAATGAGCCCTTGTAACAATTTTTTAATTAATTATATTGTGAGCTAATCCTCACTGTAGTTTTTCCCTTCTTGGGTTTTCCACATAAACCTTGTGTTCTCTTGTGTTTGGTGTTGAGTTGTTTACTTTTTTCTATTTTCTTTTCATGTTAAAACTTCATAAAATATTAAGGGTTTAATGAATGCTTGTGGATTTGAATGTTAATGAGAGTTTGGATGGTTTGATAATATACAACTTATTGATACCCCCCCTCTTAGTTGTCTTGTTCATTCAACAATTAGTATCAGAGCAAGGTTCCTTTGGAAAAAGCTTAGCAGCTCAAGGTAGATTTGGGATAGCGAACAAGAAAGAGATCCCTAATATGTTTGATGGCATAGACTATGCATTCTGAAAATGTAAATATGGAAGGCTATTTGGTTTACCTACAAATAGATTTGCAGAGTAGAAAAATGTATCCCTTTTCACACTTAATTTGGGAATGAATAATTAATAATAAAATGGGCTTAATGGTGCCTTATTTAGGGTGTTATAAAGTTTATCTTTACACTTTCACACTAATCTAAGGATTTATTGATTAATTAAGGTTAAATTAAGGTTAATTGGCCCCTTTAATTTAAATCCAAGCCTAATTAATTGCATTTTTTTAGGGATAAAGCTTGACACTTTTAAATAATAATACACAACACTTAATTTTAAAAGGAATTTGTACTAGGCTAGTGACTTAGGACCCATTTTCCACCTGGTGAATGGGTCCTCACTAGGTCATAGGACCCCCTTTTTTCCTATCATTTCATATTTCTCGAAGTGTGTCCTAGTTAAACATGTTAGGACCCATTCGCCCTATGGAGAATGGGTCCTCACTTAACTTAGGACCCCTCTTGGGATATGTTTTTCACTATATTTTAGTGATTTTAAATCCTAGATCTGATGTCAACTTGTGTTATTTGAATTTTGAGAATTAAGAGTAAGATAGGTATAAACACAAAGTTATTTCACATAGTTTCATACTAGATCTTCATAAGAAATCAAGAGTACTTTCAAAAGAGCATTATAGAGCATTCAAGAGCATTCAAGAAGGAATTCAAGGGAAGATTATTAAATTTTATTGTAGCAATCAAAGATCATATCATCATTTCAAAGGCATAGTGCATCATGGATGTTGTTGAGTTACTGTGTTGATGCAGCATTGGAGATCCTATTCAAGAATTGCTCCTAATCAATTTTCATGATCAAGATCTACATTCATTGAGGCCACTTCATGTAAGATTATAGATTTATTCTCCAAGATTTCACACAAGGTATCATTGTTTCATCCTTCATTTTTCATTGTTTCATTGTAAGGTTTAATTACCAAAACGGGGTTTGACCAAGGAAAATCCCTATTCCATAAAAAAAAATTCTTCTCATTAGATGTCTGATTGTAGGTTTTAGGTTGAAGATCAAGTGGAAAGTAAATGTTGTCCAAGTTTTCAAAGTTGCAAATTTGTAAAAGTTGTCACCTTTCTTGCAAGATCATGAAAAGTCTTCTACAAAAAATTTTCCAACTTTCAAGAGCTGAACACCTAGGATCTAGGAGTGCATAAATTGAAGAACAAAACCTAGAAATTGATCTTCCAGTACCCTAGCAGGGACCCATTCGCCATTGGAAGAATGAGTTCTCAATGAGGCCCAAAAAAGTACTTTTTGCAATAGGTGCACAACATTTGACCCTCTTAAAACCTACCTTTTTATTGGTATATGAGTTAGGTTTGTTTTTTGATATTCATCTATGCATAATTGAATGAAATAACTAGTGAAAAGAGAGGTTAACCATCTTGATTACATTTTGGTTCATCTCCCCTCTTTTTTCTATCTTTCATTTTGGTGAACCAAACCTTGTATATCAAAATTTTGAAAATTAGAGTTCATTCAAACTGTAGATCTAGGATTTGCATTAGTTCACATTGCATTGCATTTGTTTACATTTCATCTAGGGTTGTCAAAATTGTATTAGTTTGCATTGCATATAATGTTTAAATTTTCATTTTTGCATTCATTTTAAATCTGAAAATTCAACAAAATTTGCATAATGTTAGACTAATTTTGCATAGTGTTTGCATATTAGTGTACTTTTCATCATTCTAATTCAAAAATTTGATCAAAATTGCATTTCAAAAAGTGTCATATAGTTCATTGCACTTGCATTTCAACATTAAATTGTCAAAATTTTTGTCACAGAAGTTACAGTTTGAGATCTGAAATAGAAAACACATATATGCTAGACTAATTTTGCATAGTGTTTTCATATATTTCATCATTGCACTTGCATTTCAACATTAAATTGTGGAATTTTCTATCACATAAGTTACAATTTGAGATTTGAAATAGAAAACACATAAAATTTCTATCTCAGAAGTTATAGGCTGTCAAAATTGTATTAGTTTGCATTGCATGTAGGGTTTAAATTTGCATTTTGCATTCATTTTAAATCTAAAAAATTCTACAAAAATTGCATAATGTTAGACTAATTTTGCATAGTTTTTGTATACTAGTGTACTTTTCATCATTCTATTCAAAAATTGGATCAAAATTGCATTTCAAAAAGAGTCATATAGTTTATCATTGCACTTGCATTTCAACATTAAATTGTGGAAATTTCTATCATGGAAGTTACAGTTTGAGATCTGAAATAGAAAACACATATAATCACTAAAAAATTCCACTTTTCAATTTTAAAAAAACTTGTACCAAGACCCATTTTCCATAAGGTGAATGAGTCTCTATTAGGGTTTTTGAGGCAACAATTTTTCTCAGGTTACAAGCTACAATTTTTGATTTAGAGTCTCCCAGAAAAGCATATCAGGACCTATTCGCCACTAGGCGAATGAGTCATTAGAGGCCTACAAAAAAAACTTTTCTGAGCTTTTCTGTGGTTTTCTGCACTTCCCAAGCTTGCTATTAACCTACTGTATTAGTTTGGAAAGTTTCAAGAATTTTTGTTTTATGTATCTAGGTCAATTCATCCATTTAGTCTAGTCATTTTTGAAGCATTTCAAAAATATTTCAGTATTAAAAATCTTCAGATTTGTAGGAAAATTGTTGACATTTCAAAAGCATTGCATAACTTAGATAGCTTACTTTTTCATGTTAGCATGTTTCCTTTCCAAGAATTTAATGTTCATAGAGTATCACATGACTTGTATGATTCTATTTTCCTTACTCATGGGCATAATCTAGGAAAAAAAAAAAAAAACCTTTTACAAGCACGTTGGATACCCTCCTAATATCTATCATATTTAAAAGAATTTCATAACACAAGAGGATGCAAGTGTAGACAATCATGTAAATGATAGTTGTTCTTCTCTTGATACCTCTCCTATTAGTGATGAAGGTATCTTTGTGACAAAAGATACAATCATCGAGAATCATGAAAGTCTTATTTGTCCCTCTCCTCCCCCCATTTGGAAGATATTATGATACAAGAAGATGAGATCATTGACACTACTTTACCTAGTCTCCATTCATCTCCCAAAACCTCTCATACTTTCGATAATGCTTTAGTGAAAGAGGATGCAATCATGGAAAATCATGGAAATCACATTTGTGAAGAGGCTATGTTGGTATTAATAGATACAATGATTGAAAGCTATAACATTATTTTTCTCTTTCCTAATTTCCCTAGCATTTGGAAAGGTCTATTCTAACAAAAGGATCCAATCATTGGAAAGCTTGAAACTCATAGGTTTTCTTCTCTTGATGTCTCCCTTATTTTTGATGAAGTTACTATACAATATCTAACCATGGACTATGATTAACGTCTTGTTTAATCCTCTCCTAAAAGCTCTCCTACTAGGGTAGATATTATGGAACAATCATGGAAAACTATAACAATCACATCAGAAGAAGATATTTGGCCCTCTCATAATATCTCTCCTAGTTGTGAAGAAGATATTTTGGTGTTAGAAGATCAAACCAATGAAATTTATGAGAATCCTATTTTTCTCTCTCCCCCTATAGAAAACATTATTGAACAAGAGTAAAACATTATTGATAAGAAATAAAATCCAACCATTGATAACTCCCTTACTTTTGATGAAGTCATTTTAGAAGAACCAACCTTTGAATTTCATGATCATCTAGTTTTTTTCTCTCCTAAAAACTCTCCTACTAGGGAAGATATCATGGTACACGATAACATTCACACATGTCTTTCAAACAATAGTGATGTGGCTTCCTTAGATAAAGATGATGAAGTGAAATTAGAATCCCCTTTACTAAGAGAACACAAAAATAAGGACAATACTTTTAATGGTATGCACATTAGATATCCTTGAAGCGATATCCCAAGTCTGAACTTATCATTTATCCACCCTCACAAAAACCACAAGTTAAAAATAAACCTATGCTTATCTTAGAACCACCCAAGAGGCAACTCAATAATGATAATGTTGCTCATACATATAACACTAGGAACAACCTAGAACCAAGAAAAACAACTCCAACATCCTTCCCATTATGTCACACTATAAACTTTAAAAACAAATTGTATACAGTCAAGGATGACCCTGAACATGAAATTTGTTGGCATACTTAGAAAGAAAAAGAAAAAAACATATTGAAGAAGTCACAAAGTTATTGGAAGATGCTTGGAGTTCTTTTGATTTGACACCTACATTCATAGGAGAATACAAGTTCATAACAAAAGAGTCTCAGAAAGGAAAAAAAAGTGGTAATGCCAATAATTTTTTTGAAAGCATCTACTTCAACCACTTTAGAAGAAAAGACAACATAAACAACAAACTTTGATGAAGTTGATTATGACCACCAAATCTGAAAGAAATGAAAAAGCTAGAGGATGTGAACTTATGAAACAACTTGGGTATAGTGGAAAAGGATGTGGTGCTTAGACACAAGAAATGAATAATGATCTTGGTTATTGTCCCTCAAAAGGAACAAACAAGCCTTAAATTAATTTCAACACTCTTATGAAATATTCTTCCAAGGAAACATTAACTTTGGTGCATCCTAAACTGATAGATATCTCATAGATATGCATCAAGTTGATACTTTTTTTACTCATCATAATCAATAACAGTTGTTGCTCCTTTCCATGAATAGTTGTAGGATCATATCATACTCACTATTGCATGTTTTACACTCATTGCAAATCATTTCCTTTCTACAAGGAGCGACATGTCATCATTCATATAGGCTTGTCCTTGTCCTACACTTAGTGGGGGAAATGGATTAGATAGCCTTGTCCTAGTTTTGACGCTTGTTGTTGGCCCTTTGGATATTTTTCCTCTTACATATACTGAACAAGATTGACATGCAGATGACTTGCTATAGGTTGACTGACATGTGCCTTACTAGTATTTTTCATTTTTTTCTTCTTTATGTTTCTTTCTGTGATTGCATATGCGTAATGTGCTCCCTTGTTCTATTTTGTTTGATGTATCTCTCTCTTTTTGTGCTTTCCTCTATATGTACCTATATTCTTCTATATTTTGTAAACATTTTATCCTTTTATACTTGTCTTATGTTTTCCTTTTGGGGATGATGCAAGGCATCAAGACATTTTGGTAGATCTCCCATGTTGACTCGAAGGATTTTTTTTTGTTTACACTGTTTTTGTGTCATTCTTCTAGTTCTATGAGTATTTCGGGAATGATTACATTTCTGAGCTCTATGACAACATTGTAGGAAAGATACACTAACCTCGAATCCATAGATCACTTCCATATTTTTGGGGGAAACCCCTCCTTCCTTTTTCATGACATAGCTCTATTTCGGGAACATGTGACTTGGTATAGGGATTTTTGAGTAAGCTCTCATGTCTTGGGATGGAATATTGGATAATTTAAAGAAATTAATCACACCAATGATGTTAGAAACTACTTTAAAGTGGGGGCATACATTGATAACATCTTTCAAAATTTTCCCATATTTCATGGTGTGATTGTCTTTTTCTTGTGATGCATCCATTTATTTTTGTTGTCATTGGGTTTGATGTCCTCTAAGAGTGCGATATTTCTTAGCGTATGAATTTCTCTTAGTGGCTTGATGTGACACAAGGAATCCCCTAAGTTGCAATTTGTTACTCTTGTATTGTCCTCTCTTGGAGACATTAGGCATGATGATCCCTAAGAAGAATACATTACACGAATGAAGCAAAATTCCTTTGAACAAAAACCTTTACTAAACATTATTCTTCATAAGTGTTTGGCATAACACAACTCACTAACCTTATGAAGCACAAATGCAACCTTAATTCAAGGCCACCTAGGATAACACACCTTGCTTTCCTATGGAGCCTTACCATGAGCATTGGTGCTTAGTATAACATAGCTTGTTAAGCATGCACAAGAATGTGCATGGCACCTTATCAAAGTTATCAAAGGGATAGCTTTGGTATGGTAAGTACAATGAGAGTCGACAAACTGGCATGAATTTATTAGTAAGCTACCTTCCTAGAGGGATACTCATCTAGTGGATGGCCTAAGGTTATGCTACCCTATAGTGGGCGCAAAACCAATAGTCTAGATGTGTTCCACATTGTATTGGACAGTCTAGGATTGATCTCTTTTTGGTCTATGATAGTGTATGATTATGTATCTTTGTCATTATTGTATACATAAGTGTCTTGAATTTATACTTTAGTGTGATTTTGACATGGGGTCATACTCTAACTAAAGTGGGGGAAAAATGTAGTGTAGAAAAAAGTATCCCTTTTTCACACTTAATTTTGGAATGAATACTTAATAATAAAATGGACTTAATGGTGCCTTATTTAGGGTATTGTAAAGTGTATCTTTATGCTTTAACACTAGTCTAGCGATTTATTAATTAATTGAGCTTAAATTAAGGTTAATTGGCCCCTTTATTGAAATCCAAGCCTAATTAATTGTATTTTATAAGGGATAAAGCCCAAAAAGTCCTTAAATAATATTACACAACACTTAATTTTACAAGGAATGTGTCCTAGGCTAGTGACCTAGGACTCATTCACCACTTGGTGAATAGGTCCTCACTAGGTCCTAAGATCCTCTTCTTGCATATCATATGACATTTCCCAAAGTGTGTCCTAGTGAAGTATGCTAGGACCCATTCGCCCTATGGCGAATGGGTCCTCACTTAACTTAGGACCTCTCCTTGGGGTGTGTTTTTGGAAATACTAAATAATTTATTTCAAATCATACATATGGTGTCAGCTTGTGTTATTTGAATTTCATAAATTAATATTAAGATAAGTATAAATACAAGGTTATATCACATAGGTTCATACTAGATCTTCATAAGTAATCAACAGTACTTTCACAAGAGCATTATAGAGCATTCAAGGAGGCATTCAAGGGTATATTATTAAACTTTATTGCAATAATTAAAGATCATATCATCATGTCAAAGGAATAGTGCATCATGTATGTTTTTGAGCTAATGTGTTGATGTAGGATTGGAGATCCTATTCAAGCATTGTTCCTAAGCAAGTTTCATAATCAAGATCTACATTCATTGAGGCAACTTCATGCAAGATTGCAGTTTTATTCTCCAAGATTTCACACAAGGTATCATTTTTACATGTTTCATGTTTCATCAGGTCCTTAATTACCAAAATGAGGTTTGACCAAGGAAAACCCTTATTCCCTAACAAAACAACATTTATTTTCCTTAGATGTGTGATTGTAGGTTTTAGGTTGAAGATCAAGTGGAAAGTAAAAGTTTGTCAAAGTTGTCACCTTTCCTTCAAGATCACAAAAAATATTCTATAGAATTTATTTCCAACTTTAAGGAGTTGAACACCTAGGATCTGTGAGTGGAGACATTGAAGAACAAAACCTAGAAATTGATTTTCTAGAACCTTAGCAAGGACCCATTTTCCACTGGGCGAATGAGTCCTTAGTGAGGCCCGAAATATAACTTTTTTGCAACAGGTACACAACATTTGTAATAACCTATTCAAAATTATTTCTTAATTAATATTATTGTAAATGACACATGAATATACTCCAAATTAAAAAGACATAACTAGTGAATAAAGTCAATAATAGCTACACATGTCTATTTAAAATGAGTCAAGATTCTTATATTCACGGGTATGTGTAGGATCATGATGGGCCAAAAAGTGGTAATATGATGGGTATTTGTAGGGTATGTGGCTGACGACTTTCTTTTTACCCAAAATCGATGAAATGAAAAGGGTTTTTAAAGGATATTCTCAGCTTTCCACCAATATAAATTATGCTTTACTTTTAATTTAATAAATAATTATTATTCATTTTCTATTTGAATTACGACTAAAGTCCTGATTGATAGACTGATTGAAAAACATCTATAACTTTCAAGTTTAATATCACATTTTTGTAATCCAAAACATGCATCACATTCTATTTTCACATACTATAGGTTTAAAAAAATAAAAACTGAATTTCATGAAGTTTTGACCAAGTTAAGGTGGTTAGACAAACGAGTTTTTATATTTTTAAAAATTTGTAATAAAAAATTCATAATTAATTATTCATTTGGAAAAAAATATAAAAAAATATGCATCACATCTGGACATGAGTCCTCTACTTATTTTTAAAATATTACAAAAAAATATTATGATTTTATTGTGGTTAGGGTGGTCAGACAAACACCTACTTATTTTTTCCTTGAAATCTAAGTACTACTGCATTGAAATTGAAAATTTTCACCAAATAGATTTTTGTTTTTTTTTTAAAACTAGTAGTTTAGAAACTACATTCAATTTGCTACAGATTCTATTCTTACATATTTTTGAAATAATATAGATAACTTATTCAAATTTTTATGTCAAGTTGTCTAACTCTAATTTTTCTAAAATTTTTGCCACTTAAGGGCCTATTTTTTCCATGATGATCCTGCACATACCCTCACTTCAAAATTAAAATTACAATATCTAGTTTGACTTGGCTCCTAAGACCTCAAAGTAATTACATTGTACATATTCCATCAAGTACATGAATGTATTACATCAAATAACAACATAGACTATAACAGTCTTGTGAACTTGTACTAAGGTTCTTCTTTGATGCTCACCTCCACTGGTGGATGAAAACATGGTTGAAGCACTTTACCGACCAACCATAAAGCTTATGATTCACTGGTATTTGCTAATGGGTGTTTGTGCACTTTCTCAACATAGATAATGCACAAGTGCAATACTTCTCTTGAAATTTAATTTCTGCAACTATGTTTCAGAAAATCACCCCAAGGTCTCTCAGGTGTTAGGTCATGACAATGCTTGGAATTGTTCAGTTGGTTGATGTGATTTGCTAGTAATCATAAAGGAAATTTATGGTTACTATGTTTGGAGGGAAATGGGTCTACTAAAGTAGATTTTGTAAATTCTAGAAATGGAGGACAACTGCTGCAAGTTCATGACAATAGTCTAAAAAAATTCTTCGTTACTCATCAAATTTGGCTTTATTGGGATCCTAAGAATTTATTTTAACTTTAGTTTTAACAAAAGGTAAAAAGGGAAAAGGGATAAGAAGTTTCCTAGACCTTCAACTAATGTTGAACAGTAACAATGGAGGATGCTACAATGGAAAACCTTCCTAAAACTATGTTCCACTTAACCAAGGGCAACCTATAGTCTCATGAAACTAGTGAAATCTTCTAAGGTCTATATATTTTCAACCATCCATTCATCATTAAAGAATGAAAAATACATGAAATTAGATTTAGCAATATGAACAATGTTCAGACTAACTTTACACTACTCTTTATCATCAATAGGGAGCAAAAAAAGTATGAGCAAGGAGGATATCAACACCATAGCATTCTTCACCATTAAAGTGCAGCACAAACTCCAAACTAAAAGCAACTTGAAACTAGAACAAAAAAGATAAAATCTAAGATTGGGAGAATGAATCATACACACATGAGAAAAAAAAAAAATCCATCAAATAATGCTATTCTCATTAATTTTCTGTAGCATGTCTTTACACAACTCATCTCTCTCTTTGAAAATGATAGGAGACTCACATTTATAGTTTTCCAAAAGAAAGATTAATGGACCAGATTCAATTTTAGTGTGGATCAGATTTATTTTACATTAGGGTTTCACCTACCCCCAAATATATAGCAATATAAAGTACATGCTTTTCCTTTTCCCTATTTTTTCATTTAGTGGCCTTGACACTGTAGCAGTTTTGTCTTTTAGTGGCTACCATCCTTTGTAGTTATTATGACAAGTATGCATCATTTATGATGGGATTGCCTACCATTTTCTAAGCATTGGAATACTCCATGAACTTTCTAACCACAACTATGATCTTCTTTTATTCTAGGAGTGTGAGCAGGCTTCTTTCCCTTGTTAGGCTTCCGTGTAGGCTTCTTAGAAGGCCCCATAGTAGGTTTCATAAATTCAGTATACAAGAGATGTAGTAAGTGCATTTACATGTGAATTTATGTGAATGTCAATCAAATCATGCAAATCGAGCATTAGATATGTTTATATATCATCAAAAGTTCATAAAATTCATCATTTTTCAACATTTAGAGCTCATTTGGACCATTTAGGCCAATGCAGGCCCATGGATGCGAGTTTCCCTTGGGTAGAAGTTGTCAAAGTGAAAGTAGTTAAATAACGTCTAAGGGGCCATAGAGACCTACAGATAGCTACCCACATTGTAGGTTTGGAGGGAGAATCCCTTAATGAATAATTAAGTACGTGTGGAAACAAGTTATGAGACACCTGGAATCATTAGACTATTCCTTGATGCTTTTACGAGTTTGGTTCGTGCAGGTGGTGAGGAGGAAAGACACTTAGGCTCAACTGCTAAGTAATGACACTCGGGAGGTGACAACCCACACACAAAATTCTGCATTTTGAAACTCACTGGTACCTTAGACGTAGTGAGTTATACCTTAGAGCTTGATTGCTTTAGAAAGTGTGGAGGGAGATTATTGGTCTACCGTGAGGTGTTCACTGTTAAAGAACGTCCCTAAAGGGATGGTGGTTCACATGTGATAGTTCACATAGGTGGGTCCCCAATAAACTCGTCGACTTGGGTTTTACTTCAACATCCTTTCAAAATATTGGTCAAGGGACAACCAACCTATGAAGCCTGTAATGTGGGAGGACGCAGGCGCTTGGATGCTAGATAACAGTGATAGGCAGATAGAGTTCTGACAATGTCCACCCATAGTGAGGTTCTCACAAGGGCTTTAGAATTAGTCAATTTTTTAACAAAAGTCAAGTTTAGATCCATTCAACAACATAAACAAAAGTGGATCATGTGGCATGGGAAGGCATCGGGACTTGGCACTTGGGATAGCGGCGAGAAGGAGGCAACAATCTGATGGCAAAAACTGCATGGATGGGCCCACATGGATTTTCTTAGTAGTTTGTCAAAGGCCTTAGGTTTGGTGCGGGCTCGGGCATGCAGAGAGATGTTAAGCCTTATCCCTTGAAAGGAAACAAAAGGGAGGGTTCCACCTACAAGAAGGTTTCTGCATTTTCCTAAAGACTTAGCCACTTCTTGGAAGTTTTTCAAAGATAAAATGGAATGATAAGAGCTATGATGGAGGCCATAGTGGGTTCCTCACCGTGCAAAGAATGATGAAAGAAGGGTGGGGTTCTACATAAATACTAAGATGTTTTGTAATCGAGGTTGATGGATTTCAAGGCACTAAACAAAGACCTAATGTGATATTGATGGCTCAGGGAGACTTGAATAGGACTATTGCAATAAGGGAGAGTTTAAATTCTAAAGATTTTACCATTTACCGAAACCCCAACCCATGAAAATAAACATTACATAAAGGCTTGAATGCAAACTTACCTAGAACAACACAAAAAATCCAATGACTCTCTTCAGAACTAATCTAGATTTGCAGCAAGATTTTATGCGGGTGGGAGCAAATGCTTTTCCATTTTCCTCTTCAAAAATTTAAATTGCAAGGGTGAAAATGATAGGTCGATACCTCTATTTATAGGCAACATGACATTAATGAAATGCATTAAATTCCTGGTATGACGACAAGTCGGGTTGGTGGGTTTGTGGAAACCCAAGCCCCATTGGACACTTAATGGAGGCTCAGATGGTGAAGGAACTGTGGGCCGTATAATGTGGGTGTATGGTAGGAGTTAGCCATTACCTAGCGGTAGGACGATAATAGTGGTATGCAAAGGGAGACCCACAAATGTGGGTCCATAGGGCCTGAAGGATTGCAAGGGAAAAGGCCATGGGAAACCCATAGGTCTAAACCCACAAAGGAAAATAATTTAGCTGATTTTGGGGTGGTGAATTTGGCCAGTTGAAATGTGTTGACTTTATAGCATGTGACCATCTTAAGCTTAGAATTAGGGGTACACAAAATGAGGCAAAGGAAAAATGACCCAGCGAAGATGAAATGAAAGAGGGGGTCCTCAACCTGAACGGGGCATGTGTGCTATAGGAACAACGAATGGAAACTCTACTGGGAGAACACTCCTAAGCATTCCAAGGGTAAGGATTCATCTAGAACCCAAAATCTCTAGTTTTGCAGGCCATGAGTGATTTTCCTCAAACGAACTAAAGAATTGAAAAGAAGAGAATCCTTGGTTGAATAAAATCACGGAAATATCTCAGAAGTGTGTCCAGTGAATTAATTTCCCTCCCTCAAAAACCATACAGGATAGCAATCAAGTAGTTGAGGCAAGTTACATAAGTTGTCTAACCCCAAAAGTAACCTGGACATTTCTTCGCTTCCAGTCAGGCATCCATAGCCCCAATAGAGTTGTCGCTATGACCCAATGAACATTTCTCTATTTACAATTGGGCATCCATAGCCCTGATAGAGTTGTTTTCACACCCACATAGTTGCTTTTTTTTAACATTTTCTTTTCTCTTTTATTTGTTCTTCATTTTCATATTTTTTTTAATATTCTTTTGCTCAATTGCATAAGCATTGAAGCTCATAGTGGGATTTGAAATCACAATACTCATTTTAGTAGACTTAAGATTTTTCACATGTCATCATTTCATAATGACTATCTGATAGCTCATCGAGAGTACTTATGATGTGTGTCTTGTATAATATGAGATAATCATGAAGGGATTCAAATAAGTGTTTAGTCCTAGGCCGAGTTTGATTTCAAGTAAGGAAAATTACCTCATGAAGGTGAATAGAAATTCGCGGTAACTCATGAATACTTATTCAAAGAACATATGGGAGCGGGAAAAAAAGTGGGCCTTCTGATGAGCCAAGCACAACCACCACATCAAGATCAAAAATACCCTTAGCAAAAATAAAAGTTTGGAAAGCAAGCAAAAGTGAAGCAAAATAACCTACTCTAACTATGTACAACTATGTACAAAGGAGATGAGCTTTGAAAGCTCAAGCAAGGAAATAATGCTTGAGGTAATTCCCATTGATGAGCAGTGGGATATCCTCTCCAGTGAGGGTCTTAAGGTAGAAGGTATTATCTCCTAAAATCTTGGAGATCTTAAAGGGGCCAAGCCAGAGCTTGTCAAATTTTTCATGTCCCCCTTTCTTCTCATGGGCCTTGTCCCAATATAGGACTAGATCTTCAATCCTAAAGGCCTTTACCTTGGCTCAGTGATCAAACCATATTTTTACTATGCCTTGATGTTTGGAAAAAAATTCTATTGCTTGGTCATGAACTTCTTCTAAATGCAGCAATTCAACAAGGCAGGCCTCTTGACGTTCTCCCTCTTCAAAATATGTGTTAATGAATTGTAGCATGGGGATTTTTACATGGACTAGGAATACAAGATCTAAGCCATAGATGAGGTGAAATTGGGAATTTCCCAAGGCGGCCTTGTGACGAGTGTGATCCGCCCATAAGGAAAAATGCAACTGGGTGTGCTAGTCTTTTGGGTTCTTGTCAAGTAGTTTTCAGATGACCATCAACAGGTTTTTGTTTATGGATTCAGCTAGACCATTCCCCTAGGGGTAGTAGTTGGATAATAATTTAAGTGTGATTCCATAATAAAAGGCCCAACTAGTGAATTTAAGGGATGCAAATGTAGGGCCATTATCGTAAACCAAAGCAAATGGGCAACCAAACTGATTCAAAATAAAATTTTCAGAAAAATTAGTGACTACTTAAGTTGTACATTTCCTACATGCTATTACTTTATTCCATCTAGTGCAGTAATCCATGGTGCTTAGAATATACCTATGGCCTATAGAGGATGGCGGGCTTACCGGTCCGATGAAGTTGAGTCCCCACTGAGCAAAAGGCCTTACCTCTGCAACTGGTTGGAGTGGGACAACAATATTCCTTTCGTAGGTGGTTGTAGTCTGATAGACGGGATAGGAATTGATGTGGTTGTTTGCATATTTGAATAGTGTCAGCCAATAGTACCTATCCTACAAAATTTGATGGGAAGTTGAAGGGTTGGTTCTATGACCAGTGCTAAATTTATCATGAAACTCCCTCAACACTTGAGTTGCTTCTTCTTTTCCAAGGCACTTGAGATAGATTCCTTCATAATTTCTCTTATATAATATGGATCCCTGTAGCATATATTTTTTACTCTTCCATCTCAAAGCATGATTTTTTACTCCTTGTAGTCATGATGGTCACTTGTTGTTCAACAAATAATAGACAATGTCGTCATACCATTCTCCTAGAGAGACATCCTCCAGTTGGTATTGTAGCGTATAAAAATGCATAACCTTGCATTTTTACACTTGTTTGGACCAGCCTAGCTTTATTTATGCTTTTTTATGGCTTAATTGGTCCTATTTTGCATCCACAAGCCTCATAAACTATATATTTTTATGGAAAATCTCAACAAACATCAAAAGATAAATGATCATTTAATGATTCTATTTTGTGTGTCCCTAATTTTTGGAATGGGACTAAAATGCCACCTAGAGCATCTTTGTCCTTCATGGGTCTTGGGACCTTGATTTTGAATGTACCTAAAAAGGTCCCCTTTTGGAGTCTGTGCCCTAAGATTTGAGCCTTGGGACTAAGATGCAACCTTGGGCATCTTAGTCCTCCTTGGCTTATTTTTGGGATTCAATTTTAAATCTTGGTAGGATTTAGCCTCCTTTAATTAATGAATTCATATGTCAGCTTGGTGTGATGTAATTTTAGGATATTAAACATGAATAAGTATAAATACAAGGTTCATCCACTCATTTTTATAACAACAAGCATTCAAGTATTCATTCCTAACACAAGTAGATACATTCAAGAGTAATTTATCAAGCATTTGGAGCCATCATCAAGATTCAAGCATCATGTCAAGGGTTTAGTGAATCCATTCATGTTGTTGAGCCAAGATTGTGGCTGTAGAATTGAAGATCAATTTACTTGTAACCATTGTTCATATCATATCCAAGGATCCAAGATCTACATTCTTCATGGCCACTACATGGTAGATTGCATATTTACTTCACAAGACATCATACAAGGTGATATCATTTACATATTTCATGTTTCATGCTTCATTTCATTCATTTCACCATTTGGTTTTGTCGAACCGAGATCCTAGTACCTACAAAACACAACAAATAAACACATAGTTAGATCCAAAGCAAGCAAGAATCAAGATTCCCCATGAAATACATTAGCAAATCTCAAATTAGGAAATAAAATGAAGAACACAATAGGAAAGCAAAGAAATCCTAATTAAGCAAGCAAACTCTCGATCCCATGGGGGAATTGGTGCCAATTTGATGTGAAAATTGGCCCTTTCCCAACTCCTATGATGCAATGTTCATGAGTGATGAAGATAGATCCACTTTGTTGAAGATTCAATGGAGCTCCATGATGAAAAACCTACATAACCTAGCTAAGACTTGATAAAATTGATGGAAATTGCTATGCTAGGAGATGAAATTGAGTATAGTAAGTTTACTCAAGTTGTGGATGATGAAATGCAGAGAGAAACCTCTTATTTATAGAAAGAAAAGATGGAGAGATTCCCAAATTGAAGCAATGTGGGATCATTCAACATCCAATGGGCAAGTGTCACTTGTCAAGATGTGAATGGAGGAAGCTTGAGCACATTTTGGAGAATGTGCAAAGAGGGGGGAGATTCAAATTCAGAAGATGGCTTGAAGGATGAGGTGAAAGGTGAAGTTAATGCCACATGGCTCAAGAAAAGGACATGTAAGAGATTTTAAATGCTTTGTTGGATGTACAAACCCTTTTGGAGGGATTGTTCAAATTTGGGGAATATTCCAACCATTGATGCCTTTTTGAAACAATATATATGATTTAATAAATTGATAAATTGATTTTCATGAGCAAGTGGAAAAAGCTATAGGATTTGATGGATTAGGATTAAATTAATAAAGATTTGATTAATTTAATTAGGGATTAGCTGATTTGACCATTTGATTAAGTTTTTTTGATTGAAATAAATCAAAATGAGAGGAAAATGATGTAGACTTAATTAAATAAAGATTTTGATTTATTTAATTAAAGAAGATGGTGTTAGATTAAATTAAATAAAGATTAATTTATTTAATTTAATGGAATGACTTTAGAGATTAATTAAATAAAATGAATTATTTAATTAAAAGAGGGACTATAGGATTAATTAAATAAAAAATGATTTATTTAATTAATAGGAGATGATGACTTGATCAGATAAAATTGATTTATTTAATTAAGAGATGAAATGTGATGAATTTAATTAAATAGAGACTATTTAATTAAATGATTAACAGAGAGATGATTCAGGATGAATTGGTGTTAGTAAAATCAGGATTAGGTGTGATTGGTATATTTTCCATGTGTCTACATTTTGCCCCTCTTTGAAGCAAAATATTCGCTGCGTTGGTTCAAAGAATAAATTGTCTTGATCAAAATTAAAAAATTCTCTGATTTTTTTGGATTCCCCACTGTTGCCCCAGTGGAAAGAATTATGTCGGTATACTGCCCCCTCAAGAGATCGGGCGAAGAGGTTTGATTTGAGGGTTGATCTCTCGACAAGGAGGTTCAAGATTAGTTGAGCTCAAATATTTGATGTAGACAGATTTGATGATGTAGATAGTCATCGGCCATGGGTAGCCTCATGTATACTTTAATGTATTACACACACTTGATCCTGATTAAAAAATGTTAGCTAGAAGAAATGAGATGATGACAAGAGGATCCAACAAGCCCATGATCTACGAGACTTTATTAGAGATGATGATAATGATGATGATGATGATGATGATGATGATGATGATGATTTGCTTGTCGAGGAGTTGGTATTTTAAAAGTGCCAATTACCTTATGTTTGATAACACACGTAGGCACAATGCATCAAGGTATAAAGAACTAGGATGTTGTTGCACCTAGTGTGATGGACTTTGACTCGACAAATAGTTAGGAGTATTCTTGTTCACACTTGACATACAAAAACATTGCTAGGATTCACTTCAAAAGTTTCAAACATCTCAAACCAAAACACAGAAAGGTATAAACTATCAATGCAATAGTCAAAAAACTGCCCAAACCACCCTCCATACATACCTAACAAAGCAAGTATTCACCAAGTTATATTACAAGAACATCCAACAAGCACAACAAACAAAAGGTAATGATCGTTTCGCCATTCCTTTCTCTCTAAATCATTTTGCTTAGAAATCATCGAGAGGTTATTAGAATGGGAACAATAAGATAAATCAAAAGAAAAGATCAAGCAAACAAGCAAGCTAATTTTCTTCATACCACAAGCCAAGGGGATGTGTTTTGGTTAGGATAAGAATCCAAAGTGATATCCAAAATGATTCCCATTGTCGAAATGATATATCCTAGGACATGCATTGTATAGGATGATGATGGGTTGATAAGTTGTTTGATAGGATCTTGATATAAAGTTGATTGGCATCTTTAAAAATGATCAGGATTTTGATTTTTCATTTAAAAGTTTGAAGTTTTCTTTTGATTTTACATTTGAAGCTTGCTTTTGCTAATTGTTGTGGTTGTTTCTGTTTGTATTGCCAAAGGATGGAGGTGACGATCTATTTATTATGGATGATTGATTATTGCGGATGAAAGAAAAATGGGATGGATGGATTTTTTTGGGTTTTTTGAATGTTTTTGATGTTTTTGAGATGTTTTGAGGCTATTTTTTGGTATTTTCAAGATTTTACAAATATTTTGATTTTCCAAATTTTCAATTTTTTTTGGGTTTTATGAGATTTTATGAATGTTTTTGGATTTTGTGTTTTTGTGTCTCGAGGGTTGATCAAAGATTAGCCTTGCCTACATTTAAGCTCAGAGGTGATGTAGTTTAGATTTCATGTTTTTGATGTTTTTTAACTTTTATGAATGTTTTTGGATTTTGATATGATTTTGGATTTTTTTGGATTTTCTTGGTTTTTTATGAATTTTTTGGATTTTTTGATGTTTTAAATGTTTTAGATATGTGCAATGATATCAGTGATCTGTTTGGAATTTTGTTGAAAACCAAGGTAAGGTTGATTGATTGAATCGATGGATTGATGATGATAGTATTGTTAAGGATACACAACAATACAAGGATAGTGTTAAGAAACATGAGGATTAGGATGGATATCCCATCCTGATAAGGGATTGATGATGATAACATTGTTGAGGATACACAACAAATGCAAGGATTTGATTGATCAAGATTGATGATGATAACATTGTTGAGGATACACAACAATGAAAGGATAGTGTTAAGAAACACAAGGATTGGGAAGGATATCCCAAGATGATGATGGATTGATGGGATTTGATTGATCAATATTTTGAAGCTTGGTTTGGAACAAAGCATATGTCTGATTTGATGTGATGTTTGAAGTGAAAATTAGATGCGACTGATAGTGATTGCTTGGATTGATGTTCGATTAAAGATGAAGCTTGATAATGAATGTCTTCTTGTCAAAATGTGTCATGGGGCTAGTGATTTAGATGTTTGATCACAAATGCCTAACAAATTTTATTTTATGTTTGTCAATGTTTGTATCACCACATAATTTGGAGGATATAGATCAAGATTTATTCCTGAAGCAAGATGTAAATTCTTCCTCCAGTGTTTAGCAATGTATGAAATGCCATGGGTGGATGGCTAGATGGGTGTATGGATGGATGGATATGGATTATCTTGCAATAAAATAAGATGTTTGAATAGAGGATGGTTATTTGGATAATGCTTCATGGCTCAAATAACGTTGGGTAGGATAGGATCAATGAAAATGACCCATGCCAAGATGTTTACCATAAGAAAGTATAAAGTGTGCACCAAACTTTGTCAAGATCAAGATAACTTGGACGATGGATACAGATGGATGAAAATGGATTGGATAAATGGTTTATGGATGAATGGATTTATTATGGATGTGAAGAGATAATTCCATCTGAACCAATGCACGTAGATGCCCAATTCTACTCATGACACTTGTTTTGCCAAGTTTTCATCATGGTACTTTCCCAAAGTGCCACCATAGTGGTTTTCACTAGAGGACAATTTTTTTTTTCTATTTTCAATCCTTTTTTCTTATTTTTTTGGATTTTCATATTTTTTTATTTTTTTTGTATTTTTCTGAAAGATTTTAAGGTCATGCTAAACCACCTGGTGATGTCGATGTAGATTCTTTTGTCATAATGTACCATCGATATCCTACTTGAAGAAGTTGCTTTGCCAAGATACGTGCACTTGAATACAACTTTTGAGATTCCTAATCTACTTTATTGATATTGGAGTTAACTTTGTCTTTGTACGCACATTGCCATAGAGTGCCTTCTGAATCCTTATGATAAAGGGTCATTTCCAATACATGGTCAATGTGAGAATTGGATATCATGCGTGGAGGAGTGGAGGGTGTTGTGTGTTTAGGAATAGGAGATGGATTGGTTGATAGTTTGGAACCTTTGACTCTCCAAACTTGGGAAGATGAGAAATGATGGGTGGATATGAAAGTGTGCATCTAATTAGGACCAACTACTTGATATACTTTGTACGTTGCTTGAGAATCCTACTTTTTCCTTGTGGAAATTTTTATGGATACTTTTCCATTTTTTATTAAATTGCCCCATAGTTTCTTTGACTAATGGAGTTTGATAGGGATAATATTTATTTTTATTATTTGGTATCCATTTATATTTGATTTGTCCATTATGCTTCTCAAATTCTTTTTCTTTGATAATGTTCTTTGTGCTTTGATTCAAATCTTTCCTTTGATGGTCCCAATTTGTGGATGGGGTGATGGGTGGATGAAGATTCATGACATGGCTAATTGTAGTATTGGCCTTAGTTTCGTCATAAAGATTCTTCATGCTCCCTATGTTGATGTTTGCTTTAGATGAAGTTTCCCCTAGTATGGTGGTAGTAGCACCTTTGTTCCTTGATTCTGCATGTTTTGAGATGTCTTGTTCAGTAAGCATTTTGTGATAAACAACCACTACAGATGATGTTATTTCAATTTGATGCTCTACTGACTCTAGAATATCTTGTTCAGCCAGACCTATTTCCTTGAGTGGATAATGTTGGATATCTTCATACATGATTTCCTTAGTTTGAATTCGGGATATATCTGATCTTGATGTTGAAAAGTCAGTTAGACTATAGGAATCAATAACTTCTTGTTCAAGAGTAAAGGGATCTTGTTCTGAATGAAGATCATCTATGTGCCAATCCATAGGAAGCATCCCATGGGTAGATGGAGGAGTCTGTGTTATATGGATATGATCATCATTTGTGACATTTTGTATAGATAGGAGAGTTTCCATTAGATCATTGTAGTAGCTTGGAGACACAAATTCTTGATCTTGATTAATTTTGGAATTTTTTTTGACATGCTTTGGATCAAGTTCTTGACATGGGTCAATTTCAAAGGATGGAATGCTTATAAAGGGTTCCTAGATATCTTTATTATACATGAGAATTGGTTCAATATCCTCTTGACCTTTGAGTGGACTTGGATCAAATGCTGAGTTGAATATTCCTTCAATATTTGTAACCATGAGGTCGAAGGATGTCAATATTTCTTGGAAAGGACCATTGCTAGACTTTGGTGAAAGATGTTGATCATGCTTTAGAATGGATTCTTGAGATATTCCCTCTAACTCATCAGGTGATGTAGAGACATTTTCAACATGATCATTAGTCGAATCCTAGTCATTGTCCCCAATAGTTATCATTTTTTGATCAATAAGGTCTTGGATGGGATTTTTGAGTCAAATGCAATTTGATGTTGTGTGTCCCTTTGTTTTGTGAAAATCACAATGGTGGTCCTCGTTATACCTTGGTGGATTAACTAGGGGTTCTTGATATTTCTCATAGATGGAGAGTTTGATGAGATTTTCTTGTACCAATTGTTGCAGGACTAATTCAATTGGTCTCCCAAGTGGTGTGTATTTTCATCTATTACCTTGTATTTTTACCTTAAATCGACCTTGTGATGATTGATTTTGAAGATGTGATGATTAATCTTGGTGCAATGAATCAACTAATTTGGCAAGTGAAGCAAGTTGATCTAAAGAAACTTGATCCTGAGTTTGATTTTGACACCCTTGATATAGTTGATTTGACTTTTGTTCAAGTGGATTTGGAATGTATGCTGGTAATGTTTGTATGGGATCATGGACTTTTGGACAATGTTCTGATTTGGGATGATGTTTAGATTTGGCATGATGGGTTGAAATTGAACATTGTTGTGGTTTAGGTAACTTTGATTTTTCATGGTGTTACCTTGAATTGGATCAATACACAGAGTCATTAACATATTGTTTGGACTTTGAACAACATTTGTATGATTTGGAAACATATCTACCCCAAAGTTTATCAAGTGTGTATTTGAAATGTTCATGTTTGGTAAACTTGTACTTGGTATATTCACATTTGGCATGTATGGATTTGGTGGGATAATGTTGTTTGCTTGAAGATTCATGCATTGAGTGTTTGGTTGATAGATTTGTAAGTTTGGAATTTGGTTTAAATCTATCATAGGGAAAGGTGCTCCAAAGTTTTGATTGGGTATACTCACATTTTTTGTACCATTGAAGTTTGTAGGAGATAATGATCCCATGTATAGATTGTCTAAATGTTAGTTTTGATAATCAATTGGCATTGTAAGGATTTGATAGTCTGGTTGATTTAGACCACTCACGATGTATGAATCAAGTTTACATTCCATGTTCTTATGTTTTTTCCTTGTTGACCTCTAAGGGATTTAGGATCAATGATGAAATAAAGGATGAAAGGGGTGAATGATATGGGTGTTGAACTTTTAGGAACCTTGGAGGGATACTAGACTTTAGGACTTTTGGATTTTGGATTTTGGATTGGATTTGAATTGATTTGGATAATGGACTTATAAACCCCAAGATGTTGGATGTTATCTTGGTCACAAGCATGATAATTTAACCAGGTGTATGAGGAAGGATCCATCCACACACACTTAGCCAAACAAGGAGATTTTTATGTTGATTTGAAGGATTTTACCAAAATTTTAGTATGAATGAATTTTCCAACGGTTCAAAAGTTGTTTGTGAGATGGGATTTGATTGATGTTTGAGATGGATGAAATGCTTGGTTGCTTTGATCCTAAATGAACCTAAGAGGGACCTTTTTTACAAGACCAAGATCTTGAAGAACATGCTTTTCCCAAAAAATTAGTTCAAACCAAAAGGGTATGTGTAGGATCATGATGGGCCAAAAGTGGCAATATGATGGGTATGTGGCTGGTGACTTTTTTAACCCAAAATTGATGAAACGAAAAGTGTTTTTAAAGGAGATTCTCAAATTTCCACCAATATAAATTATCATTTAATTTGAATTTAATAGGTAATTATTATTCATTTTCTATTCAAATTATGACTAAAGTCCTGATTGATAGGCTGATTGAAAAAAAACTATAGCTTTCAAACGGTATCACATATCTTGAATCCCAAACATGGGTCACATTCTATGCTTCACATACTATAGGATTAAAAAAAGAAAAATTGAATTTCATGAAGTTTTGACCAAGTTAAGGTGGTTAGACATAAGAGTTTTTTATATTTTTTAAAAGTCATAATAAAAAATTCATAATTAATTATTTACTTGAAAAAAAATTACAAAAAAATATGCATCACATCGGGACATGATTCGTCTACTTATATCTAAAATATTATCATTTTATTGTCGTTAGGGTGGTCAGACAGACACCTACTTCTTATTTTTTCCCTGAAATTATGTACTACTGCATTGAAATTTCAAATTTTCAACAAATAGATTTTTTTTTTTTTAAACAAGCCTAGTAGTTTAGAAACTACATTCAATTTTCTATAGATTCTACTCTGACATATTTTTGAAATAAAATAGATAAATTATTCAAATTTTTATGTCAAGTTGCCTAACTCTAATTTTTTTGAATTTTTTCCCACTTAAGGGCCTATTTTTTCCATGATGATCCTCCACATACCCAAAAGATCAGTCTTTGCTCAAAAATACCATCATACAATATATAAACAAGAACATGTGTGGGGTTAAATTGATTTCATCTTGATTAATGAATTGATTTTACCACAAACACTCTCTTGACTAAGTTTCAAACTGAATGTCTATGTCTCCATTTCTTTTCATCCCACAAGATCCATTATGTGTAAATCAAGAGAATCAAGGTGATATCTCCCTAATGTTGACTTTAGTGAGAGAAAATTGAGATATAAACCCAAGTACTTAGATGCCTCTAAGGATAGAATCCCAAGGGCAAGCAATAGCACTTAGATTTTGTCAAACATATTTGCTACTCTAAAGGGTTTAAAATTTGATGTTAATATTGAATATTTGTTTTCCCAATGTTTACAATCAAGCAAAGTGTTTTGTAACCAAGAACAAGTACAATCCTATGGTTATGAAAGACTATATTTGTTAAGTCCCCACTTGGACAAGTCCAGCTATGCTTATTTTTAGTGAATGATTAGATGCTTGATCCCACTAGATCCCCTCCACGACACTCACTTATACGGGGAAGCCAAGCATCAACACCCATGAAACTCTCATGCCATACTTTCCATTTCTACTAAAAACCGTAAAAGTGTGGGGCGGTGTTAGAACGACCATTCTTGCACCAACAAATAGATAGGGATTTTGGCCTTTCTAAAAAAAGGATTTTAATTCAGACTTTCTACTCGTAGGGATTGATCCATGTGGCAAGAGACCATTGCTGCCCTTCTCATTGGAATCAACTGTTTGATATTGGATTTTGTTCCAATATCCACTTTTATATCCTGGGTAGAAATACACTTGGTTTTAGTGTGTTACAAGTTGAGTCGTTCGCTTGGGTGAGTACTTTTTCCGACAAGGTAGGCCCTCAAAGATAAACAAAAGTGAGCAAGTAATATATGTAACTTGATCAATATTTTTTGCAACACAAAGAGAGAGAATGTACACAATACCCTCCACTCACACTCGCAAGTTTTGTTCAATTTTTAATCCCAAAATGAAGTGTGAAGGCAATCACTTTATCCCAACTTAAGATCATCGAAAGACCTTTTGATTCTCAAGATCGCCATGAGGCACAAGAGAAGCATATACGTCCTTTCGATAATATTACTTTTAGTAAGCAATTACAAGAGAAAGTAGCGCTTGTTCATTTTAATTCCACAAAGCAATAATGACTTCATTTTTAAGCACCAACAGAAATGTGAAAATTTCCTTGTTCAATTGTTAATCCTCAAATCAAATCTAGTGAGTTTGTCCTAAAGTTCATTTTAGCCCTTTGTAGAGAAAATTGAAATGTTCTTTTTAGAGCCCAAAAGAAATTTAGTAGGTCCTAAGAGCTTTAAAGTTACAAAGTCCTTAAAAGAATGGATTATAATTTCTCCCCAAAGTGTTCAAAAACACTTGATACAAGAATGTGATAATGCTTTTTCCTTGACTTCCATGCTCCATGATCCTTTAAAACCTGCAATACAAGCTCCAAATGTTAGATGAAATCAAAAGACAAGAACATATGAGGGTTAGATAAATGATTAAGCATAAAAACCCTAAAATTTAGACCAAGTTTCATTGTGATTTGATATTAGGTGAAATTTTGAAAATTTTAACTCTATTAAAGTTGAGAAACACCTACATCATTGGATAGCTTATGAAATTCTACCCCATTTAAAAAAACAAAGATTTGAAAAAGACCAAAAACTGACCAAGATACAACCATTTTAAGTTTGAGTGTAAAAGAAAGAAAGCAAAGGTGACTCTGTTTGCAGTAGCACTGTTTAAGTTCAAACAAAGATGCATATGCAAACAATGATGTTGTTTGGGTTCAAACAGTGATGCATATGCAAACAACGACGTTGTTTGGGTTCAAACAATGACGTTGGAACAAAAGCGGTGATGTTTGAAGATTTGAGTGGTGTTGTATGGTGCCACTTGACTAGTAGTGGCTCTGTATGGCATCACTAGACTGTGAGCGGCACAATTTCCTATGTACACAAAAAAATAGAAAAAACATAGAATTTTTCATAAAAACATGATCTAAATGTGAGATTTTCCCACCTAGCACCAAAATGTCGAACCGAGATCCTAGTACCTGCAAAACACAACAAATGAACACATATTTAGATCCAATGCAAGAAAGAATCAAGATTCCCCATGTAATCCATTAGCAAAGCTCAAATTAGGAAATAAAATGAAGAACACAATAAGAAAGCAATGAAATCCTAATTAAGCAAGAAAACTCTCGATCCCATGGGGGAATTGGTGCTAATTTGATGTGAAAATTGACCCTTTCTCAACTCCTATAATGCAATGTTCATGAGTGATGAAGATTGATCCACTTTTTTGAAGATTCAATGGAGCTCCATGAAGAAAAAATTGCATAACCTAGCTAAGACTTGATAAAATGGATGAAAATTTCTATGCTTGGAGATGAAATTGAGTTTAGTAAGTTTACTCAAGTTGTGGATGATGAAATGAGGAGAGAAACCTCTTATTTATAGAAAGACAAGATGGAGAGATTCCCAAATTGAAACAATGTGGGATCATTCAACATCCAATGGGCAATTTCCACTTGTTAAGATGTGAATGGAGGAAGCTTGAGCACATTTTGGAGAATGTGCAAAGAGGGGGGAGATTCAAATTCAAAAGACGGCTTGAAGGATGAGGTGAAAGGTGAAGTTAATGCCACATGGCTCAAGAAAAGGACATGTAAGAGATTTTAAATGCTTTGTTGGATGTACAAACCCTTTTGGAGGGATTTTTTAAATTTTGGGAATATTCCAACCATTGATGCCTTTTTGAAAGAAAATAGATGATTTAATAAATTGATAAATTGATTTTCATGAGCAAGTGGCAAAAGCTAGAGGATTTGATCGATTAGGATTAAATTAATCAAGATTTGATTAATTTAATGAGGGATTAGTTGATTTGACTATTTGATTTAGATTTTTGGATTGAAATAAATCAAAATGAGAGGAAAATGGTTTAGACTTAATTAAATAAAGATTTTGATTTATTTAATTACAGAAGATGGTGTTAGATTAAATCAAATAAAGATTAATTTATTTAATTTAATGGAATGAATTTAGAGATTAATTAAATAAAATGAATTATTTAATTAAAAGAGGGACTATAAGATTAATTAAATAAAAAATGATTTATTTAATTAATAGGAGATGATTACTTGATCAGATAAAATTGATTTTTTTAATTAAGAGATTTAATGTGATGAATTTAATTAAATAGAGAATATTTAATTAAATGATTAATGTAGAGGTGATTTAGGATGAACTGGTGTTAGTAAAATCAGGATCAGGTGTGATTGGTATATTTTCCATGTCTACAGGTTTAATTACCAAAAAGGGGTTTGACCAAGGCAAACCCCCATTCACGAACAAAAAAGTTTTTCCCACTTTTTATATTTGTGATTGTAGATTTAGGTTGAAGACTTGAAGATCACTTGGAGTGTAAATTTGTAAAAGTTGCAAAGTTACATTACAAATTTTTCATCTTCACGGAAACTCACCTACATGTTGAATTTCGAAGTTTCATAATCTAAGATCAGAAAGGAAGCAAGTGCAGAGATTGGAGGTTAGTATCACACTCAAAGTTTTTAGAAATTCAAAATAGGACTGCTATGCCATCTTGTGCGTCTTTGTCCTCCCAAGCATATTTTTTTGACATTCCTTCAGATCAGGTTCTGACATCTGAAGAGTCCACATCGGCCCCAAAAAACAACAGTAGTAATACGCCATCCTAATCATCTTAGTCTTCCATAACACTTTTTGACTGAATTTTGACATTTCCAAAATCCGAATCACATCTCCAAAATTCCTAGGTACACATACCCTAACTTGGTGTAGCTTATTTCATCATTTGCACTCATTATTTTGCTTACATTACTAAGTTTTGTGAGTTGAAAGTTAAGTTGTCTTTTCCAAGTTTTCACTTGGTGGTGAACTCGTTCAAATCCAAAAGAACACCCTCTTAGGTCCTCCTCATTGTGATTTGACTCACCTTGTGAGGTTCTTAGTCAATCCAATTGGGACTCCTAAGACATTATTAAATGATAAAAGGAGAATAGTGGTGTTCTATGACCTAGGTTATAAAGGACCCATTTTCCTATTATTCATTTTTGTGAACCTAATAGGAAGAAAAAGTGATGTTCACTAAAATGATTGGTGGAAAAATGGATATCTAGAAATATCACTCTTTCTCCAATCAAATCATTCAAGGATGTCCTAGGAAAATGGGTGTTTTATAACCTAGGTCATAGAACACCACTATTCTCCTATTATCATTCAATAATCTCCTAGGAACCCCAATTGGATTGACTATCAACCTCACAAGGTGAGTCAATTCTCAACAAGGAGGGGATTATTTAAGCTTTTAGGGGTTCACCACCAAGCAAATTCCAAGAAAAAGACAACTAAACATTCAACACACAAAAAAATGAAATGCAAGCTAAATAATGATTGCAAATGATGAAATTGAGCTACACGAGGTTAGGGTATGTGTACCTAGGAAGTTTTGAGATGTTGTGAGGATTTTGGAAATGCAAAGAGGCTATTGAAAAGTGATATGGACGACTAAGGCGCCCAAGATGGTGTATTAGTCCTATTGCTATTTTTTGGGACAAATGCAGAGTCTTCAGATGTTGGAACCAAATCTTAAAGGTATCTCTAAAAAATATGCTTGGGAGGACTAAGACACCCAAGGTGGTGTGTTAGTCCTGTTTTGAATTTCTGCAAACTTTGAATGTGATCCTAAGCTCCAAGGTCTACACTTGCTTCCTTTATGATCTCAGGTTCTAAAATTTTTGGATTCAGCCTATAGGTGAGTTTCCGTGAAGATGACAACTTTGACAATGCAACTTTGCAACTTTTCAATCTTGCACTCCAAATGATCTTCAAGTCTTCAATCTAGATCTGTAATCACAAATATGCAAGATGGGAAAAACTTGTTTATTGTTAGTGAATGGGGGTTTTCCAAGTGGTCAAATCCCTTGTAGGTAATTACACCAAATGATGAAATGAATAAAATGAAGCATGGAATAAAAAATATGTAAGTGATATCACCTTGGATGATGTCTTGTGAAACAAATTTGCAATCTACCATGTAGTGGCCATGAAGAATGTAGATCTTGGATCCTTGGATATGATGTGAATAATGGTTGCAAATAGATCTTTAGTGCTACATCCACAATCTTGGCTCAACAACATGAATGGATGCACTAAACCCTTGACATGCTTGAATCTTGATGATGAGTCCAAATGATTGATGAATTACTCTTGAATGCATAAAATTTCCTTAGGAATGAATACTTAATTTTTCCAACAAATTCTTAGGAATGGGATATGATGCAGTGCGGGGACTTCTTGGCAAAGCGGATGAAGAATAGGGTTTAGGGTGGCCCCCTTAAAGCTCTAGTAGAAGGGCTATGGTAGAGATTAAGAACAAGGGAGGCCCCTTTTCTCTTAAAATAAATATCATGAAGATGAGAGAGAAGCAATGAATTATCCATCCAAGAAACTTTACTTAAACAAGAAAGTAGGAACTTTTTGGGATAGCCAAGAGCACACAATATGGAGTAAAAATATTTTTGGAGATGATGGAAGCCATAGGGATCAAATTATCTTAGAAGATACCTCTTAAGTTCACTCACAATAAAGGATTTCTTCTGATGAGGAGGATGCCAAGAATAGTACAAAATGTACTAATAAGCATTGAGAGGTTTCGAAAAACATTTAGTGTCAAGAACACCAGATGCACTAAAACAATCACCTTTCAAGAAAGTGATGTTAAGAAGATCCACAAAAAAAGGTAGAAACATAAGGTGTAATCTTTTTCTCTAAATAGAAGCTCTAAAACTGATCAAAGAAAGAAAGAAAAGAAACTTCATTACATTTCCAAATTCCCATAACATCATTGATGAATCTCTTGAAGAAGATAAGATTAGAGCAATCATATTGAGCAAGGAGTCATTTCTCCAAATGAAAGAGAAAGAGAAAAGCATACACCATAGAAAAGTTACTACCCATGGCAGTGCTTCAAAGTTGCTTGTAGAGGATGCCATCAAACTCCAAGTAGTGTTCACAAAGAACAAGCTCAAAAAGACTCATAATCATATTGATCAGATGCAAATCCAAGTTTTGAGAACTGAAATACTCTGTGACCATCTCTTTGAGGGCAAAAAGGCCCTCAGTAGTGGGGATGCTTAGATACAAAGATTCCACTTCATAAGTAAACAAAAGAAAATATGATGGAAAAGATATATGATCTAGCTCCCTAAGAAGAGAAAGAGAGTTAGGAAGATGTGATTATTGTTGCAAGAGGATCAAAAACAAAAGAAGATGAAGAAGTTGTGATGCGGGTTCCAACATGTAGCCAATGTAACTACAAATAGGTCTTCCCACAAGAACAAGCTTATGAATTTTGGGAAGAAGGTAGAACGTATAGGCTCTAGTGGAGGATATAGGATTCTTCCTTAAAAATTGGAAATAGGATCTAGAAAGAATAGAAACTTATCAATGATAAAGTTTAGCTTACTCCAGATGAGCTTCCAAGGAACATTGTCAACTCGAAGATACACAAAAGAATCATAAAGTTTCCCCAACCCTTCACTTGTCTATACCAAGAGGAATCAAGAACCACAAGACCAAGATTTTTATCAGCTAGCTTGATGATGATGTATTTGTCACCCTTAAGGTCCTTAAGACTTTTAAGAAGTGTAACATGAAGTGGAGGTTGGCGAGAAAAGGAACAAGAAATAATGTGACTCAGCAAGATGGATTCAACCTTTCAAATAATCTACTCAAGTAGAAGGTTGGGTTCATTAGGATTCCAAAAGGAATTTTTCTAGAAAAAATGGTGATGAAATACCCAACTGGAGAGAGGAGAGGTGTCGGCAGGAGGACCCACATTGTCATCTTCAGGACCAAAGAAAGCACTAAGGCATAAAAGTATAGCAAAGGCTTTGAACTCCTTTTGAATATATTAAATGGACATGAGTGGAGGTAAAGGAATAATTTTTACTCTAAGCCCAAGAAACTTATGTTCTTCAAAAGAGAGGTTCCGAGAAGAGAGGTTGTGGATGGCAACATTAGAGATGTGATCATCAACCTCTGCAACAAACTACTTGACCACCTTTCATGTACACATAAGAGAAAGCTTGGGATGTGGATGACATTCCTTAAGTTCACTTGAATGTGACATGGGTGATCCCACAATATTGGTTTACAATTTTTGGCCAAACTGGACACTGAACTAATTTTTTCTAACTAAATTTTCACTTTTTGGCACCTATAGCGGCTAAACCATGAGGAATTTGAAGATGATGCAAACTAGTGTTTTGTGAGATTTTGTCTATAGATTCTAAATATATTTTTTTTCAAAAATTTTGAAATCAGATTGCACTTCTTTTTCCATCTCCTTCGAAAACTATTTTTTCAGTAAACATCATTTTTAAGGAGTGACGGTCACCATTTAGCACATAACTTTTTTTCCATGAAGGATAAAATTCTATATATTTTTAATTTAGATTTGTAACTATGATATATAGTGCTTCAAATTTGTTTCATAATGTTTTATTGAATATTATTTACTTAATCAAGTTTCGAAGTCAAACCAATTATAGTTCATACATAGGCAGACCGTATAGCACATAACTTTTTTTGTATGTATTGAAATTCAATTATTATTATTTTGTTGGATTAGGGACTTCAATATCTAGTGCACTCATATTTTTCAATTTTTTTTTTTGATAATCTTCTATTTTTCCACATGTGCAGAACAAAGAGCTTGATTTTTAATGAAAACCTACATTCACAAGAAATAAATGATAAATATATAATAATTAAATTAAATTTATTCAAAATTATACTTTTTGGGAAGCTTATAATAAGGACTACATAATTACATTTTTTTTAAAAATGAATTCATTTGATCCCCCAAAAGGTAAATCAAAAGTGGTTTTTTATCAGCATTTTGATAGGTGTAAAGGAGACTCTGTTATAGGTATGGTTTAAAACTACCAGGGTTTTATCCAAGGGGGTTTGATCTAAGGTAGTTTTATCAAATTCTCTTCAATTAGAATGCTTTTAAATGGAACATTTTAAGAATTAAATCATTATATTTTTTAAAAATATGTGATTTCAGCAAAAATCAGAACCTCCCAGAAATTGTAAACCAACTTTGTGGGATCACCCACATACTACATTTTTCGTGATGTAGCTTATTGGAAACATATGACTTGGCATAGGACTCTCTAAATAAGCTATCATTTCTTCTTCTAATTTAAAGCAATTGCTCAGAGAAATGGTGTTAGCAACTGATTTAAAGTGGGGGAATACATCGACACTTATGTTCCATTGTGTGATTTTATTTCTTCTTGTGATGCATCCCTTTCTTGGTGGTGTCATTGGGTTTGATTTCCTCTAAAAGTGTGAAATTTCTTTGACTTTTCCTCTCTTGGAAACATTAAGCAAAATTTTCTCTAAGATGAGACCTTGCATGAACTAAGAAAAATCCCTTTGAACTTCTCTCTTTCTTGTTACATTTCATTTTTGTACCTTATTAAAGTCATGGAGGTATGGCTTTGATATGGTCCCCTAGGGCTCACCTAGTGAACAACTAGCTTCACTAGCCCTTGTGAACAATCATTTTTATTTTTTTCCTTATCATAGTGATGGGGGTATGAATTTTATATGGACTTCCTAGGGCTCACTTAGTGGACAACTAGCTTCACCAGTTCTTGTGAGCATATGTTTTACTTGCATAGTGGATAGTGTATTCCACTTGTAAACCTTTTCTGGAAAACCAGCCTAGACTTGGTCCACTGAGTTGGACATCCAGTCAAAGCTTGATCTGTTACATTCTTCCTTTTCTATTTTCCTTTTTTCCTTTTTCTGTCTTTGATGGTGTATTTTTTTGATCTAGTTATGGCTTCATATATCATCCATAAGTGTGTTCTTTTGTGCCTATATTGGTTTTCCATAGGATCTTGACCCTAGGGACTTGATCATCCCTCTTGATTATTTTCATCCTATCTTACTAGCATTTGCACAGTTGAACCCCTCTTGATTGCATGGTTGGATGCTTTAGTGTGAGTTTGAAGCAAGTTCATCCTCTCACTAAAGTGGGGGCTAAATGTTGTGTAGCATAATGCATACCCTTGAATTTTCACACTTGTTTGGGCCCTCCTTGCTTTATTTATGCTTCTTTATGGCTTAATTGGTCCTATTTTGCATCCACAAGCCTAATAAACTATATATTTTTATGGTAAATCCCAAAAAATGTATCAAAAGATAAATTATCATTTAATGATTCTATCTATGTGTCCCTGATTTGTGGAGTGGGACTAAAATGCCACCTAGGGCATCTTTGTCCTCCATGGGTCTTGGGACCTTGATTTTGAATGTACCTAAAAGGTCCCTTTTTGGAGTCTATGCCCCGAGATTTGAGCCTTGGGACTAACATGCCACCTAGGGCATCTTAGTCCTCAGAATATTTTTGAGTTTCAATTTCAAATCCTAGTAGGATTTAGCCTCCTTTAATTAATGAATTGATATGCCGGCTTGGTGTGATGTAATTTTGACATATTAAGCATGAATGAGTATAAATACAAGGTTCCTCCACTCATTTTTAGAACAAAAAGCATTCAAGTATTCATTCCTAAGGAAGTTTTATGCATTCAAGAGTAATTCATCAAGAATTTAGAGCCATCATCAAGATTCAAGCATCATGTCAAGGGTTTAGTGCATCCATTCATGTTGTTGAGCCAAAATTGTGGATATAGAATTGAAGATCTATTTGCAACCATTGTTCACATCATATCCAAGGATCCAAGACCTACATTCTTCATGGCCACTACATGGTAGATTGTAGATTTTCTTTAGAAGACATCATACAAGTTGATATCATTTACATATTTCATGTTTCATGCTTCATTTCATCATTTGGTTTAGTTACCAACAAGGGGTTTGACCAAGGA
Source organism: Sequoia sempervirens (assembly GCA_007258455.2). Lineage (NCBI taxonomy): Eukaryota > Viridiplantae > Streptophyta > Pinopsida > Cupressales > Cupressaceae > Sequoia > Sequoia sempervirens. The sequence goes on along the minus strand of VDFB02271358.1, from coordinate 1,079,384,761 downwards.
AAACCCCCATTCAGTAAAAAACAACAAGTTTTTCCCATTTTGCATATTTGTGATTGTAGATGCAAGTTGAAGACTTTGAGATCACTTGGAGTGCAAAGTTGTAAAATTTGCAAACTTGCATTACAAAGTTGCCATCTTCACATAAAATCACCTATAGGTTGAATCCATAAGCTTCAAAACCTGAGATTGGAAAGGAAGCGAGTTCAAACCTTGGAGGTCAGGATCACACTCAAAGTTTTCAAAAATTCAAAATGGGACTAATACACCATCTTGGGAATCTTAGTAGACTCCCAGGGATATCTTTTAGAGATTCCTTCAAATCTGGTTCAGACATCTGAAGACTCTACATCTATCTTGAAAAATAATAGTGGGACTAATATGCCATCCTAGGTGTCTTAGTCCTCCATAACACTTTTTGACAACATTTTTACATTTTGGACTCCTCCCAAGTACACATACCCTAACTTGGTGTAGCTTAATTTTATCATTTCCACTCATTATTTGGCTTACATTACTAGGTTTTGTGAGTTGAAAGTTAATTTGTCTTTTCCAAGTTTTTGCTTGGTGGCGAACCCCTTTAAAGTTGAAAGAATCCCCTCATAGGCCCTCATTATTGTGAATTGACTCACCTTGGAGGTTGTTATTCAATCCAATTGGGACTTCTAGGACATTATTGAATGATAATAGGAGAATAGTGGTATTCTATGACCTAGGTTATAAAGCACACATTTTCCTATTATTCAGGTACTACTACACTGTGACCTCAGGTAATATTTCTAATATGGTATGAGTGAGGGCTTTCCCATAGAAAAACTTCATGGGATGAATTTCCATGTCATACTCTTGTAGCAAGGTGACCCATTTTTCTCTTCTTTATCCTAACTCATTTGCATCAATAGGGTCTTGACAGCTGAATCTGGTACAATTATGAAGACCTTGTTCCTTAAGATGTAATGTCTAAATTTTTTAACTCCTCTGACCAAGGAATACACCTATTTTTCAACATTGTGGTATTTTAATTTTTCATCCTTCAACGAGCACTCATAAATGCAATGAGATTCTCATTCCCTTCGTCATCCTTCTAAGTTGGCATGTTGGCGCAAGAGTGACTTGAAGCAAAGGAATAGATGTAGAATGGTTTTAGATGGTCTAGATTAACCAACACTAGGCATCAACAATAGCTCTCTTTATTTCTTCAAAATCTTGCTTGGCTTCTAGCATCCATTCCACTTTAGCATCTTGTTTGAGCATGGCATTCAATGGCTTGACGATTTATGCAAAGCCTATGATGAACTTTTTGATGAAGTTGATTTTCCCAAAAAAAGACTTCATTTCTCTCTTGCTGCTAGGAGGCTAAATTTTCAATATAGCCTGGATGCATTCAGGGTCAATTGATATCCCTTTTTTTGAGATCACATGTCCTAATTAACAGCTTTCCTTCAATCATGCCAAAAATGCATTTCTTTATATTTAATGAGATGTCAAACTCTTTACACTTCTAGAAATCCCTGCACAAATCAAAGACGTGGTTTCCCATTTTCTTTAAGAAAAATGTGAGGTCATCCATGTATATGATGATACACTTTTGATGAGATCCTTGAAGGCTATATCCATGGCATGCTGAAATGTAGTGCCGACATTGATCAATCCAAATGACATCTTTCTATATGCAAATGTTCCCCACTTTGTGGTGAATTCCATTTTGTTCCTGTTTTCATATTGCACCATGACCTAGTTATATCCTGAGTAGCCAACTAGAAACGAAATCATTTGAGACTCATTTACAATTTGTAATACCTCATCTAGTGAGGGCACTAGATCTTTGTCATTTTCAAAGGCCCTATTTATATTTTTGAAGTCTATGCATAATATTATTTCTCCATTCTTCTTCCTAACCAAAACCAGGTTAGCCACCCATGTTGAATGTCATACTAGAAGGATGATTTGGGTGGACAACAACTTCTAAACTTCCTTGAAGATAATAGGCTCAAGTAATGCATTGATTGGGTGCTATCGCTAGCAGAAATTACATCATGATAAATGTGCAATGAATTAATGTATCATATGTCTTCAGGTCTCCATATCCACAAGAAATTACATCATGATAAATGTGCAATGAATTAATGATCCCTTTTCTTTCCTTTGGTGTGCATACTTTTCCAATGAAAACATTTCTAACTCCCTTAGCCATGCCTAGGTTGTGAGCATCACATTTATTATCTATTGAATCTTTCTTAATTTGTTGATCCTGATCCCTTATCTAGTCTAGATAAAATATTCTTTCTAGTTGGACCATGCCCCATGGTATTGTATTGCTCTTTAAATTGATCATCCCTCTATGTCAAGTTCAACTTCTTTTGGTTTGACCTCTTTTATGATTTTAGTTACAAACACATTAGAGCTTGTGATGAAGTCGAAGATGTGCTTATCATCATTAAAAACCTAAAAGTTGGTTACATTGTCGGGGACTAATGGGGTAGAGATTAGATCTATAGTAAATTTCTTTAAGCTGGTTAAGGAAAAAGGATGGAGGGTGCTTGCTGCTTGGGCTAATGCATCAGCTATCTGATTCTTAGTAAATGGGATCAACTAAATATTAAATGCATCTAATTCCTTGATAAGATCCCATACCTTGTGTCTATAGTTTGCTAACTTTTGTATGGTCTCACAACACCCCCCAAGATTGTAAGAATTGGGGACCCAAGTGAAAAAACTAACTCTTATGGCAGGAGCTAGCTAGTTGAAAAGATCACCAAAAGTGAAGATCAAAGAGAAATATTTAATAAAAGAGTACCTTGTAATGTAGTGTTCTAGGTACCAGATACTGGGAACCAAGAATGTTTGAAAAGGAAAAATGGTAATGCAAATGTGAGAAGAATGTTCCAGTCTAATAGTTGAGGTCTAGTAAGATGGAAGTTTAAGCAAAATTGAAGTCCAAGAAAAATTCATGGATAAAGTTGAATACTGGGTACCAGGTATCACCTGTAGAAATGTAAAGTGAAGTTTTAAAATCTTAAGCTTATCTGGAATGAGTCTGGTAATCCGGTATATATAAAAGATAATCATGCAAGAATTTTTAATAAGATAGAAAGTGTTATTTATGAGAAATTAATGTGATAACAATTGAGTGATGGTTTTATTTACATGATATTTTTATAAATTCTTTTACTTAAATATATTTAATGAGTGGAGTTTGTGATTGCATGAGACACAGAGTTTGTGTATGGATGGTCAGGAAAATAAAATCTACAAATAGATCTGATGGTGTTGCCAGGTTCTACAATACACTTTAAAAGCTCATGCTAGAATAGAGTTTGTTGTGAAGATATACCAGATACCAGGAAACTGGGACTCTAAAAATTAGGCATGCGACAAAGAAGTGTATCCATCCCAGGAGTTCCTCATTCCTGGAATGTTCAAATTGAGGATGAACTTGAATGTAGGAACAAAAATTCCACCTGATCATTTTGAATGTATGGGAAATTCCTACATTTTGTTTAAATGGATTTTTTTGGTTCCAAGAAGGAGCCCTAATAATAAAAGGATTAAAACCCAAAGTGCTTCAATGTGCAATTAGAGTTGACCTTGGTTGACTTCAATTGCAATTCTCTTACCAGTCACTGCATTTCACATGCCTTGATGTGATTCATCCCTTGGATTTTATCTCATGCATTTTTCTTATCCTATATGTGCCTTAATTCTATAAAAGGCCAAAGGATACTTCTTTCTTAAGTTAAGTTCAAAATTTGTGGATGTCATAAGAGCTGAAACTTCTCTAATTTTTGTTCCTTTTTCCTATTTTTTGAATCGTTCTAGTCTAAATACTTGTATGCACGTAGATATTAATCAACATTGAAGCCAATCTGATAGCTACCTATCTCATGAATCTTTGTAGCTAGTTTTGTTAGTTCAGTCAAACAAGATTGTGTGCTACATCGTTTAAGGGTGCATGTAGAACCTACTCGGTGTCCAAACTAAAACCCCTCTCTTTAAAAGCTCACACAGTTTTATATGTAGTTGTGAAGCAATCTGGTGAAGTATAAAGCAATTTTCTTTTATTTGATTAATTCTTTGGGGCATGTATGGAAAATAACCAAGAGAAATTTTAATTTTTAGTATTATTTTTATGCTTTATTTTAGAATGGATGTTTAAATTCTAGAAAAAATTTCAAAAAATAGATGAATGAATGATAATTTATTGAAAAATATTTTATTTCCTATGAATTTTCTTAATTCTTAAAGCTAAATCTACTTAAGTAATAAAAAAATTGTTGTTCATAAAGTATTATTTCAAATCTTTCAATTTCATGATATTATTTTATGATCTAACTAAAAGCTCAGTGCCTAATACATATGATTTCAAAAAAACATATTCCCTTTGAGATTAACAGTAATATCACATCATACCCTAAAGTGAACCTAGTACTGTCAAGACCTGACTAACAGAGACTTGGGATTTAAATAATCCAACCTTTGTCCTACCATACGGATCCCCTGGGGTTGCCTCTAGTTAAATATTTCAAGATTGGCTCTTCGCGGTTTGTCTATAAAGAATTTATTCACCCTATTGCTAAGAGTAACATTACCATCAACATGAACTAGCACTAGAAGGAGGGCCATATATTGAAATTTTTATTAGTTTTGACTTTAAGGATAAAGCTTGTAAAGCGAAAATTTAGTGCAAGCTAGTATTTCAAAATGCAAGTTCAGAAACTTTGGAAAATATTTAACTAGAGATTACATCCTTTGTGTTTAATCACCTTTGGTAGAGTCACTGAGTGTAGAATTCATGATACAACTGATCACGGTGAACTTTATTGTGAAATTTTATTAACTAGGGTATGTTTGGCCATACGTAAGGTCATTATGTTAATAGAAGAAGTTCTAACTGCTAGAAGATAGGAACAGTTAACAAAAAAATGTGTGCAACCCTAGTGGAATTGGAAATACTAAAAAATTATCTAATACATAAAAGTGGTTTGATAACTGCAATTATTATAAAGAAAATATTAACCTTTTATAGGAAAATAAGTGACAATGTCGATATTCAGAGACATCGGACTAGAAATGAGGAAACGGTATTGATGAGCCATCATTCTCCTTACACGTGGAAAATACAAATGAAGAGAAGTGGTAAAATTGAGCGGGAGGCATGTATTTTTCTCCAAGTTGAAAATTAACAAGTTAAAAAAGGAAATTTTCTTGATTTTATGCCAAATACATAATATAAAACTTTTACTTTGTCTCTTTGATAACAATATAAATTGTGATATATCTTGGTATAAAAAAGTGCAAAGTGAAGATAAGACTGAAGACACGAAGATTTTTAGAGGAGAAGAAAGTCGAGAAATGGACACAACCGTTCATGGAAATGAATAGAGTGAAGAAACAAGCCATGAAATAAGGCTGAAATTAGAGTATGGTCATATCAAATGAAATGTGTGATCGACCTTTAATGAGCCCATTTTCATACATATGAGTCAAGTCATTGGTAAGTACACCTTTGAGTTTACGATTATTAAATGTATAAAATTTAGAAGAATTCATTGTTACAATAGAACCGTTGAATTTTTTTTAAATGAATTTAAGGATGAACCTATTGTAATTCATACCAAAACAACAATGGAAATAGTCATTGAAATAAAAATAAGTTGTTTTGTTAGTGTTGGTCATTTATTAAATTAGAAGTTTGGTTAGCTAGGGTTAGTTTTATTTTTGTAGGGTTTGTTTTGTTTTTTTTTGTTTTCTGTTGTTGTCACTTTTCTTTCTCATTTGGCCTTTGCATTAGGAAATTTTTCTTAACTTATCTTACACATGAGAGTTAATCCAGACATTTGTAAAATTATGTTGTGAAATGAAAATGATAAAACCATGCATAGTAAATACACGCTTTAAGATTTAATACAAAGATATATATGTGTGTGTCTGTGTGTGTATCGCGTATATACATGGAGTATCAAAATTATTGCTTCAAAAGATGAAAAAATAAAAAAGATTAAGTCTAGTTTCAGATAGGAGTAGTCATTCAGTTGATATGGGATGCCTCATCTATGAGGTCCAAATACCCTATGTAGGTGAGTTCCTATTGAACTTAAAATTCATGAATATGGAGGTTAGTGAAGAAAGGCCAGAGTGGAACCACTTCCTCATGTTCTAGGAATCGAGGAATATCATCCATGGAAGGGATTCTGATGGTCAGGTGTGCAATAGACAAAATAGCATCGATATTCTCCAAATATTCAGTCCTTACTATCAAGTTGGTAGTTGAGTGAACATATTCTATAGGAAGCTCAATATCCAGAAGTTATGCTACAAAATGAGAAGCCACCTTGGAATAGAAATGGAAGTAGCAACTAGATTCTATGTACTTTTCTGCAAGGACTAAGCATAAATTTAGTATAGTGAAAATGGAAGTCTGAATGAAGAAAACCTTTTCAAGCCTTTGCGGTGTGATACTTCCTAAGAAAACATTCTGGCGGTGAGAGAAGGTCAAGCAAATTGGAGTATCCATAACCTAGAAGCAAGTAAGAACTAGTAGAGCAAGAAATGCAAAATAACAAGAAAGCTAGGCAAAAGCGTGAAGAATTTGAGAAGTGTGAAATTTATAGAAATTTGTGAGGAATTTGTGTTAGATAGTTGCCTCAAGTGAAGTATTGGAAACCGTAAGAAAGGTGGAAATTGAATAATTATCTTTAGTGCAGAATGTTAAATCAAATTAATTATTTACACAAAGTTGGTGATAAATTACTTCAAATTTGATAAGTACGAAGATTGAAAATCAAGCAAGTTGAAGATTTCAAAGTTAATAGTGGTCATTTCATGTATTTTTTTAAGCCGTATTAATTTTGGAGGTGCTTATGTGTGTAGAGTAGAAAGGAAAATGAAGCGAGTAAGGTAGCACACATCATCACCAAGATAATTTGAAAGAAGCAATACATGTGAGTTAAGGTGTTTGAATTTAATGCAGGATAATGTGATTGTGTTTCAATGTCATCATGACATTCCTGATTCATTAATGTGGTGTAGTGTTGTCAAGTCAAAAGTGCTAGCCGAGTATTTAGCTATTTCCATAACATTTTATTGGAAGGGTGGTGACTAATGGTTCTAAATTTAGATTTAAATTTGGTGATTAAATTGTTCGCTACTAAATTTTAATTTATGCATATTTTCTAACATATAACGAGTAGTAGTTAGCTAGGATTTGTCATAAATATGTAAAATTAAGCTAGAAATACACACCAACAGGGAATTATTAAATGAATTTTTTTTGGGAAGTAGTGAATTGATGAAGGGATTTTCATTGAATGAAAAATTAAAAGGTAACCTTTGCTACCACTTTAATTACCAACCTAATAGTAGGCTTCATTGCTTGCAAGTTGAAAATGAGCTATCATTGAAATATCAAAAGAAAAATTAGCTATTATTGCAATATCGAATAAATAAATAAATAAATAAATCTACTCTTTAGGCTATCATAATATCTCTACCAAGGCTATAGACCCCTGGCTAGTACTAGAGCTATGTTTTGGGGTAATTACAGAGATAACCTTGTCGAGGCTATGGATTCTTGATTGGTAGCAAGGCTCTATCCCTGGTTGGATTTGGAGGATTACCATATTATGTAGTTCAATGTCAATGAACTCATTCTTTTCACTTAATTCTAAAAACTAGAATTAATTAGAGCACACATGGATGTTTCAAGGGTAGTTTTACTTTTTTATGGTAGAATATAGGTAAACGTAAAAGCTATTGCTTTAAAATATGAATAAATTATAATTTACTGGTGGTGATTTAATCTCAAGTTTTGGTTTAAATTTGGTTTTATTGGTTGCAAGTTGTTGTGTGGTCTCATAGCACACCCCAAGAGCGTAAGACTTGGGGACCCAAGTGAAAAAACTAACTCTTATGGAAGGATCTATCTAGTTGAAAAGATTACTGGAAGTGAAGAGTTGAACCATATATTTTTGAGTCTATATACTTCTCTTATGCTCTTAGGATTTTTCACCTAAAAGGAGAGAGATAGGCCAAAAACCTAGGTGGTTCACTCAAACTAATGCAAGTATAATGGAAATATGAATGAAATGGTTTTGTTTGTCTTCTAGTTGTGCTATGAATCTTCGAATGGATTGTAGTCTACCTTGGATACCTCATAGTTGCTTTAATGTTTTCGGTGCCTCCATCTCAAGGATTGCTTTTACTTTTGTTGGATCCACCTCGATACCCCTCATTGACACTATATACCCTAGGAGCTTTCCTGATTGTACGCCGAAGACACACTTCTTTGGGTTTAGTATGACCTTGTACTCCTCCAGTCTGTCAAAGATGGCACTTAGGGTTGTTATATCATCTTTTCTCTTTCTGGACTTAGCTAGAATGTTGTCAACATAGTCTTTGACTATTTTATGAATCATGTCATGGAATATAAATGTTATGGCCCTTTCATATGTTTCTCCTGCATTTTTTAATCCGAATAACATCATGTTCCAATAGTATGTCCCCCATGGACAAGTGAACGTTGTTTTATGTTGGTCCTCTTTAACTATCATGATATGATTCTACCCTGAGAATCCATCCATTACTGACAACATCTCATGTCCTGCTGTCATATCTACTATCATGTCAATGTTGGGAAGCGGGAAGTCATTTTTAGACATTCCTTGTTCAAATCTCTGAAGTTTCTGTAGATTTTGATGTTCCCATCGGGTTTTGAAATAGGTACCAAGTTTGACGCCCATTCTGCATAATTTATTGGTCAGATAAATCTCACTTCTAATAACTTTTTTAGCTCCATTTTGACTAATAGGGCAATCTATGGATGCATTTTTTGAAGATTTTTTTTGACAGGATTTGCTCGTAGATACACTACTAAGTGGGGAACCACAGTCTTTGGATCAAGTCCTGGCATGTTAGCATAACTCCATGCAAATTTTATTTGTCTTTCTCCTAGGAATGTCGCTAGGAGCTCTTGCTCTTCTGATAGTAGTGATTCCACATAGAATGTGATATGCAGGGTCTCCTCTATTCCTAGGTTGACCGGATTGCATTTTTCTGCCAAGACTGCTAACTTTTCCTGATGAATGGATCTTAAAGGAAGATTGAATCCCTCATCCTTGGGTGCCTCAAAGAGGTTTACACCATTGGATATGTCCTTTCTTTTTACTTTTTTTCTGGTTAGAAAGTGCCATAGTGTGGTTTTCACTCCAGAACTTGGATATTATTCTTAATTTCTTACTTTTGTGACTAAAGGATTCAATCATTTGCCCATAATAGTCATGTTTGTCCAACTCTATTATGAACCCTACTTTATGGTCCCCATCTGGAATATTATCTCGCAATCCCATGAATTCTAAGAGTGCCTCATCGTTTTCAAATGTATCAAGAACTGGTGGTCCTCGTTGGTCGTAGTCGATGAGTTGGGGATGTAGACACTTAAAAATGACCTAGGCCTACAAGCTCTATTTTTAACACTTTTGTCCTAGCATAATTATGACATTTAATTATGTCTTTGGTTCACATTCAAATATTAATTAAATAATTCATAATTATTTAATTAATTCATGTCCTTTCATTCTTCACGATTATTAAATAAATAAATTTTATTTATTTATTAAATACATCATTAATTGTCTAAGTCTTCCCTTAATTAAATAAATTTCTTAATTTATTTAATTACCCTTCTTCATTTATTCTTCCTGATTATTAAATAAATCAATTTCATTTATTTATTTAATATGTCACTAATTGTCATAATTAAATGAATTCATTAATTTATTTAATTAACTAATCATATCCTCTAAATTAAATAATTATCTTTAATTATTTAATTGCCAAATTTAACATTTCTATCATTTTAAATAAATCAATTACTTAAAATGATTTCACATTCTTAACTGTCAGCTCATTTTGGTAAATAATCTAAAAATCAATTATTTATTATCTCATAAAATCCATATTTTGAATTAATTTAATTCAAATTGGTAACTTTCCTCCAAAAATCAAGTAATCGGGTAGATTATTGATTTTTCAAATCTGATCTTCAGTTCAACTCTTATCTTCTTGATTTTTTGAATCTCACAAATCAGATAGTCTTTATCTTCTTGATTTTTGAAAATATTTATTTTTGAAATTAATTATCTCATTTATTCTCCACCGCCAAATCAATTTTCTTAGATGGCATCTCGACCATTCGCTTAAGGATTTTTTCCTAACCCTGATTAGGGATTATAGAAATTAATCTTGTCCACTGATTTTAGGTCTCTGTCGAAAGTCAATCTCATCCGTCCAATCAAAATGGAATTTTATATAAAATGCTATTTTCCTCTCATTATTAGATTACGCACTAACATACTTAGATTTTTGGCAGACATTGCAGCATTTTATTATCTTATTTCACTTATTCTTGGCATATTTAGGCATAGGCATTTCAATCATATTGTCATAGGCATAGGTATTTTAGAAGAAAATCCTCCAAAGCTTGTGTAGGTCTTCATTTAGGATTGCTCTCATGTTCGATCTGAGGGCAACACAAATCAAAAAGTTATAAGGTGTAATGGAGATCAGCCATGGAGAATGAAAACATTGGGTAAGATTGTTCTATTTTATGTGTTTTCGTTTATTGTTCCTTTGCAGTTCATTATTTCTTTGGGTTTATGCTTTCAATTCGTTTGATAAACTAAACTTGAAATTAACCCTTAGATACATTGGTGAACCTGACATATTTGGACAAATAAAGATCAATTTTTGGAGTTGGTTTCTTTTTGTTGCAGGTTTTGCATCATTTTGGATAAAGCCCTAGTTTCCAAAGACTCGACCATTACTTTCACACGACTGCGTATTTCCTCACAAAAAAATTTCTACAGCTTGGGGACAACATCAAGCGCTTGGATTCCAAAAGTCATATTTTTTGGATCTATTTTTTATTTTTTATAAAAAAATTTGTTTTTTTTATGAAAAATCAAATTTGAGAGGAAATTATCAAATTTTTCCTATATAAACACATTTATAGAAATCTCTCTAAATTGTAATAGCTGTCTATTCTTTATCTTCTAAATTTGGATGCACAATTATGAGTCAAACAATAGATTTTTTTAAATTGGGATTTCACAAATATTTTCTTATATCTCACAAATGATTGCACATCTGATCACAAAAAAAATTCTATAGATTTTGGATGACATCAGATGCCTCTAGTACAAAACTCATAATTTTTGGAGCTGGTTTGTAGTTTTTATAATTTTCTAATGATTTTTCATAAAAAATTAATTTCGGGTGCAAAAAATCAAATTTTTTTTTATTTCATTAAATTTTTAGAAAGATCTTGAAATTTTAGATAGGGGCTATTCTCTATATTTTTTATTTTACTATCAAAAACATTTCAAAAAATCAGATTTGTCCTGACTAGCTAACCCTCTAATAGTAGTGATCAATTATCTTGTTATGGTTTTGGCTTTGTTGTTGGTTTTGTGCATATGTAGAAAATAAACACTTCAAAGGACACATTGGATCAAGTGGAAAAAAATGACACATCTAACTATTTTTGCAGATCTATAGTCAAAGATCATTATCAAACTACTAATGAATCTTTCTGCATAATGCATGTCAAAGACCCTAGCTAAATTTTTGAAATAGATTGTCTGGTAGTGTAGAAAATATTTCATTTGGATTAAAATTAACAAGTGTCTAGTATGTTTGGTGCGAAAGAATATTTGTGTTATTACCCTCATGATTTGGTATATCGAAGTATCCTCTACCAAGTGTGCATCTGTGTGATCCTGGGTGTAAGAGAAACAATTACTAACTCTAGAACTTGGGCCTGTTCTAGTGGGAAAAAGTACTCACCCCAAAACAACTCAGACTGGTAGCACCCTAAACCTAAGGGACTTCCAGCCGATATATAAAATTGAATTCTTGGGGAAAGCCCAAGAATTATGCATGTGGTTCTGACGAGATGGATCCGAAAGGGGACTCTCACCACATGGATCATGCCCTACAAACAGAATGCCCGTAGTAAAAACCTTTTGTTTTAGAGTCCAACTGTTCTTTGGCCATTGCTTGATATAGTGCAGGGTAAAGTATCATGCCCGAAGACACTCACTACAGATCCCCTTGAGTAGAAATAGCAGTTCTTGGGAAGTCACTACCCAAGAATTTGAATTTGGTGTGCTTGAATGACGTTAATGAGTCATGGAGGGGAGCCAATGCCACCAAAATTCTAAGCTATATTCTCTCGAGAAGGAAAGGTGTTTATCACCAATCTAGGGTATAAAGGTGGGTTGTATCAAGTATACAAACCCTTGGCCTATTGGCCTTTTAGGATTGTACTTATCTTATGTCCGCTTGCTTACATTCAAAACATTGTGCTTGTCAAGTGCTTTTTGGATTCACCAGCTTTTTGGATTCACCACATTTACATTTTTGAACAAAACATTCAACTTTTGAAAGATCAGAGTCGTTCTCAATACATCCAAAAACTCAAATTTTACAACCTGTGTCACAATTGTTGAACCACGTTTGCAAAATCCTGAACCATAATCGCCTAGCAGAAATAAAAGTTTCAAACAAAGTCCAAACTAAGTCTGCACTCTATCAATATTTTGTCAGAAACTCTTTCCAAAAGGATACTACCAGAAACAAACCTGGAAATTGCTCAAAATTTGACCATTAGTTTGAATTCTTGACCATAAGCTTCATCTTCCAAACTTTAGTGGCATACATTTAGGCATTAGCTTGACCCTAGGTTTGCATCCTTGCATACTTTGGATTAGGTTAACCTCATCACAATTTTCAATATCATTATTTTTGAAACTAGGTTATCTTGGATTTAATCATCACCCCTTTTTATCGGCCATTGTCCCTTTTGAGAGAGTTTCCAACTCAATAGTCTAGTTAGGAAAACTCACTAGTCATCTTGACCTTGTCACTTTTTCATTTCAAAAATTCCCTTGATAGCTAAAATTGAAAACAAATACCAAGCTTATAAGTGTTTAGGTAAGTCTTTGCTCCAAAATTGCATTCTAGTTTAGACTTTGCATAGTATATTCCCAAAAAAAAAATCCAAAAATATTATTCATCTTAGTCATCATTTTGAACCTAGACCTTGCATTTATAACATTAAGTCCTTAGTCAAACATCATCATCTTATTCCTCAGTCGACATTTTGGCTTTGATCACCTTGTCATCTTACATCAATCATTTCCTTAGACAAACGTTATCATCACCTAGTCATCCTAGTCGACATTTTATTTTCATCCTTATCAAAAATCCAAAAAACATAGGTTGTCATCATCCTCACATTTAGTTGTCATTCTCATCATCCTTATCTGAGCAATCGCTTTTTATTGTTGAGACTAGGCTTCAAAGACAGAGAGAACAAATGGAAAACTTTGGACAAGATTTCCATCCCAACATCGATAATAACACTTATGACACAAACCAACATTGGACTTTTTCTGACCCATTTCACAACATGAACATGTAATCTTCCATGAACATTCCATCTTCATCATGAAACCCTTCTCAACCATTCATACAAAGAGACCAAAATGGACAAGTATATGCAAAAGACTAAGAAGTTGTAGCACAAAATCCTGATATAGTCTCCTTTGTAGAAAACTCCATCTAACGTGACCCTCAAAGGTATCTATCCATGCTTTTGGACCCAGGGGATAAGTTACCACAAGGCTTTGACATAAATACTTTTCCACCTCCATCTGTCTACCCTCACGATCAATAGTCACTTGACATAAATCCTACTAGTAATTCACAACAAACGTCCACTTATCACCCTTATCCTAACCTTGACAAGCGAAGCCAACTATCAACTAGTCCATTCCAAACCTCCACGTCATATTTCGACCCTTCACCTATCAATCCCGTCACAGTCTACATGCCTTAGCAACCATCTACAACCTCATGTCAAGTCCTCACATCATACCATATTGATCATGTCCAAGTATCCACATCCTATTTTAGTCGACCTTACACCAATCCAATCCAAGTCCCTGTGTCATATCCTAGTCCTTCACATACTAGTCTAGTCCAAGTCTCCATGTCCTATCCTAGTCCTTCATCCATTAATCCTTTTCAATTCACCCCCTCACAAGCCACATTTAGTCATGAAAATGCTATCATTGTCCAAAGTCAAATCCAATTGTCTAAACTTGAGGATACATGTCAAAATGAAGGCCCAAAACATGACCTTATAATGTCACCCTCATGTCAAGAACAAGGTAGCCCATCCCATGACCCTATCTTAAATTCCATTCAAGAAGTCCTTCAAGACAATCATGACATCCAAAACACACCTATCCCTAACAACAATTCTATTTCTGATTATATCATCCATGACAACCCCATCTTTGACCAAGACCCTACCATTGACCAAGAAGTCCAAATCCATGACAACCCCATCTTTGACCAAGAACCTACCATTGACCAAGAAATCTAAAACGATCCAATCCTTGAACTTTACACCATTTATGATTAAACACTTGCCAATCCTATACAGGCCTCGACTATTGAAACTTTCCAAAATGAGACACTTGCCTCCATGACACACATAGACGATATTCCTCAAGAACAAGAGTCTTCCATTATGGACAAATTTGAAAATGATCAAGCTATAGCTGAATTTATTGGACTCTATGACACTAACCATAATGATGGCTTCGACATTGGCTTGGAATCACCAATAGAATCAACTGAACCTAACATATCACAAGATCAGACCAAAGATATCAGTCAGAAATATGTCTAACATGACAATGAAGCTAATACACTTTATCAACTAGGGTCATCTATCTTTGTCGGAGCAGGCTTCCTCATAGACAAAAATATTCCAAGTAACAGTGTCCACATACATCATGATGGGTTAGCATCTTGCTTTCAAAAAAACAACTACCCCATCACAAATAGAATATGTCAAAGCATGCATTATCAAGGAAAAGGACTAGGCATACACGAGCAAGGAATTCAAGAACCAATACAACTTCAAGAAAATTACAGACATCAAGGTCTTGGCTATTATTCAGTTAGAAAATTAAATGATGTCAGTGGAACCTCCTCGATACTTGGGGAAACCTTTTCAGATACAAATGTCAAAATAGAGTCCATGAGAAATCCTTGTCATAAGGTTGTTTCCATCACCTCTTCCACCCACACCATAAACCGTTATTCTCAACATCTTAAACCTTCCCTTTGGAACCAACAAAGACAAAAGTCATACAAATCAAAAGATCAAAATCAAATGTCAAATGCCATTGAATCAAACAAAAAGACAAGTGGACAAATCAAATTAAAATGGATCCCAAACAAAAGTGGATCAAGCAAAGAAAATATGTCAAAAGAAAAATTCAACCATAATGTGGAGCCACA
The DNA here is from genome assembly GCA_007258455.2 of Sequoia sempervirens. NCBI lineage: Eukaryota > Viridiplantae > Streptophyta > Pinopsida > Cupressales > Cupressaceae > Sequoia > Sequoia sempervirens. Next base: position 1,079,369,389 of record VDFB02271358.1, on the reverse strand, counting down.
AGACAAGAGGACTCCCACATACAACAAATTTCCACCTCCTTCAAAATGGTCATGGGTATGTGCAGGATCATGATGGGCCAAAAAGTGGCGATATGATGGGTATTTGTAGGGTATGTGGCTGATGACTTTTTTTTACCCAAAATTGATGAAATGAAAAGGGTTTTTAAAGGATATTCTTAGCTTTCCACCAATATAAACTATGTTATACTTTGAATTTAATAAATAATTATTATTTATTTTCTATTTGAATTACGACTAAAGTCCTTATTGATAGGCTAATTGAAAAACATCTATAGCTTTCAAACATATCATTTTTTGAATCTGAAATGTGTCACATTCTATGCTTCTCATACTATAGGATTAAAAAGAAAAATAAATTTCATGAACTTTTGAGCAAGTTAAGGTGGTTAGACATATGAGTTTTTATATTTTTTAAAAGTTGTAATAAAACAATCATAATTAATTATTTACTTGGAAACAAAATTACAAAAAAATATGCATCACATCCAGACATGAGTCCTCTACTTATATAAAAAATCTTATAAAAAAATATTATCATTTTATTGTGGTTAGGGTGGTCAGACAGACACCTACTTATTTTTTCCATGAAATTTAAGTACTCTGCATTGAAATTTTAAATTCTCACCAAATAGATTTTTCTTTTTAAATAAACCTAGTAGTTTAGAAACTACATTCAATTTGCTACAGATTCTATTCTTACATATTTTTGAAATAATATAGATAACTTATTCAAATTTTTACATTAAGTTTCCCAATTTTGATTTTTCTTATTTTTTTGCCACTTAAGGGCCTGTTTTTTCCATTATGATCCTACACATACCCTCATCAAGCAAGGAATCTAAAGGTGTTGGTTCCAAATTCCATCCCTCCAAAATATGTCATCCAACAGCCCAATTTTGGAAAATAAAAAGTGATTCATCTAAACGTCCAAACAACTTTTCCACGTCTACCATCATCTGTCATAACCCTACATCTCACCTAAAGTCCAAAAAACCCACGTCACAAATCTGACACATCCTGGCAGCAACTCTTTACCACAAGGACTCTCATGGCACTCTATCATGATGTGTGTATTCTGATAAGGCCAACTCTAGTATCGAAAAGGATCACAATGACATCGATCAGTTGTATGCAAACGTTATGATCCTGACAAGACAACTCCTTCAGCAAGGTCATTATTGGCATATTATGGCACCCATCTCTATATTAGCACCGTTAGTGGATTCAGAATAGTCAGTGGTCATCTAAAGCATCTAGGTTATCCACAAAATTAGAAATACAAAAAAATTGAATAATGTAAAACATCATCACCCTGATGAAAACCTGGCAAACAAGCGTCTTGGTGACACCAAAAAAATCAAAAAGTCAAGAAAATTGTAAAGAGAAAAATTTCATCCAATGGTGAAAACCTGGCAAACAGGCGCCCTGGATAAGTACCATGATGAAAACTTGGAAAATAGGCGTCATGTGTAAAATAAATCATCTATGTGGACTTTTACACCTGGGGGCAAGTCGTCTCATTTCCCATGCCTCCCTCATGCCATTTACATCCATCTAAGCCCTATCATTTTCACACATTTTTCCCACCTACCTTGGTCTTGGAATAAAATTGGCACACATAAATCATGTTTTGGGAAATTTTTTGACATGCCTATCCTTTGGTCATACATTATCCGTGAAACATCATGTCATTACTGATGTGAACCTCATTATCCTTATGTGACATAGTCCTTGAAAATCATATGACAATTCCCTTAGTCTCAAGTCTCCCATCCTTTACCAAGGCCACCTCTCATCCTTTCATGTATGTCACCTATCTTGGCTTTCCCTTGTTAAACGGTCTAAGGATGCTCCATCATCCCATTTATTCCTAACCAAGTCATTCCAAATGCAACAAGTCTAATTCATACAAGCACATTATCTAGAACATTACTTGACTTTGTTCCTAGCCCGACTACAGACCTCGATACTTTCGTCACATTATCATCATGCTCATGTGTTGTTTTGGGACATGTCCTTCCCACATCAAGCAACGTTGCCATCACCTGTCAATTGGTATTCAACTTGACTAGGGGCACAATCATGTTTTTCCTTGGATTCTCATGTGTAGGCATCAATCACATGCATTTGTTGTGATCCTCTTAAACCATTAAAAAAGACAAAAACATTGCAAAAGGTCCTGAAAAAATCCAAAAAACATTACAAAAAGTCCTAAAAAAAAGACAAAAACATCGCAAAAAGTCCTAAAAAAAGACAAAAACATCACAAAAAGTCCTAAAAAAAAAAGACAAAAACATCACAAAATGTCTTAAAGAAAGACCCAAAAATAAAAAAATGTCATGAATAAATCCAAAAAAAATGAAACATGTCAAAAACACAAAAAAGTGCAAATCAATGTCTATAAAATGCAAAAATAGACTCATATCTTGTCAAGTCTGTCAAATCAGTCAGTCTTTGTCATTTGTCTAAACTACGTTGTCTTTGTGCATTTGCTATGTAGACAAGACTCATTTTCGAGTCCCCGACACACTAGGGCAGTCCTTTTAGGTTGTCAAAATAAAATCATGATTCAAATCTTTGGTCATCAAGACAAAGTCATTGGATGTGTCAAACTACGAGGTCTTTGAGTGTATGACATAGGCAAGGCCATATGTTAATGAGCCCCCAAGGCCGCACTAGGTCAGTCCATTAGGGTTCATGGTACTACACTGGCACACACATCAAAAGTCTATAGGTCAAGGAAAATCATTAAAACGAAGTATGAGAATAACTTATTCAAACATAACAATCACATCAGCATGTCAAAGATATCAACATACAGTCACCAAAAGTCAAACTTTGGTCAAACTCGGTCAAAACAAGTCAAAATTCTCACAACCAGTCAAACTATCAACTCTTGGTTATTCTTTCAGATGAGTCCTAAACAATAGTCTCTGTCATTTATGCCTTAGGATGTGTCCTTCCTAGGCATCGCCATCCAACTTTTTTTTGAGGAATCCTTTTGACATTTAAGGATCACTCCTCTTGACATCAGTATTTTTCATATGTGTCCTTCTAAGGAAAAATCTCTCTTATTCATGCCTTAGGATGTGTCCTTCCTAGGCATTGTCATTGGCATCTGACATTTTTGAGGGATTCCTTTTGACATTATGGATTAATCCTCTCGACATCAACATTATTCAGGATGTGTCCTTCCTAAATCTGACAATCTTTGGCATTTTTTCATCTTGGCATCGTCAAAATATGACACCTCGGCATCTCGACATCATCAAACCTGACATCTTAACATCAAAACACTCAGAATCCAGACACACTTGGAAAACACTTGACACTTGTTTTTTGGCCTTCATCATGTTACTAGTTTTTCAACGAGATCTTGGCAACAGGATTTAGAAAAGCAGTGACGTATCATGATTGTCTTATCTTGTCTTTTGGCTTTCATCATGTTACTAGTTTTTCAGGGAGATCCCAACAATAAGATTTAGAGAAGAAGTGATGTATCATGATGTTTTTCTTGTCTCTTGACATGCATGTTACTTGTTTCTCAACGAGGTCCTAATTAAGGGATTTAGAAAAAAAATGATGTGTCATGATAATGGATTTATTGTTGTATTTTGACATTCATTTTGCTAGTTTCTCGAGGATGTCTTGGAAATAGGATTTGGAGAAGCAATGATGTTTCATGACTTGTCTTTCTTGTCTTTTTTGCTTGAGATTGGTTATGACAAAAATACTGGGGCAACTGCGCTCTTAGTATGAGTCATGACCATCCTTGTCTATGATTGCTTGTCTTACGTGATGGTATGACCTTGCACACCTTGATCTATGTGATATCATGGTGTTTGTTGGCCATCACAACAATATTCCCAATGATGATTAAGAGCAATAAATCTAAAAGTCCTATGATAAAGTTTTGAAGGATTTGGTCTAGGAACTAACATGCATCTCCTTTTGTCTTGTCATCTTCTCTCGCTTATCTCATATAGCCATTGCATCCATATCAACATCCATATCTTTTCTACTAACATTTATTTGTCTCTTCATTTTCTAGTCTTCTCATCAATTTCGAGAGCACACCCATGTTCATAATTAAAAATGTAACATGCTACATTATGGCACAAAGGGGAAAAATGTAGATACTTAAAAATGACCTAGGCCTGCAAACTCTGTTTTTAACACTTTCGTCCTAGCATAGTTATGACATTTAATCGTCTTTGGTCCACATTTGACTATTGATTAAATAATTCATAATTATTTAATTAATTCATGTCCCTTTATTCCTCATGATTATTAAATAAATAAATTTTATTTATTTAATAAATACGTCATTAATTGTCTAAGTCTTCCTGTAATTAAATAAATTTCTTACTTTATTTAATTACCCTTCTTCATTTATTCTTCCTGATTATTAAATAAATCAATTTCATTTATTTATTTAATATGTCACTAATTGTCATAATTAAATGAATTGATTAATTTATTTAATTAACTAATCATATCCTCTAAATTAAATAATTATCGTTAATTATTTAATTTCCAAATTTAACATTTCTATCATTTTAAATAAATCAATTATTTAAAATGATTTCACATTCTTAAATCCTAGTTCATTTTGGTAAATAATCTAAAAATCGATTATTTATTATCTCATAAAATCCATATTTTGAATTAATTTAATTCTAATTGGTAACTTTCCTCCAAAAAACAAGTAATCGGGAAAATTATTGATTTTTCAAATCCGATCTTCAGTTCAACTCTTATCTTCTTGATTTTTTGAATCTCACAAATCAGGTAGTCTTTATCTTCTTGATTTTCAAATATATTTATTTTCGAAATTAATTATCTCATTTGTTCTCCATCGCCGATTTGATTTTCTCAGATGGCATCTCGACCATTCGCTTAAGGATTTTTCCCTAACCCTGATTAGGGATTATCAAAATTAATCTTGTCCACTGATTTTAGGTCTCTGTCGAAAGTCGATCTCATCCGTCCAATCAAAATGGCATTTTCTATAAAATGCTATTTTCCTCTCATTTTTAGATTATGCACTAACATACTTAGATTTTTTATAGACATTGAAGCATTTTATTATCTTATTTCACTTAGTCTTGGCATATTTAGGCATAGGCATTTCAATCATATTGTCATAGGCATAGGTATTTTAGAAGAAAATCCTTCAAAGCTTGTGTAGGTCTTCGTCAAGGATTGCTCACAGGTTCGATCTGAGGGCAACACAAATCAGCACTAGTTAGAAGGTGTAATGGAGATTAGCCATGGAGAATGAAAACATTGGGTGAGATTGTTCTATTTTATGTGTTTTTGTTTATTGTTCCTTTACACTTCATTATTTTTTTGGTTTTATGCTTTCAATTCGTTTGATAAACTAAACTTGAAATTAACACTTAGATACAGGGGATATACTAGGCGAATCTCATGATTTTGATGGTCTATTTCATAAGATAGGGTGCTAATCATGAAAAGAGTGGTTTCCTCAAATAGCCTAGGTAAGTTAGTCAAGTGATCCTCATTATCGCTGCTACTACAAATGTCAGTTATATCAAATGTAAAGTTATGTATGACTCTACGTGTAGACACTGGTAATTGTAGTTCTGCTGGGGTTGGTTGAGGAGGATTATTAACTATTCTAGCTAAAGAACTTCAGCCTCATATGGTTATACTCAAAGGGGTACATCCAAGGCCCAAATTTGTTATTGGTCGTGTCTCTGGCATGATAGGTATTATGAGCCCATTGTCATTTTGTCCAAGTCTTTGATTTCTGTTGTAGCTCATTGTGAGCATCATTTGTAGACGCTTACTTATGTCATCCATTGGTAATTAAGGTGCTGGTCTTTCATCTTGATGTAGCATATGAGATGGATCTTCCTCAATAACTTCGCATCCAAGATCTCCCCAGCTTGTGAATTATGGATAGTTTTTAGGTGACGTTTGGGATGTGGTAGCCTCATTTATTTGCGGGCGTCCCCATGATCTAGGAGATTGTGGTAATTCTCCTACCAAAAAAGCATTATTAGGGAGCTTGTAGTTACCACAACCGTTATCTTGGATGATGACCTTGATGTTTGAGATGGTGGGAATGGCAGGACTGGATGCGAGAGTGGCAGGGTTGATGTATGGTGTGAATGGGCCCTCATCATTTTTTGGTACTTGGGGGATTTTGTAATACTTTTCTTCAAGATTTTTGCAATAAGAGAAGGGTCCAGGATCTCCATGGATAGTAACTTCTTGTCAGTTATATGTAAATTTCACACATTGGTAGAAAGTTGACACTACTGATTTCATTGCATGGATCCATGGACATCCAAGGAGGATATTATATGGCAATTCAAGGTCCAAGACCTGACAAGTGGTTTCCATGATGGTAGGCCCTACTTGAATAGGGAGTTTGATTGTGCCTTGAGACAATCTTTCTTGTTCATCATATGCTCTTATCGTGATACCCTTTCCTTTGTCGATGGAATCCTCTGATATTTTCAATTGCTTCATGAGGCTAAGAGAACATATATTCAAACCCACACCTCCACCCACCAAGACCCTTTTAATTTTTCTCTTATGTACTATGACTTCCGAGTGAAGTGAACAGTTGTGAGACGGTTGAGTAGGAAAATCCTGGTAAGAGAATGTAAGAAGATTAGGAGTAATGATATTTCTGACCATAGCTTGGAATTATTCCATATCAAGGTTTGCGAGGACAATGGATGATGCCAATGCTTCTTCAAGGATTTTCCTATGGGAAGATGATATTTTTAGCAACTCCATGATGGAGATTTGTGTTGGCATTCTCTTGAGTTGATCTATGACATTATAGCCATTAGGAACGGATCTAGATGCAGGGACTCTATTTGCCTGGGATGATCCTATGATAGTTACTTTTCTGCCTCTTGTGGTGACTCCACAATCTTTGGCATAGGCGCCTTTGATGGTGATGACCATGCAATTTTCATCTAGGAAGGCGACGACTATTTCATACACATGATTTACATTTGAGTGGGTGCCTTTCCCTTTATCATTTTTATTTCCTTTGTTGTCATGATTCGACATCGGATTTGTATATATCTTAAGATTTTGATTTCCTGTAGGTTGTTCCATGATTATGATTTTTTTACCGATGAGATCTTAGATGATGTTTTTTAGTCTCATGCAACTATTCGTGGTATGGCCTTTGATTTTATGGAATTCGTAGAGTTCATTCTTGTTATACCAAGGAGGTTTTACATCCAGTTCTTGGTAATTCTCAAATGTAGGAGTCTTGATGAGTTTTTGATCTATCAAATTTTTCATTATGTCTTCAAGTGGTTCCCCCAAAGTGGTGTATTTTTTCTTTGGATAAATCTTGCATTGGGGTGGTCCTCTTTGATCATTGATATTATTGATTGTTGGATTGTAGTTTGGTTGGTGTGTCGTGTGATGATTGTTTTGGTGTTGGATTTGGATTTGTCATGAAGGTGTATGTTGGCGAGGAGTAGTAATGACCACCTTGGCATCGACAACACCATCATTAATAATGTTTTTAAGTTCCTTTCCCATGTATGAGGTTTATCATTGTAATTGGATGGTGGGCGGTTGCTTTTTTGTTCGTGGTATGATGTTAATTCCGTGTGTTCATTCATAAGGGCTCTTTCGATGCTAAGCACCTTGGGGATCAACTAATCATATGTGGTGATTCCCTAAACCTTGAGATGAAATGCCAAGCGACCTTCAAGTTTGGCTATGATAGTACAAACTTGTTGTTCTTATGGAATGGTCCCCTTGCTCTGATTGGCCTTGGATCACCATTTTTGTAGGAAAGAGGCGAATGATTCACCCTTTCCTTGTTTCGGAGCTGAGAGTTCTTCTAGACTAACATCCATTGCAATGTTGCATGCATAATTTTTAATGAATGCATCCATAATTTCTTGGAATGTTCTAATTCCTGAAGGTAAGCGAGAGAACCATTCGATAGTGTGGCCTGCCAAGCTCCTAGGAAGTAGTGGCATCAGATAAGTATCATCGATGTGACTTCCATGCAATGTACCTGGAATTCCCTGATATGATCTTTAGGGTTTCTTGTCCCTCGATATTTGTCAAATTTGGGGATCTCAAATCCCTTAGGGAATGGTTTCATTACTAGGCTCCTATCAAATGGATAGGGACAAGTTGCTTGGTGTTTTGGTTGTTCGCCCAGATTGAAGGTCGACCACTTGTTGTGAGAGAAACCTTATTTGTGTTGTTACATCATTTTGTGGATCAGGGGGTGTGATGAAAGTGTTTTGGGGTGTTTCAATCATGGGTTGGATGGGTGGGTTGGTTGGTGTATTGTTCGATGGTATATGTATGTTCTGTCAAGCTAGGTAGGCTTCCACCTATTGTTGTATGAACAATTCATGTTGTTGATCTTCTTGTTGCTGTGCTAAGATTTGTGCTTGTTGTTGCGCTTGTTGTTGTGCTTATTGTTGTTCCAACAACGCTTGTTTTTGGGCTGCCAATTCAGTTGCTTCTTGCTGCTCTTGATACTGATTTATTGCTTGTTGATATGCATACAATTTCACTACCTATCTTTGTGCAAGAAGTTGTTCTTGTGCTTGTGCATGTTGTGCTTGATATTGAGCATTTTCATAAGCTTGAGCTTGTGCTTGCACTGCTTGTGCCACTTTTTGTTGTAATAGAGCTTGTGCTTGAGTAGCATTTTGTGATTGCAATGCTTGTAAATCTTGCACAGCTTGTTGTTGTTGTTGCAATAACGCTTGGGATTTTTGCGCTTGTAATGTGGCTTGGGATGCTTGGGAAGCTTGCACAGCTTGAGTGGTTAGTTGTGTGGATTTTTTCTTTTGCACTTGTTGGAATCCACTTTGGAAGGTAGCTTACAATGTCACGTTCTATTAGCTTGATGTGGTGGAAGTTGGTGGTCGTGGGGGTGGTGGTGGATTTGGAATAGCATTAGTGCTGAGTGATGATGTCGTGTTGATGTTTTGAGTGATATATGGTGTTGTTGATGTGGTGGTTGGTCCTTGGGAGACCATGCTTTGCGATGTTAGAAGGGTGTTTGATGGTGTTTTCATTGCTTGTGCATTTGTCATCTGTTGTGATATCGACAAGTTTTGAGCATTTGGCATAATGCTTTGATTTATATTTGGGATGTTGGTTTGATTGATAGTTGGTAGAGGGGGAAGCCCTAAACCAAGGATTTTTGTGGATGATGATGGAAATGGTGGAAGAGGTGGAAATTTGAGGGGTGCAATCTTTTGTGAGAATGTTGTGGTGTCGAATATGCCCCCTAGTCTGAACATATCTCCCTCTTCTTGTGAATTTGTGAGGAGAGGATTTTGATGTGTTGCACGAAAAAATGATGATGATGGATCATGATGGAAAGTGAGGGGAACATTCTTATGTAATTTGTTTTCAAGTACATGTTTTTTTTCCAAGGTGGTATTTGCATCCAATTTTTTATTATTAACAAGGGGTGTGCTTGAATAGCATCCATAAATGAATTTCCCTTATTAACATTGGGTTGGGCTGGAGCAAAAGATATCTTGATCTACGAAATGTTTTGAATGAAGTTTTGGGATGGGGGTGTGGATGAGATGGGAATGGTGGATGAGATTGGAGGAAATTTTTTCTCCACTGTGGTACTCACATCGAAATCCAAAGGTAACTTGGCCCCTTTTTTTGCTAGCTCAAGCATGCATAATGAAGGGTTAAGCCTCATCATGATGTTAATGATTTTATGGTTTTTCAGATTTTGGAGCATTTTAGTTATTCTTCATGAGACATTCCAAACGTAAGATCCTCTCCTTGATTTTCCTCTTGTGGATTTTGGGATGATGAAATGGTCAAAGGATTTCTTGATTCGGCGGGATTCATTTCAACATTTGTTTGGTTAAGATCACTTGTAGCGGGTGTTTCTTTGTTGGCTTCCATACTCTTCTTGTATTTACATCTAGTTTGAACCATAAAACAAGGATCAATTTTCAAGAATAGGAGAGATGAATCTCTTCGTTCTTTGGATTGATCTTTACTTAATATCCGAAGTAGAAAATTTTAGGATATATTAAGGATTGGAAGGTGATATGATGATGTGAGGGATGGATGATGTGGATGTTATGGTATTTTGATAAATCTTGATGGGAGATGCTAGGCTCTTGGTACTTTTGGATATGTTTCAAATATTGATTTTGTTTTGATTTTGATTGCCTCTAATTTTTGAACAAAAAGACCCTAAGATGTTGGATGATGATCTAAGGGATAGATTTGTTCAAAGGAGGATAATTTGAATATGTGCAGGGAGAAGGATGCATCTACCCACACCTATTCAAACAATATGATAGTTTCACTAAGAATATGAAGATGGATTCATCTACATATACCAAGCTAAACAAGATGATTTTGATAATTTTGACTAAGCATATGCAAAAGGATGCATCTAAACGTACCTAGCCAAAGGTGATTTTTGATAATTTTTTCAAGGATTTGGTCTCAAGGATTTGATGATTTTTTATTTTTCCAAAACGCCTAGCGTTTAAGGATGACTCCAAGATTTTCCAAAAGGTGATAATGAGATGATTCTTGTTTTGATGGATGAAGGATGGATGAAAAGATTTTGATTTTCTTTGATCCTAAGATGAACCTATGAAAGACACCTTGTTTGTCTAGACCTAGGTATTGAAGAGCATACAATGCTTCTATAGACCTTTGTAACCAAGAGATGATTCCATTTGAACATTCATTTTCGGATTTCGAACCAATGATTTTTTTTCTTCGGACCTTTTGAGAATCATGAGTCTTCAACACACATGAAAGTTCAGTTTTCTTATCTTTTCTTAATGGCTTTATTTTACCAAAAAAACTTTCTTCGATTAAGATTTCAAAATAAGATGACCAATGTCTTAATTTCTTCAAACCCCACAAGATATGTCATGTGGGAATTTGATTAACTTAAGGCAAGGGTTTTCCTGTTGTTTACTTAAGTAGACAAATCAAGATGTAATAAAATGTTTAGAAACCTCTAATGATGTAAGTCCCAAGGGAAAGCAATAACATATGTATTGAGTCAATTGCATTTGTCTCCAAAAGGGTTTGAAATTTGGATAATGATGTTAAGTGTTTTTTCTCAAGATGCTTTTGATTAGGCAATGCATTTTGTAACCCAAGAATAAGTACAATTCTATGGATGTGTAAGACAATATTTTTTGGATTCCCACTTGGACAAGTCTAGGTACGCTTATCTTTAGTGAATGGTTAGATGCTTGAACCAACTAGATCCCCTCCATGACACTCACTTATACGGGGAAGCCAAGCATCAACACCCATGAAACTCCCATGGCATGTTTTCCATTTCTACTAAAAGACCGTAAAAGTGTTGGGTGGCTTCAGAGTGACCGTTCTTGCACCAACAAATAGATTAAAGGATTTTGGAAAATTCTACCACATGGGTTTTCATAAGGACTTTCTGTTCATGGAGATTGACCCATACGACAAGACTCCCCTTTCGGATCCATCTTTTCAGAATCAACCACATGATCAATATTGGCGTTTACTCCAATACCCACATTTTTATCCTGATTGGAAATACTCTTGGCTTTAGAGTGTTACCGGTTGAGTCGTTCCCTTGGATGAGTACTTTTCCCCCAAGGCAGACCCTCTCGGATAAACAAAAGTGAATAAGGAACAATATTTGTAACTCGATCAATTTGTGTTGGCAACAAAGAGAGAGAATATATGCAACAATGCCCCCATTCACACTCGCACAATATTTTTTTCAATTTTAAAACCCAAATCGAAGTGTGGAGGCGATTTCTTTGTCTCAACCTGAAATCATGAAAAAGGCCTTTTGATTCTCAAGATCGCTATAAAGCATGAGAGAAGTGCATACATCCTTTTTCAATGAATTTAGTTTAAGTAATCCTTCATGAAAACAAAGTTGCACTTGTTATTTTTAAATCCACAAAGCAAAATGTGAGTTCTTTTTAAGCACCAAAAGACAAATGATCAACATTTTGTTCAATTTTTATGCAAAGAAAAAAATCTAGTATATTGTAATCCTAATGTTCATTTTAGCCTTTTGCAAGAAATGGAAAGATTCTTTTTTTAAACCCAAATGAAATTAGTTTCCTAAGGAAGAAGTGGTAACAATTTCTTAAAAAAGTGTTAAACAAACACTAAAGTGTTAAAAAATAGTTTAATTTGATGAAACGTCCTCCTTATGCTTCTCCTTTCTTTGTTTTCAATTTCCAACCTACAAGGGAGAAAATTAGTTAGATTCTTAAAAATACAGAGATGAAAGAGTAGAAAACAAAAAAAAATTGATCATTAATCAAAAAGCACATGCTAAAATTTTATTTCCACTTTTTTACTCCCTACCAGTGATGCAACTCGTGATTGCATCACAGTTTGATTTCTAAGCGGTGCCCTCATAGGGTCGCTTACCAGTCAACATCGCTTTGTGTTGGGACAGTGAGCTCAATTGCATTGCATTTTTTGCCCAGCGTCATAGTTTTTACCCAGCATTGTAGTTTAGTTTTTTTGAAAATTTCCTGTGATTCAAATGGTCAAGTAGTGGAGTTTATAATTCAAATTTTTCTTGGCGGGACGAGTCCAACTTTGCACTTTGAGTCTCCCGTGGTGCTATATAGCGACGCTGAAGAGACAACGGTGCCAAAATAGTGACACTAAGCTCCCAACATTGGAATTTTCTGTGTGTAAGCAAAAAACACAAAATTTTTAAGAAAAGATGATAAAGAATGATATCCATCCCTCCTTCTAGTGCCAAATGTGTGAACCCCATTCTTAGTACCTACAAAACAACAAGAATAAACAAGTTAAAAAAGAGATTGCAAGTTAAAATAAGGACTCCCCATGAAATCCATTTACAACTTCGAATTAGGAAAGAAAACAACAAAGAACACAATGAAACAAAGAAATATAGATTGAATCATAATTTAAATGTGCAAGCTCAGGTTCCCATGGGGGAATTGGCACCAATTTGATGTGAAAATTGGCCCTTTCCCAATTCCTAAGATGCAAGCTTGATATGTTGATAGATATTGATCCACTTTGATGGTGAAGAATGAGAGCTTCAAGCCAAAATATGCAAAAACCTAGCTAAAAACTCAAGATTGATGGATGGAAATGACTAAATATTTTAGCATAATAACTTTGCATAATTTGTGGATGATCAAATGAGGATATGAGCTCTTTATTTATAGAATTCCAAAATGGATGAATGTCCAAATTTGAGAAATGCGGGACTAACATTCATCCAATGGCATGATGCCACTTGTCTATCTATGAATGGATGGAAGATGTGCAAGATTTGGGGATTGTGCCAATAAATGCATATTTTTAAATTTCAAATTTGTTGAAATGACTTGCAAGAGGGAAGGGAAATTGAAATAAATTCCACTTGGCTCAAGACAAAGGACATGTAAGATGAAGTTATTTCCTTGTTGGATGTACATGTTGACCTGGAATTTTTGAATTCAAATTTGGAGAATATTCCAAAAGATGACTTGTGAGGAAAATAGAGATTTAATAAACGAATTAAATCTATTTTCATGTGCAACTTGCAAAATCTAGAGGATGAGACATGACATGAGATTAAATTAATCAAGGGTTCATTAATTTAATAGGAGATGTTAGATGATGTGACTTATTTGACTCAATTTTATGGATTTATTTAAATCAAATAAGGGAGGAATATGCTGAGATTAATTAAACAAGGATTTTGATTTATTTAATTAAAAGAGATGGTGTTAAATTAAATCAAGCAAGGTTTTAATTTATTTAATTTAATGGATAGAATTTAGAGATTTAATCAAATAAAATTAGTTATTTAATTAAATAGGGATAATTAGATCAGACATGGATTGATTTAATTAACAAAAGAGATTGACTTAATTAGATAAAATGATTTATTCAATTAAGGGATGAAAGTTGATGAATTTAATCAGATAAGGGGATTTGATTAAATGGTTAGACTGAGGGATGATTCAAGAAGAAATGATGTTAGTAGGTCATGATCAAGTGCACAATGTCAATCAGTATATTTTACGTGTCTATAGTTTTCATTATTAAAAACTATGATAGATGTTGAATGTTATTTTGTTAATGGTATGAAAATATTATTGATGATTAGATGAAATTTTTGAACTAGTGAATGCTCTATTTTTCATCCCAAGTAGCATTCAAATTAGTAGTGATATTATCTTGCATATACAAATGTAATTTAAGTTGCATATTTTATATGTTTATAACCTATAGGTTCAATATATATATATATATATCATGTGCGCACTTGTAAATTTATTTAGAACTATTTTAGATTTCTATTTCCTAGATCTAGATATATTATTTACCAATTTCTCATTGCTCCTTTAGGTGTACATACATATATAACATGGAAAATTTAGATGTTCCACCTCTAGAATTTTTTTTTGCAAATACTACTAATGAGATTAAGAGATTGAGAGAATCATTAGCAGATGGTGCAAACACATGGATATATTCAGAAATTTGCATGTCAATATTACAAAGCCTAGAAAAAATGAGATGAACTTGGACAGACTAGTGTATATTCCCCCGATAGAGTAGTTGCTATTCTTTCCCACATGCAGAAAGAAGTACATGGTGAGGTTCCCTTTAAACAAATACATGATGTTGTTACCAAAGGAATGATAAAACACACTTTTTTTCCATTCTATCAAAATCAGCATAAGGTGAGGGGATACTAGGTCACCAAATCTGTGGATAGTGCTATGGCCCCATTGATCTACCTGTGATTTCTCACAGCATATGCTCAATATCCAAACAATGACCAGATTCCATTATATTTTGTTCAGCAGTTGTATGTTGAGGTCCATTTTCTTCTCAAAGTCAACTACTTGGACATTCCACCATATGCTAGTTAGGGGCTTGGCAAGATTTCCAATAGACACACCTATTTTCGAGTAGATAGACCAGCCCCAATGTTTAGGGTATTGGTTGGTGAGATGTCTCCTACTCTCACCCCAGCTCTGGCCCCCTTAGCAAATGAGGTTGTCATTGCTTCCCAAAAGGAAGCAATTGACATTGTAGGTGACATTACAATTGCCACCACTAGGATATCTATTCATTATGTACATCAGTATTTGATGTCTAGGTATTCACAATCCACACCATTTGTAGCATAATGGACCAGCATGAATCCTTTTACAGTGGTGGACATCCCTACTCCCACATAACTTGATAGACTTATAGGAGATATGGCATGCAGGACTCTGCATGGTTTGGCTAAGGACCTATTGGAGGCATATGCCTTCATTGCTTCAGACAATGGGATAAGTATAGAGTAGGTTAGAGATTGTTTGGCACATGGAGTTTGTTCACATCTAGGAACCCATCACTCTCATCTCAACACTAGTGAACATTGGGATCCACCTACAAATCATTCGGCTGCTACACAGTCTATGGGTTTTACTGAGATGTGGATCATTCTTGGTTCATCATCACCGATGCCATCTAACCTGCATATTACTCTTCACTCATCATTTATGGCATGACATGGGACAAATCATATGGATGTAAATGTTGAATCATCACTTGACCATTTGGTTGATATGGTGGAGATGACCATTACAAAACACTTAGGTCATTCGATATCAGATGATGTGCATGTATGTGTGCATGTGCATGTTTCAATTTTTTTTTAATTATTTTTAAATTTTAGTTTTAACTAGATATTCACATACTGACATATATGTATATATATTGTAGGTGTACATACCTCATGTTACTCCTAGCCTTAGTCTAGATCATGTACATTCACTTGACTCAATGAATGATTCAGTCTCTAGTGGACATGTGTGTTTTAAATTTTTATATATACATGTGTATATATACATGGATATGTGTGCATAGATCTAGATAGATATTTAAAAATATAAGTACATTCTTAAAAATAACTTTCATAAAATTTATTTAATATATTATATGTATTTAACACATTTTGTACAGAATTTTATCTACAGGGCTCGACACATCAATTAGAGCAGGGTTCTCATTCAGATGGTCGTTCAACTAGGATTCAATATTCATATTAGGCCCTACACTAGATTTATGATCTTTACTACATGTATTTTCTTATATGATGATCTATAACTTACATTTGCTTATATGATATACATTTGATCTCTAACATACATTTTCTTATTTGATTACCTCTTTGCTTATAACATGTTTATAGTTATACATTGAATCTATTTACATGCATGTATGTGTTTGCTTATGTTTAAATGTTTATATGATATACATACATTTTCTTATATTCAATATGCATGCATTTTCTTATTTGATGATCTCTAACTTGCATTTGCTTAAATATGATATACTTTTGATCTCTAACATATAGTTACTTATTTGATGACCTCTTTGCTTATAACATGCTTATGTTTATACATTGAATGTATTTACATGTATGTATGTCTTTGCTTATGTTTAAATCTTTATATGATATACATACATTTTCTTATTTGATGATCTCTAACTTACATTTTCTTAAATATGATATACATTTGATCTCTAACATACATTTTGTTATTTGATGACCTCTTTGCTTATAACATGTTTATGTTTATACATGAATCTATTTACATGTATGTGTGTTGTAGAAAAAGGGACCCTTTGCTTGACATGGGAATAATTCATGATAATTGGACCTAATGAGGCCTTGATTCAGGTGTTGTGAGGCATTTTATGCATCCACACTAGGTCTTGGGTCCTTCCAAATTGAATAACATGCTCTTAACGACATCTTGTAAAGGTGTTGTAAAGTCTTGTAATGGAATTTCACAATTTTCTAGACTTAATAAACCTATTTCTCCCCAATTCAACATTATAAAATGTGCTTAATAACATTATCACATCAATCTAGAATTTTTTTTAATTAAACTTAATGTTAAACTAGTGTTGTAATGTGTCTTACACATTCACATTGGTTCTTGTGCCTTCCTAGGCTATGTGGACCTCATTTTAGTGATGCAAAGTGTATTTAACTACACTTTCACATTGATTTCTATGTCACAAGCCCTATTTGACATTCAAATCATCACCAATAGTCCCATATTAACCCATATTGTGCATCCTGAGGCTCAAATTGATCAAATACCCGAAAAGGTTGCATTTTAGACCTTATTTCCATATCTCTTGGCATCCAAGCTATCAAATTGGCCCCTATGGAACCCATTCGCCATGAATAGTGAATCAATCCCATCCAGGTGGGAACCATTTTCCATGTGTGGAGAATGAATCCCATTTGGCTCAATTTTGACCTTTGGGCGTGAAAAAAGTGAAATTTGAGTTTAATATTGCTTTGTGTTGCCCTGTAATGAGGTATTAACGGGTGAAATGGGTGAAGTTCCTATAAAGCACCTCTCTAAACTCATTCTTACATCCACCTAAATGATTCACATATTCATCCACCAATCTTTCATTTCAAGTCAAGAAACTTAGGGTTTTATCATTACAAGACATCAAGAAAGCTCCTAATAGCATTCAAGGGTTGAATCTTCCTCTATTGCTGCAAAAAACCAAGATCAACATCATTACAAGGCAATATATTCCATTATTGCATGTTTCATTCTATTATTTCATCATTTTGGTTTAATCACCTAAACAGGGTTTGACCAAGGCAAACCCTCATGCCCTAACATTCAACATTTCCTCTTCTCTTGTGTGTTTGCAGAATTGGGTCCCTTGGAAGCCTGGAAATAATTGAAGATCAAGTTTCAAAGTTTCTAAATTCTTCTCCTCATTAAAAAAGTCAAAATATCAACAAAAACTCACTTTCAGACCCGTAAATCAGAGTTTCAGAAGCACATCTATAGGAAGTCAAAGTGAAAATAAGAAGCTTTGGAATCCACCTTTGAAAATATAGAAATGCAAAAGTGGACTCATTCGCCATGGGTGGTGAATGACTCCCATTTTTGAGCCATTTTTGTGTTTATTGCATTTTTTGACACCCTTTCGATATAAACAAGTTTCAGCTCAATTTACCAGAACTGGGACTAATTCTCCCAGAATGGTGAATGAGTCCCTCCAGGCCTGAAAAAAACACTAACAACATTTCAGATGTAATTTTTGTTGGAAATGTGTGTGTCAATCTCATAGGCTGAAACCTCTAAGAGAGCTAAGTCAGTGTGACATATTTTGTGTCTGGTCAAATAGTATTTAAAATATTGTTGAACAGTTTTGGTCGCTAAGACCTTGCTTTAGTCTTGCCAAGTGGACCTGTCGCTTTGACTTGTTATGTTTGGTGTGACCTTCTACCGAGTGGAGATATCTAGCCGACATTCCATTATTATCGTATATCAGGGAGACCCTTGGATGATATGCTTGCTTCGGTATGAAGTCCAAGCGATACCCAAAGTCTTTTCGATAGGGTGTTACACATGGAGTCATCAGAGTAACATATGGTGTCTAGGTATGAAGTCTTAAAAACATGGAGATGTCTTGCCAATAGATATTCACTTGAAGTCTTTGGGGTAACACGGAGGTTTCGCTATGAACTCTTGGTGACATTCAGTGTGTCTCATCAATGGTATACACTTAGAGTAGCACAAAAGGTATTGGTGTGAAGTCTTAGCAATGGAGAGAAGTCTTGTTGAATGTTGTTTGGTGCTCGGTATGACTTGCGGCTTCGGAGTAATGTCTCAGCGAAAGTGATAAGTCTTGCTGACTAATGAACACTTTGAAATAACATAAAGAACTCAGTATGATCTCTCAGCGAAGGATGATAAGTCTTGCCAACTGTTGAACAATTTTGAATACCTTGTGAGCATTAGTGTGATGTCTTAGCGAAAGATGATTGTCTCACCGAATGGAATTCTATTGTCTATGTGACTTTGGAGCTTTGGTATGATGTTTAATCAATAGCAATAAGTCTTGGAAATAGTGATACATGTGATGAACTTTGGTATAAGGTCTTGGCGACAAGAGGAAGTCTTAGCGATAGTATGAACTCTTGGCGATATTGAATGCTCGCTTTGTGGCATCAGGGAGATACAGTTAGTGTCTCATTGACATGCCAACACAGGGTAAATGCCTTTGACTAAGTGAAGACTATCCTACATGGCTTGTATTCAACCAATCAGAGAAGCGGAATGGGAACCGCTAGCAATTGGACTGTTGTGGCCGTTACTAAGAGAAAGTTCGATAGACTGGAAACGAATGGATTTACTCTGGAGTGGTTGATTTTTTCTTGTTCGATGGTTGGATGATTAGTTCGATGAATGGATGTTTGATGTGTTGTTTAGTATGTATCAGTGGGAATTCTATTTTGAGAAGACTGTAACATGAATGTTGTTGTAAACTGACATCAGAAAGATAAGTCTGATCTCTATATGTAATCTTTATTCCTATAACACAAAGTTACTTCTCTTACTGTGGTGGGTTTTTCTCCCATAAGGGTTTTTCCACGTAAATCTGGTGTTCATGTGTGTATGTCTAATTCTCTATTTCTGTTATCTCTTTCAAGTGCATCTTAATTGGACTATAATTGTAAAATTTTAAAGTGTCTCTGCATTCTTCCCTAAGGTTTTGACATTAGGAGAGATTTTTCCACACCTTAGATTTCCTTAAAAGTGGTATCCGAGCCTGGCTAGTTGTGTTATCCTTGTGGGTATGTTTTGTTTTTTGAGTCAATTCTATTCAGTGGGATTCATGTAGAAGTTTGTTAATTCAAATTACAGATTGAGATGGCTAGCACATCAGGAAAGATTGAAATAGACAAATTCAATGGCAGCAATTGAGTTGTGGAAACTCAAGATGGAAGATTTGTTAGTGGATCGTGATCTTTGGATTGTTGTGTCTGGAACTAAACCTACAAGAATGAAGCAAGAGGATTGGGACCTTGTAGATAGAAAGTCTAAGGGGCTGATAAGGCTCTGTTTGGCATACTCTATTCTTCTTAATGTACATGAAGAGAAAACTGCATCTTCCTTGTGGAATAGACTGACATCTATTTATCAGGGGAAGTCCTTGGTGAATAAACTTTTCCTGAGGAAGAAGTTGTACACTTTGAGAATGTAGGAAGGAGGGTCTATAGTTGATCATTTGAACACATTCAACATGTTGATTGCATAGTTAACATCTATTGGCATGAAGAGTGATGAAGAGGATCGTTGTATGCTTTTATTGTGTTATTTTCCAGACTCTTGGAATCACCTGGTAATGGCTATTGGGAGTACAACATCCAATTTCAAGATGGAAGATGTTGTTGCTTCTTTGTTATTAGAAGAGATGAGAAGGAAATCTTCTAAGATGGCGAAGGAGGCTCTTGCTGTTAGAGGAAGATCGAAAGAAAAAGGCAAGAAGAAGGACAAGAAATCCAAATCCAAATCAGAAGGGAGATCAAAGTCTCTTGGCAAGAATTCCAAGATGAAGTGATGGAATTATGGGAAACCTGGTCATGTCCGAAAGGATTTTAGAGAGGAGAAAAAGAAGAAGAAGAAGGGCTCTTCCAATAATGATTCTTCTTAGAGTGATGTTGACACCTTCATTGTAGCCTTGGCTACGTAGGCATCAGATGATGTCTGGATGATTGATTATGGAGCATCTTTCCACATGACATCTCATAGAGAATGGTTTACGAAGTATGAAAAATACGATGGTGGAAAGGTGTACTTAGCAAGTGATTCAACTTTGGAGATTGTTGGTCATGGAAGAGTCAGAATCCAATTCCCTAATGGAAGAGTGAAGGGAATCAAGGATGTGATGCATTTACTAGGTTTGGCTCAAAATCTACTATCTATCAGTAAGCTAAATTATATTGGAGTGCAAGTCACCTTCTCTGAAAATGGATGTAAGATGACTAGAGGCTCAATGTTGCAAGCAAGGGGTGCTCGTATTGGTACCATGTACAAGCTGGATGCACATGTTGTTAAATGTAACACTGTCTCTGTAAAGTCACAGAAAGCTACTCATGGAGGTAAAGAGGGAAAGGTTCCTAATTGTGTAAACTCTATGGAAGTTAAACTTCCATCAAAAAAGACTATGCTCTAGCATCATAGGCTAGGCCACATTGGTGAGAAAGGTTTAAAAACCTTGAAGAATAAAAACTTGGTTGAGGGGCTTGAAGATTGTAACTTTGAATTTGAATTATGTGAACACTGTATAAATGGAAAATAGCATTGTGTTTCTTTTTATCCCAGTCCTCATAAATATTCTGGTTTGCTAGATTATATTCATTCTGATGTATTTGGTCCAGTGAATGCTCCTTCTTTATCTAAGTCAAGGTAATATGTATCATTTCTTGATGATTATTCAAGAAGAGCATTTGTTTATTTTCTGAAAAGTAAATCAAAAGTGTTTAGTCAGTTTAAGGAAATTAAGAACCTTGTAGAAAATCAGACTGGAAGAAAAATAAAATTTTAAAGGATTGATAAGGGTGGTGAATTTTGTTCTGATGATTTCGAGAGGTACTATAAAGACCATGGGATTAAAAGACATAAGACTACACCTTATACTCCACAACAAAATGGAGTTGTAGAAAGGTTCAATAGGACAGTGATGGAGAGAGCACAGAGTATTCTGAGTAGTGCTGGCTAGGAGGAAAAGTTTTAGGCTGAGGTTGTTACTACTCCTTGTTACTTGATAAATCATTCTCCAAATTCTACTCTTGTTGAGAAAACACCTTTGGAAGAATCGTCTGGTAAGAAGTCCTCTCTAAGACACATTCGTGTTTTTGGCTGTGAGGCATATGCATATGTTTTGTATGAGAAAAGATCTAAGTTGGAGAAAAAAGTTGTCAAATGTTTTTTTATTGGCTATAGTGTTGGCATAAAAGGATACAAGCTTTGTAATCCTGATATAGAGAAGGTTCTATACAGTAGAAGTGTTATCTTTTGTGAGATGAAGCCTTCTACCTTGGATCTGCAGTAAGAGACAAAGTCTAAAAACAAGAAGGATGTATTTGGAATTCCTCCAACACCAGAGAAAGAGGAATTGAAAATTCAAAATGTACCTAAAATTGAGGAGAGCTCAAGTAGTTCTGAAAGTTCAGAAGAAGAAGAACAACCTCAGCCTCAGAAAGTGAGGAGGTCAACTCGCGAAAGATAACAACCTAATAGGTATGGGTTCTCTTTGATAGATTCTACTTGTGCCTATGCTTTGATTTCTAGCACTAATGAGCCTAGGACTCTAAAAGAGGCATTTAAAATGTCCGATTCAGACTCTTGGTGGAAGCCATGAACGAAGAAATGGCATCATTAGAAAAGAATGATACCTGGAGTTTGGTGCCCTTGCATGAAGGCAGAAGAGTTGTGGGCTGCAAATGGGTATTTAAGAAGAAAATAGGTTTGGATGGTAGTGTGGAAAAGTACAAGGCAAGGTTGGTTGCAAAAGGTTATTCCCAGGTAGATGGAATTGATTATGGGGAAATCTTTTCTCTTGTAGCTAAGCTGACATCTATTAGATTTCTTTTGTCACTTGTAGTAGCGTATAACTTAGAGATCAAATAGATGGATGTGAAGACAATTTCTTCATGGTGATCTTGAAGAAGAAATCTATATGTCCTGGCCTGAGCTCTTTGTGGAGAAAGGTAAAGAAAAACTTGTTTGCAAGTTAAAAAAGTCTATGTATGGGTTAAAGCAGTCACCTAGGATGTGGTACTAGAAGTTTGATACTTTTGTATTGTCTTTGGGATTTGTAAGATCAAAATCTGATTATTGTATGTATTATAACGCTTAAAGTGATCGGGTGCTTATTATCATTCTCTATGTTGATGATATGTTGTTCATAGGCAATAGTAAGTTGATGATTTCTGATCTTAAGTCTCAGTTGTCTGTTAAGTTCGAAATGAAAGATCTTGGTGCAGCAAGGTATATTTTGGGGATGGAAATAACTAGGAACAAGAATAGTAGAAAAATTTGGGTCAATCAGAGGAAGTATATCAGGACTGTTCTAGAGATATTTTGCATGAATGATTGCAAGCAGCTAGTTGTTCCAATCTTGTAGGGAATGAAGCTATCTGTTGAAGACTGTCCAAAATCTCCTACTGAGATGGAGGACATGACCAATGTACCCTATGCTAGTGCGATTGGCAGTCTTATGTATGCAATGGTTTTTACAAGGCCAACCATTTCCCAAGTAGTGGGAGTACTTAGTCAGTTTATGGCTAATCCTGGAAGGACACATTGGGATGTTGTGAAGAGACTTTTCAAATATTTGAAGGGAACATTAGAATTTGCTCTGTGTTACCATGGGAACTTGGTTGAATCACAGAGAACTCTCAGTATTCAAGGTTATGTGGATTCAGATTGGGCAGGTGACATTGACAGTAGGAGGTCCACCAGTGGATACATTTTCATGATGAATGGTGGTGCAGTGAGTTGGATGAGTAAGCAGCAGGTTGTAGTTTCTTTGTCCACTATTGATCCAGGTGGATCTAGAAGACCTCAAAATTTCACATTCTCATAATCAGCCAAAATTATTCTCAGATCGAAGAGCTCGCTGACACGATCCCGACGCAATTTGAATCACGTCAAAAGGAGATCGTACGTGCGAGTGATGCTTGGTCAAAGGTCCGGTCAAACTAGGTACCAGGGGCCGACAGGAAGCAGAAAAATTGATCGTCTTAGAATTTTTCAAAATTTGCGTCAAATCAAAGTGCTCGTCGAGACAATTCCGGTGGCATTCGTTTCATCAAAAACGGAGCTCGTATGCGCAAGATACGGCCAGTCAAAGTTTCAGGTTGACTTGCGGACAGAGGGTCAATTGATGACGTCATCATCCGTACATCTGACGTCAGCACGTGGTATGGAATCCAAGTGGACAATCAAATCTTGACACTGTCGAGTCTGTACAATCTATACATGATGACGTGGCACCTCCGTGGTAGCTTAGGTGGCATTGAGTCAGCAATGACGTTGGCAGGTGACGTGTCTCCAGCGGCTAATCAGAGCGTGCCACATGGCATTGTTCAGATGCAACACGTGGCCTGCCGTTTCTTCTCCATCGTCGGTCGGTTGAGTTTGTTTAGAAAAAAAAATTGTTGGGGGTTTGACCCCGCGATCTCCGCCAAACAGCCGAGTAGTTTAACCGTTGCACCACGGGCGGATGCGTCAATTCGTAGATAGTGTAGTTTGATTTTATTGTTTGAAATATTTGGTGTTTATTTTAAAACAAAGGCCGATGGTTCGACCCGGGGACCACGCGTCCATCAAAAGTTAATATGGCCGTTGCACCACCGAACACTGCATGCCTATTTTTGGAGGTTGATATTTTTTGTTAGATGTTTAAGGCCGAAATCTAAACAAATAGGCCTATGTGTTAAAACTACCCCTAACTCCTAAAACCAAAATTGGTCTAAAAAACAAAACCAACCTTATACGAATTGTAAAGGGTGGTTATGAACTTGGTTAGACATTTAATATTTTGTTAAGCCATTTTAGGCTTATTTTCATGTATATAAAGGAGGGTGTAAGGGTAGGAGATGGATATACTTATATGAAGAAAATTCTGATCTTTAGATGTTTGAAGGAGACTTGTAAGGTGAATTTGCAAGGTGTTGTCTACACCAAAAATTGCAATTCGTAAGGAGTTATTGTGAGGAGCTTATGTTGGTCTTGGAGGCTTGATATTGTAAAAAGGTTGTTGACTTCGCAATATCAATAAAGCGGTCCTACAATTGAGAAGCGGACCCAGAGACGTAGCTCATCCTAAGCGAACTATGTTATCAAGTGTGCTCTTCCTATTTTCTCTTTCTCTCATTATTTCTTTAGTATGTTGATTCTTTAAGATTCTAAGTTATGTTTATTTGAACTGGAATAAGTGAACTTGTAATAATTTTATCACTTTAGACGCATAACCATGCATTACTGCTGTGATCAGGAATAATTCTGTAAATGGATTAAGTTTTCAAATAACTTTAACGTCCTAGTTTACAGATCAACTATAGAGGCTGAATACATGGCAGCTACACATGCTTGTAAAGAAGCAATTTGGTTAAAACGTTTGTGTTCTAACATTGGTTTTGATGTAGGGCAAATAAAGTTCTATTTTTCGTGACAGTCAGAGTGCAATTTTTCTAGCAAAGAATCCTACTTTCTATGCCAAGACAAAACATATAGATGTACAGTACCATTTTGTACAAGATATGGTGGAAGATGGAAAGGTCATTTTGGAAAAATTTGATACTCTGGAGAATGTTGGAGATGCATTGACAAAGCCAATAAGCAAATAAAAGTTCAAGTAGTGTGTCAATTCATTGGGCCTGAGTTCCCATGAATGTTAGTAGTTTTGTTGTGCTCTAGAGGTGCTTGTGTGATCTTTGTCAAGTAGGAGATTGTTGGAAATGTGTGCCTCAATTCCACAAGCTAAAACCTCTAAGAGAGCCAAGTTGGTGTGACATATTTTGTGTCTGGCTAACTAGCAGTTAAAACCTTGTTGAACAGTTTTGGTCGATGAGACCTTGCTTCAGTCTTGCCGAGTGGACCTATCACTGTGACTTTTTATGTTTGGTGTGACCTTCTACTGAGTGGATATCTCTGGCCAATAGGACATTCTTATTGTATATCAGGGAGACCCTTGGCTGATAGGCTTACTTCTGTATGAAGTCCCAGCGATAGCCAAATTCTTGCTGACAAGGTGTTACACATGGAGTCATCGGAGTAACATATGGTGTCTCAGTAATAAGTATTAACAACATGGAGATGTCTCACCGATAGGTATTCACTTGAATTCTTTAGGGTAACACAGAGGTTTTGCTATGAACTCTTGGTGACAGTTGGTGTGTCTCACTGATGGTATACACTTGGAGTAGAAAAAAGGTATCGGTGTGAAGTCTTAGCGATGGAGATAAGTCTTTCCAACTGTTGTTTGGTGCTCAGTATGACTTGAGGCTTCAGAGTAACGTCTCAGTGAAAGCAATAAGTCTTGCTAACTGATGAACACTTTGGAATAACATAAAGAACTCAGTATGATCTCTTAGCGAAGGACTATAAGTCTTGCCGATTGTTGAGCACTTTGGAATACCTTGTGAACATCGATGTGATGTCTTGACGAAAGACGATTGTCTCACCGAATGGAATTGTATTTTCTATGTGACTTTGGAGCTTCGGTATGATGTTTCGCCAATAGTGATAAGTCTTGGCGATAGTGATACATGTGATGATCTTTGGTATAAGGTCTTGGCAATAAGAGGAAGTCTTAGCAATAGTTTTGTGGACTCAGTATAACATCTTGTCGATAGTATGAACTCTTGGCGATATCGAATGCTCACTTTGTGGCATCAGGGAGACACAGTGAACTCCTTTGACCGAGTGAAGACTATCCTATGTGGCTTGTATTCAACCAATTAGAGAAGCCAAATGGGAACCGCTAGCATTTGGACTGTTGCGGTCATTACTGAGAGGAAGTTTGACAAACTAGAAGCGAATGGATTTACTCTGCAGTGGTTGATGTTGTCTGGTTTGATGGTTGGATGATTAGTTCAATGAATGGATGTTTGATGTGTTGTTTAGTATGTATCAGTGGGAATTCTATTCTAAGAAGACTGTAACATGAATGTTTTGTACAAGGTTGATCATAGTGAATGTTGTTGTAAATTGACATTAAAATGATAAGTCTAATCTTTGTATGTAATATTTATTACTGTAATACAAAGTGACTTCTCTTGGTGTGGTGGGTTTTTCTCCTGTAAGGGTTTTCCCACATAAATTTGGTGTTCATGTGTGTATGTCTAATTCTCTGTTTCTGTTATCTCTTTCAAGTGCACCTTAATTGGACTGTAATTGTAAAATTTAAAAGTGTCTCTACATTCTTCCCTGAGATTTTGACGTTAGGAGAGTTGTTTCCACACCTTATCTTTCCTTAAAATTTCCAATCTTCATCAAGGTTCCAGGTGCACACTTTAAGTCTCATTCATTTCTGTAATAATAACTTTGCATTCATTTCTAGTTCATTGTTGTATTACACAATGTGTTTTCAAAAATCACTTGTTTCTTAGGTTTGGAATTCATATCTTATCAATTTCATAGCATACTTGTATTTAGTTCACTTCATTTAGCATAGATAACATCATACATAACCTAATTTGGATGAAGCTTTTAGCATTTTTGGCCTGTCTCTCTCCTTTCAGGTGAAAAATCCTAGAAGAGCTAGAGAAGTCTATAGGAACCAAAAATCTATGGTTCATTTTGGTGAACCTACTTTTAGAACACTTTCTTTTCTGATTTCACATACATCATCATCCTAGGAATATCTTGCATGCATTAGATTTTGTATTATTTTGCATTCTAGGGTTTCAAAATATTGCATTAGTTGAAAAGTGTGTTTAGATTGCATTTTTGCATATAATTTCCTTAAAATTTTCTAAAATTTTGCATCTCCCTCCTAGATCTACATCTTACAACATAAAACATATCCAATACAATTCAAAATTTCTAAATTTTTAGCAAAAACTAGTACTGGGACTCATTTTCCATGTTGGGTGACTCAGTCCCTGTCTAGATTTTTGACTGATAGTTGCAACATCAAAAACCTCATTTTTGTGCTTCCTAAGCCTCCTAGCATCATATAGTATAAGTTTGGAAAGTTTCTAGAACATTTATTTAATGCATTTCTCTCAAAAACATCTTTTTAGATTACTCATTCTTCAAATCACTTCATTTGCACACATCCTTACATTTGAAAATGCTTCCATTTCTACAATTTTGTGTAACATTGATAAAATTAATTTTCACTTTTGCATATACAATGTTTCTATTCCTAAAAAATTGCATAAGTTTTTTAAAAGTACTATTTATTCTTGCATATACATCGTTTACATTTTTAAGGTGTTGCATACATTGGACAAGAGTGTTTTGTATCTTTGCATATACATTGTTTATATTGTTGAAACACTACATGAAATGGCTACATGTGCTTTTCATTCTTATTCAAACAATCCTAGTACCTTACATATGTAAACATGTTAAGAAACACTTCTTATCCCCTCCTTATGAGAGTGTTTTAGTTAAAGAGACTAGAACTTAGACCATTGCTAACAATCATGGTTGTTCTTCTCATAATATATCTCCTCTGGGTGCTAAAGATATTTTAGTAGAAGAATCAATTAACGAGAGTTTTGGGAATCCTAGTTGTTTCTCTCCTTTTAGCTATCTTAGTGGACAACACATTCCCTACAAACATAACACAACCTTAGATGATCATGACAAAAACATTTGTTCTTCCTCTAGTATCTCTCCTAGTTATGAAGTAGATACTTTGATGTTAGACAACATAATCGATGAAGGTCACGACTATCTTAGTTGTCCCCCTTCACCTAAGGAAACCCCTCTTGACAAACAATCTTCAACCATTGATCATTCCCCTACTTGTGATGAAGTACTTTTAGAAGAACCAACCTATGAATGTCACAAACATTTGGCTTGTTTTTCTCCTAAAAAATCCCCTCCTAGGGAGAATCCAATGGTGCACAAACATATAAACATTGAAACGGGTATGTGTAGGATCATGATGGGCCAAAAAGTGGCAATATGATGGGTATGTGGCTGACTTTTTTTACCCAAAATTGATGAAATGAAAAGGGTTTTTAAAGGAGATTCTCAACTTTCCACCAATATAAATTATGCTTTACTTTGAATTTAATAAGTAATTATTATTCATTTTCTATTCAAATTACGTCTAAATTCTAATTGATAGACTAATTGAAAAACATCTATAGCTTTCAAAGATATCACATTTTTTTAATTCAAAACATGCATCACATTCTATGATTCACATACTATAGGATTAAAAACAAAAATTGAATTTCATGAAGTTTTGACCAAGTTAAGGTATTGAATACGAGTTTTTATATTTTTTAAAATTTTAATAAAAATTTCATAATTAATTATTTACTCAGGAAAAAATTACAAAAAATATGCATCACATCGGGACATGAGTCCTCTACTTATATCTAAAATATTATAAAAAATTTATCATTTTGTTGTGGTTAGGATGGTTAGACAAACACCTACTTACTATTTTTCCCTAAAATTTAAGTACTACTGCATTAAAATTTAAAAATTTCACCAAATAGCTTTTTTAAAAAAAAAACAAGCCTAGTAGTTTATAAAATACATTCAATTTTCTATAGATTCTATTCTTACATATTTTTGAAATAATATAGATAAATTATTAAAAAATTTACATCAAGTTTCCTAACTCTAATTTTTCTAATTTTTTTGCCACTTAAGGGCTAGTTTTTTCCATGATGATTCTGCACATATCCAAACATATCCTTCAATCACTAAACCTTCCCTAGATGGGGGTACTCAAGTGGCATTAGAATCCCCTTCACCAACATATCATTCCAATCAAGACAAAAATTTTGAGGTCATGACAACACAAGTGGGATCTTCTTTAATTAGTGAGCTTCCTAAGTCACCTTCCATTAGTGAAAAACACAAATAGTTCAAAGTTGTCTTGAAATCCATGATGCAATATACTCATAACAATGTTTTGCAGCCACCAATTTGTAACTTATTAAATCAAACATATAGGGGACCACACAACACTCCTACACTATTACCTTTTCCTCAAAAAGTGCCTAGTGTTGAAGATCTTAAAAAGACTCCTGCTAATATATATGTATGGGAACTCATTCAACTCTCAACGACAATGAAACTTCTCTTTCATGAAATTTTGCAAATAAAGAAGGAAGAGAACCAATATTACATCAAACTAAGTCATGTCACATCCTCCTCTCGTCCCATGCAAGCCACTCCATCAGAAATCACATTCCATAAACATGAATTACTCTCACTTGCAATTCAAAACAAAAATGATCCTTTGATGATAAAGGTGATCATTATTGAAAATTTAATTAGACACACCCTCATTGACAATGGATTATAAATTAATGTTTGTATCATGGACAAAAAAATCATTCAACTTAATGATGTTTATATTGGTGGCTTTGACAATGTTCATTGGCAACCAATTGGGATGATCACATTACCTATTGAGCTCAGACCTGTAGTGTTTCTTACCTCTATTCATATAATGCAAGAACCTGTTCCATTCAATATTATCCTAGGGAGACCATGGAGTCATGCTATGAAATAAGTCCCATCTACCCTTCACAGTGTCATGAAGTTTGAATACAACAACAAGATATACACGTTTGATGCAAATGAGCAAAGCTATGTGTCAACTGATCACACCACTTTCAAATCTCCTAATCCTTTCATTCCTAGGTCAAAAATTAAACCTATACAAGTTAGTCCTAACTCTTCACCAACAAAAAAACTATTTCATGATAATAGGGGGTCGTTAGATGCTACTATTGGATGTTGTGGTTGTGTTGCTGATATGTGGTTGTCATTGATGTCAACACTATTAGCATTAGTGTATTAGAAGTTGTATATGTCGAGGATATTGAGAAAATTGTAATAAAAAGAGTTATAGGTTGTCAATGGTGAAGTGAAGTTTAGTTTTTCAGTGAACTGAGTACGTTGTTATCTAGAGGTTGTGGACTAAAGGGTTTTTGTGAGTATATCTAGTTTATCCACGTTGATTTTTAGAGATTTGCGTGAAGATTTGATCAAGTTATGAAGATTTGTATTCTGATAGTTTTTTGTTACTTTAGTTTGTGTTCCTGAATGAAGATCATGTGATTTCACTAAGTTTAGTTGTTTCAGATGCTTCTCTGGTGATTCACGATGTTTTTGGATGTTTCTAGTTTGTGATCTATCTGTGTTACACATCCATATTGATCATTGTGATTGCGATCCAAGATTTTCTCTTGAGTATTCATTTTTTTCATGTTCTTGGCTGACAAGGTGTTGAAGCGTGTTGTGGATCTTCGAGGAGTAATTAATTGAATTGGTTCATGTTTGAGGATGATATCTTTGGTCTTCACTATGTTGTGGCTGACCTTGGTTGATTCGCATGAAAAATATTTATTGTTTTTGGCCGACTACTTATATTCATTTTATTATTTCTTTGTGGTCGACTTATAGCGATGTAATTTCTTGTTGCGGATATATATGAGGGATTTTTTATTTGAAATAATATTGTGCAAGGGATTTCTTCAGTGCATGTGTGCGAATAATTTTCTAAATCATTCAAAGGCATAGCAGAGTGTGAAGAAGAGTGAAGAGTGAAGAAGCATTCATGTGCTTAACTGGAACTATAATCTGGCATTAGCAAATGTTATTTTCTTAGTTCAAAATCTAATGGATATAATTAGAACCTTTCTATAAGATAGTGTGTCTTCCTTTGTAATTGAGTAGTTATGTCTAGCCAGTGTGCCTGAATGCACGTGCATTCCCCATTCATATTTCCTTATAATTTTAAGAGGGTATAATCTTGTGGACTGACCTCCACCAAGGTTTTTCCCCTAATAGGGTTTCCATGTAAAAAAACTTGGTGTTATGTGTGCTTATATTGTGTTGTTCATTCATGCTTTCATGGTTATTGATCTGATTTGTGAATAAGGTTAATAAAGTTGAATAAGTTAAAAAATTTGTGACAACTGATTCACCCCCCCTCTTAGTTGTCTATCCTTGTGTTGCCAACAATTGGTATTAGAGAAGGTTTCTTGGAAGAAGTTTAATATCTTGAGGTGATCCATGATGGAAACTTATAAGAAGGATAGTCCTAGATTTGATGGAACATAGTATTCTTTGTGGAAGAATTGAATGGAGTGCAATATGAGATACATTGGTGAACCCTACTAGAGCATTACAAGTAATAGGTATGTTTTTCCACCGAATGGTACTTATGTTGAGTATAATATTAGGGCTAAGAAAGCACGATTGAGTGCTTTGACTGATACTAAGATGAAAAATGTGATGGATCTAAAGAATGCTTATGAGATCTGGAAAAAATTGGAGAAGTTGTATGAAGGTGATGCTAATGTGAATATTTCTAACCTCTAAATTCTGAAAGGGAAACGTAAAAAGTTGAGAATGGGTGATGATGAAAATGTTACTACTTTCATGCAAAGAGTGAATAAATTTTGTGTGGTATTAGATGTGGTAGTGGATAGATAGACGAATCAAAGATTGTTGCTAATGTGCTTAGATCCTTGCATGATCTTTACAAAGTCAAAGCGAGTGCTATTGAAGAGCTTTAGATTGTGAAAAATATTACTAGAGATATGTTGATTGGTAAGCTTACTTCTTTTGAGTTGAGTGAATTTGGTGATGCCCTTCCTAAGGTAATCTTCATTCAAGGCCACTACTTTTGGAAGAGATAAATAGAGATATGATCTGGGTGAAAGTTCATCAAGAAATACATTCAAGTATGAGGATGAAATGAAACAGCTTGATGAAGAAGAAAGATAGCTAGAAGAGCTTGAAGCACTGATTGTGAAAAGAGAAGCGAAAGGACAAGGTAAGTATAAGGTGAAGTTGCCTATTAAATGTTTCTCTTGGAATAAGATAGGTCATTTTGCATCAAGGTGTCCTGAAAGAGTTTCCAAGACAAGATATAACAAGCCTAAATTTCAAAATAAGTGTCTGTATGTTACTGAATAAGGTGTGACAAATGATGAATCTGATAAAGGAAATGAAAGTGAAGATGAATTTGTATTTATTGTTATCAAGGAAAATAATCCTATGTCTACTAAATATGCTAATTGTAAAAATGTGGACAAAGCCCTAGTTGCTTGAGTTGAAGAGAAAGATGAATGGGTACAATTAACAGTGGTTGCTCTCATCATATGACAGGAGATAAAAGTAATTTTGTGAGTTTGGAAAAGTATGATTGTGGTGTTGTGAGATTTGGTGATGAAAAATTTGTTCTAATCCATGGTAGAGGATGTATTTCTCTTGATGGTAAGCATAATACTAATGATTTATTGTATGTGGAAGGTTTAAATCATAATTTTATGTGATTGCATCAGGTACAAAAAAAAGGTAATATATTTCACCTGAGTGTTGCTAGAAAAAGTACCTTGATTGCTCAAATTGATGAAAGTTGGTTGTGGCATAGGAGAATGTGCCATGTTAACTTTGATAATATTGTCAAGATAAGTTCTAATAAGGCTATGAGATATCTTCCTAAGTTGATGAAACCTACTAATGCCATATGCAAGGAATGTCAATTAGGAAAGCAAACTAGAATTTCATTTCAAAACAAACAACAAAATTCAAATGGATTGTTGGATCTTGTGCATACTAATTTGTGTGGTCCTGCTAGAACCAAAATTTTACAAGGATACAAGTACTTCATGTTGCTTATTGATGACTATTCAAGAATGATCTGGGCTACTTTCTTAAGGGAGAAATTTGAAGCTCTGGAAAAGTTCAAGATCTGTAAGGCTATGGTTGATATAGAGACAGGTCTAAAGATTAAATGTCTAAGATCAGATAGAGGTGGTGAATTCACTTCCGATGAGTTTAATTATTTTTGTGAAGAACATGGAATAAAGAGACAATTTTTTATACCGTGGACCCGTCAACAAAATGGAGTTGTGGAAAGGAAGAACATAATAGTTTTAGATGCTGCTAGAACTATGATGTTGGAAGGAAATGTACCTCATATCTACTAGAGAGAAGTTGTGAGTACTGTTGTGCACACACTTACCCAGGTACAAATCAAAGGTGATACTAGTAAGACTCCTTTCGAGTTATGGAATGGTCAAAATCCTACTATTAGATATTTCAAAATCTTTGGAAGAAAGTGTTATATCAAAAAGAGATGAAGATATAGGAAAGTTTGATGCTAGGAGTGATGAAGGAATCTTTTTGGGTTATTCTACTAGAAGCAAGGGCTACTGGTGTTACAATAATAAATTGAAGAAAATAGTTGAATGCACAAATGTCAAGGTTGATGAAGACACAGATGCACCATCTAGAACCTATAGATATGATTCTGATGATTAGAATGACAATACAAACCAAGGAAAGCAATTTCAAACTTCAAGTCAAGTCCAAATCATTCTGGTGAATCAAGAAGATCTAGAGGAAGGAGAAATTGGTGAAAGCACAGAAGAGAGATCATAAGTACCTAAAATTCAAGAATTCCCTAAGACTCTGAGGTATGTAAGGCTGAATCATTCAGAGAATTAGACCATAGGTGATAAGAACAAAGGTGTTAAGACTAGGAGAATGATTGCAGAAGAATATTGTTTGATTTCAAAGACTAAGCCTAACAATGTGAATGGAGCATGAAAAGATGAACTTTGGGTTGAAGCAATGAAAGAGGAATTACAACAAATTCAAAAGAATGATACAAGGATTCTTGTTCCCAAAACTAAGGATAAAAATGTAATAAAAACTAAATGGTTCTTTAGAAACAAATTGAATGAGCAAGGTGAAGTGGTTAGAAACAAAACAAGACTAGTATGTAAGGGATATTCACAGATGGAAGGTATTTATTTTGAAGAAACATTTGCCCCTATTGCTAGAATTGAAGCTGTGAAATTGTTTCTTGCTTATGCTGCTTACAAAGATTACAAGGTTTATCGGATGGATGTCAAGTCATATTTTCTAAATGGTGAGTTGGAAGAAGAGGTGTACATGTTGAAAAATCGAATGGATTTTAGTTGATTGATCAGGGAGAAATGGTTTGTCAGTTAAAGAAAGAATTGTATGGACTCAAGCAAGCCCCTAGACCACGATATGCCAGATTGGATAAGTATTTGATGAATCTTTGATTTAGCAAAGGTATTACTAATAGTAATTTGTATTTCAAGATTGATCATAATAAAGATTTGATTGTGGAAGTCTTTGTTGATGATATCATATTTGGAGGAGATGATACCTTGTGCATGAAGTTTTCTGATGAGATACAAAATGAGTTTGAGATGTCAATGATTGGAGAGATGAAATTCTTCTTGGGATTGCAAATTAATCAGTTAGATAAAGGGATCTTTATATCTCAGTCCAATTATGTGAAAGAATTGTTGAAGAAATTTGGTATGGAAGATTCAAAGCTAGTTGGTACACCCATGGTGACCAAATGCAAGTTGACAACTGATGATGATTCTCTGAAGGAAAATCAGACTAGATACAGATCAATGATTGGTGGTTTATCTACTTGACTCAAACTAGGCTTGATATCATGAATGGTGTATGTATTGTTGTAAGATTTCAAGCTGATCCTAAAGAATCTCGTGTGACTGTTATGAAGAAGACTTTTAGATACTTCAAGGGGAAAGTTGATTTTGGCCTATAGTATCCTAAAGATGATTATGTTACTTTGAGTGTCTTTATTGATGATGATTGGGAAGGAAATGTGAATGATAGGAAAATTACTAGTGGTGGAGCATTTTTCTTAGGAAAGAAGTTGATTTCATGGTTAAGCAAAAAGCATAATGATATTTCTTTATCTACTGCAGAGGAAGAATACATTACTTATGCTAACAACTGTACTCAAGTACTATGGATGAAGTAGATGTTGAAAGATATTCTAGAGTTGTGTATGATGAGCCTATTGTTATATTCTATGATGTGCTAAGGAGTAGATTACATGCATACTTACCAAACTATTGCCTAGGGATACATTTAAGTATGGGTATGTGCAAGATCATGATGGGCCAAAAGTGGTGATATGATCGGTATGTGTAGGGTATGTGGTGACAACTTTTTTACCCAAAATTGATGAAAAAAAGGGTTTATAATGGAGATTCTTAGCTTTCCACCAATATAAGTTATGTTTTACTTTGAATTTAATAAATAATTATTATTCATTTTCTATTTGAATTATGACTAAAGTCTTGATTGATAGGTTGATTGAAAAACATATATAGCTTTCTAGGTATCACATTTTGAATCTAAAACATGTGTCACATTTTATGCTTCATTATTATAGGATTAAAAATAATAATAATAATTTCATGAAGTTTTAAAAAGTTAAAGATTGATTAGGACATAGCGTTTTTATATTTTTAAAAGTTGTAATAAAAAATTCATAATTAATTATTTACTTGGAAAAAAATTACAAAAGAATATGCATCACATCAGGACATGAATCCTCTAATTATACCTAAAATATTATAAAAAAATATTATCATTTTATTATGGTTAGGGTGATTAGACAGACACCTACTTCTTATTTTTTCCCTAAAATTTGAGTACTACTACATTGAAGTTTCAAATTTTTAAGTACTACTACATTCAATTTGCTAAAAATTCTATTCTTACATATTTTTGAAATAATATAGATAACTTATTCAAAATTTTACATCAATTTTTCTAACTCTGATTTTTCTAAATTTTTCTCAACTTAACATCTTGTTTTTCCCATGATGATCCTGCACATACCGTATATCAAAGGGAAGTTAGGGTGATTATCCCTCCTAATCATAACTAAGATGCATTGATTTTCATCAATCTGTGCATTTCATGATCATATTTTGATCTGGATTGATGTTGTGGTGGCTGCTACTCAGGGGGAGTAGTCAGATATTTAGATGTTCAGGTGTTTAGATATGTGGTTCAAAGCTTGTATAGAAGAGATCTTTTTCATTGATAAAAATGGGGGAGAAGAGTAATGTGAAAAACTTTTTGGAAGAGAAGAATCTTGTGAGGAGAAGAGTTAGAACCTAAGGGGGAGTAAGTTTATTTGCGTTGATGTTTTTCGCATCATGTGTTGCCATCAATGCCAAGAGCCTAAGGGGGAGTAAGTTTATTTGCGTTGATGTTTTTCACATCATGTGTTGCCATCAATCCCAAAGCGGGAGATTGTTAGATGTTGTGGTTGGGTTGCTGATATGCGGTTGTCATTCATGTCAACACTATTAGAATTAGTTCATTAGAAGTTGTATTTGTCAAGGATATTGAGAAGATTGTAATAAAGAGTTACAGGTTGTCAATGGTGAAGTGAAGTTCAGTTTGTCAGTGAATTCAGTACATTGTTGTTCAAAGGTTGTGGAATAAATAGTTTTTTGTTGAGTATATCTAGTTTATCCATGTTGATTTTCAAAGATCCGCATGAACATTTGATTAAGTTATGAAGATTTATATTCTGATAATTTTTTGTTATTTCAGTTTGTGTTCCTGAATGAAGATCATGTGATTTCACTAAGTTCAGTTGTTGTGGATGCTTCTTTGGTAATTCATGATGTTTTTGGATGTTTCTATTTTGTGCTCTATCTGCATTACATGTCTGCATTGATCATTTTGCTCATGATCCTTGATTTTCTATTGACTTTTCATGTTTTCAATGTTCATGGGCGACAAGGTGTTGAAGCATGTTGTGGATCTTCGAGGAGTAATTAATTGAAGTAGTTCATGCTTGAGGATGATATTTTCGCTCGTCACTATGTTGTGGCCAACCTTGGTTGATTCACATGAAAAGTATTTATTGTTTTGGGCTGACTTTTAATATTCATTTTATTATTTCTTTGTGGATGACTTATAGCGATGTAATTTCTTGTTGTGGATATATATGAGTAATTTTTTATTTGAAATAAGAGTGTTAAAGGGAGTTCTTTTGTGTGTGTGTGTGAATAATGTTCTAAATAATTTTAAGGTAGAGTAGAGTGTGAATAAGAGTGGAGAAGAGTGAAGAAGTGTTCATGTGCTTAACCAGAACTATAATGAGGCATTAGGTGATGTTATTTTCTCAGTTCAAAATATGATGGATATAATCATAACATTTATGTAAGACAATGTGTCTTCCTTTTGTAATTGAGTAGTGAGCTCTAAGAAGTGTGCCTAAATGCATGTGTATTCCCCATTCATATTTCCTTATACTTTTAATAGGGTATAATCTTGTGGACTGACCTCCACTGTGGTTTTTCCCTTAATAGCGTTTCAAAGTAAAAATTATTGGTGTTATGTGTTCTTTTGATGTGTTGTTCATTCATTCTTTCATGGTTATTGATTTGATCTATGAATAAGGTTAATAAAGTTGAATAATTTTAAAATTTTGTGATGGTCCAAAGAGTCATATACAAATAATTCATTTTCAGACACGATCCCTAGTAGTGATTGGAGTTTCACACCCACCTTTAAGGGAGAGTGTGCAATATCCCAATCTCAACCCACACAACCTTGTGTTCCTTTCACTCAACTTAGTTCTACCAAATCACCCTATGGTGGTGATGGGGGAAATATAATTCCCATCCCTCATGACACAACAACACATCTCATTAACAAGGGTTTTTGTTCTTGTAAAGAAACCAATCCTTCTAACCAACACACACCCCCTTACTCTAACTTGAAATATTGTTATGGTATTGGTTAAAATATTCCTCCTATACATAGATGCAATGAATACATGAAAAAACTTAGTTTACCATACTCTTTCAAGCAAGATCTAGGGGTATCTCCCTTATCTCCATTCCTATCAAAAAAATTTCACATCAATAACATTCAAACTCTCAAGGATTGTGGTGCTCTTCCTGGTGTGGAAACACCTCATTCTTATACCTGATACTTCCTTTCATCCATTCTAGCCTCACCTTTGTCCTGCACTAAGCAGGGGCAAGGGGTTCGTTAGCCTTGTCCTCGTATCTCACTTGTTGCTATCTCTTTTGACCTAGTTGTTAACCTTTCATGGTCGTATAAGAGAAATCTTGGCACGTGGATGATATGTCTTAATATTGAATCGCATGTGACATACTCCCTTTCTTCATTATACAGCTTATCAGAAACATATGACTTGGCATAGGCCTTTCAAGTAAGCTCTCATGTCTTCTTCCCTCTTCTTCTACTTTAAAGCAATTGCTCATAGTACAAATTCTCGCAAGAACTTTAAAGTGAGGGCGTACATCACCACTCACATTTCATTGTGCGATTTCTTTCTTCTTGCGATGCATCCTTTTCTTGGTGGAGTCATTAAGCTTGATTCCCTCCAAGAGCATGATACTTCTTTGGCATTTATCCTCTCTTGGAGAAATTAAGCATGATGTTCCCTAAGATAAGACCTTACGTGAACAAAGAAAAATCCCTTTGAACAATCCTTACATTATTATGTATTAAGAATGTTTATGAGTGTAAAGCACATGAATTTTTTCTTATCTCATAGAGCTTGAAAATCATTTTCCTTTGTGGCACCTTATTAAAGTTATGAGGAGGTATAACTTGGATATGGTTGATTGGATATCCCATCTAGCAACATGACTTTCTCCATAGCCACCTTTGTGTTTGTGATTGTATACCAACTAGCATATGTATTTCAACTTTTGGGATTTCTCACCTTGCAGACGATCAAAATTTTTGTGGCCCCAAAGTGAGTATGTTGTGGACTTCTCACCCCACAAATGACCTAAAGTTTTGTGGCCTCAGTGATTACATATTTTCCATCCCTATCTTTCTTTTTAGAATCTTGACATTGCATGGTTTTGTATCTTGTTGGTTTGACTTAAGATCTTGATTGGGGGCTCGACTACCTCTTTTTATCTTTTTCATTTGCATATGTACACTCAGATCTCTCTTGAATGTCTACTTTAGTGTGAGTTTGAAGCAAGTTCATCCTCTCACAAAGTGGGGGCTAAATGTGTCATAGAAAAAGGACCCTTTGCTTGACATGGGAATAATTCATGATAATTGGACTTAATGAGGCCTTGATTCAAGTGTTGTGAGGCATTTTATGCATCCACACTAGGTCTTGGGTCCTTGCAAATTGAATAACATGCTTTAACATCTTGTAAAGGTGTTGTAAAGTCTTGTAATGGACTTTCATGCTTTTCTAGACTTAATAAACCTATTTCTCCCTAATTCAACATTATAGAATGTGTTTAATACATTATCACAACAATCTAGAAGGTTTTGAATTAAACTTAATGTTAAACTAGTGTTGTAATGTGTCTTACATTCAGATGGGTTCTTGTGCCTTCCTAGGCTATGTGGACCTCATTTAGTGTTGTAAAGCGTATTTAATTACACTTTCACATTGATTTTTGTATCCCAAGCCCTATTTGGCATTCACATCATCACTAATAGTCCCATATTAACCCATATTGTGCATCCTGAGGCTCAAATTGATCAAATAACTGACAAGGTTGCATTTTAGACCTTATTTCCTTATCTCTTGGCATCTGAGCTATCAAATTGGCCCATGTGGGACCCATTCTCCATGTGTAGAGAATGAGTCCCATTTGGCTCAATTTTGACCTTTGGGTAGGAAAAAACTAAAATTTTAGTTTAATATTGCTTCATGTCGACCTGTGATGATGTATTAATGGGTGAAATGGGTGAATTTCCTAATAAAAGCACCTCTCTAAACTCATTTTTACATCCACCTACTTGATTCACATATTCATCCACAAATATTTCATCTCAAGTCAAGCAACTTAGGGTTTTATCATTGCAAGACATCAAGAAAGCTCCTAATAACATTCAAGGGTTGAATCTTCCTCTATTGCTACAAAAATCTAAGATCAACATCATTGCAAGGTAATCTATTCCATTATTACATGTTTCATTCTATTATATCATCATTTTGGTTTAATTACTTGAATGGAGTTCGACCAAGGCAAACTCCCATGCCCTAACAATTAACATTTATTCTTCTCTTCTTGTGTGTTTGTAGATTTAGGTCCCTTGGAAGCTTCAAAATCATTGAATATCAAGTTGCAAGGTTGCTAAATAATTCTCCTCATTCAAAAATTCAAAATATCAAGAAAAAATCACTTTCAAACCCATAAATCAGAGTTTTAGAAGCGAACACCTGTAGGAAGTCAAAGTGCAGATTGGAAGATTCAGAATCCACCTTTGAAAATAAAAAAATAAAAAATGGAGTCATTTTCCATGGGTGGTGAATGAGTCCTATTTCCAAGCCAGTTTTTTCTTTTCTGCATTTTCTGACACCCTTTTGACAAAAACGGGTTGTGGCCCAGTTTACTATAATTGGGATTGATTCATCTAGAATGGTGAATGAGTCCTTCTAGGTTTGAAAAAAAACATCAATATCATTTCAGATGTAATTTCTAGTCTTCATCAAGGTTCCAGGTGCACACTTCAACTTTCATTTATTTTTGTTTAGCTTTGCATTAATTTCTAGTTCATTATTGTATTACATAATGTGTTTTCAAACATCACTTGTTTCTTAGGTCTTGCATTCATATTTGATCAATTTCATAGCATACCTGCATTTAGTTCACTTCATTTAGTTTAGATAATGTCATACATAACATAACTTGAATGAACCCTTTAGCATTTTTAGCCTATCTCTCTCCTTTTAGGTGAAAAATCCTAGAAGAGCTAGAGAAGTCCACAGGAACCAAAAATCTATAGTTTACTATGTATGTGTTTTCTTACGTTTAAATTTTTATATGTTATACATACATTTTCTTATATGATGACCTCTTTTCTTATTGTTATCTATTGGAACTGCACCCTATTAAATATGAAATTCAACATTTTAGTGTAACATGGGAAGACCTCTAAAGCTATGGGTTACTTTTAAATAGAGGTCAACCTCCAGAGAAGGCTGAATTCATATGGTGTCACCTAAAATATTGATTTTTATGAGGAAAATGGAAGAAGGATATGCATAAACTGAAAAACTATTCTTATGGTGATACACCAAAACCTTAACTTGACTTGTAAACAACTTACATACACAAACTAATCAAATGACAAAGTTAAGCTCACACAACTCAACTTCATATGCCTCCTACATAATTATTTCATAAGAAGACCTTTAAAATGATAAACTATTAGAGGGAAAAATAACTTTCACAACTATAAGTATTTGCACTTTTTGATACAACTTATGACCTACAACATGCATATATTTCTACAAAAGGTGCCTTTTAGATAAAAATCACAAGTAATTAGAAAAAATTCACAAGTAATCTTATCTATCAAATACTTGCACATAGTATAACAAAAGAATTGAGAAGGTAAAATACTTTACCTCATTGATTTTCAAGCTATTTCCTACCATTCAAGTCAAAATAGTTACATAAATATGCTTTTCTCTATCAAAGGACTGTAAAAGTCACTAACTCATAAAAAGCACCACTAAGAACTCTGTTGAAATGAGTTACAAAAGCCATAAGTAGCCAAGCTCAAGTGGCTCCACCAAAATAGGACCTAGAAGCTTCTT
The DNA here is from genome assembly GCA_007258455.2 of Sequoia sempervirens. Lineage (NCBI taxonomy): Eukaryota > Viridiplantae > Streptophyta > Pinopsida > Cupressales > Cupressaceae > Sequoia > Sequoia sempervirens. Next base: position 1,079,327,407 of record VDFB02271358.1, on the reverse strand, counting down.
GGGTCACATGGCTTCAAGAAGCCATAAAATATAGCAACAAGATCTCATCCAAAAAGGCTCCAAAAGGTTGAAATGGTCAATTTTGACCAAGTCCAGCATAATGACACAAGCAATTTCCCTCCAAAACATCTCAAAAGCAATTAAAGTCTCCAAAAACCTTGGCACATGTTTTCCAACTGAAAATAACCTCCCTCCATGTTCTTGCCATGTCATCAAAACAAGCATATATCTCCATACGTTGAAAACTTCAAGTATTTAGTTTTACATTAAAGGTAACAAAATGACTTAACAATTTATAACAAATATCATTAAATCCATTTGTTTTACAATTCAATCAATGTAAAAGGAATTTATCAACTCTCCGTGACTCAAGGCATAGAGATTAGTCAAAAAGTCATCAATGTATATCGATACATGCAATGCAATTAAAAATAAATCATTGAAAAATTTGTCAATCTTGAATATTTCGACATATGGGAGATAACCCTAATCACAAAAGGCCGAAAAAGTGGAAAAAAAATTCATTTGAAAAAATGAAAGTTCTGGAAAATGAGAGGTTGCGGCCAAGGTTTGAATGAAAATCTCAACCAACAGTTTCATGGTGATTTCATGATGGATTTCTATGTCTCAAAGGAATTCATTTGTATTTTTTTGTTACTCTTGAAGCGTCGTCACCTTGTAACCACAATTCAGGCCTCTGTGCTCAAAAACCTTGCCTTTTGTGAAGATCTAATGCTGCAAATACTTGGTAAGTTTTATTTTATTTAGATCTAAAATTTCCATGCATTTGAAAAGCGTTGAAAATCCTTTAGGGTGTGACTTCATTGATTTTATTTTCACATGTCTGGTGTTTCTGTAGATTTCTATTGTTTATTCATTTCTACCTGTCCATGATGGATATCTTTCATAACTAAAGTTCATGAAGTTTTCTTGTAGAAATTTGAAGGGTTTCTTAAAAGAAAAGACATTTTCTTTCTATTATTTTTTGTACATTACTCTACATTTCTCTCAGGGTTCAAAAACCCTTTGCAGGTGTGGATATTAGGGTAGTTTTGAGTGCTTTTCTTTCCTTCCAAGCCGAACACTCTATATATATAAAGTTTCTTGAGTTCCATTTCAATGTAAAAATGAGAAACTCTTTGTATTCAAGCATAGTTTTAAAGTACCTTGGTAGAGGGAAAATGAATAAATTTTCTATTCTATGTTTTTTCAGTCGACTCCATGTATTTTATCTTGGCATCTTTGCATTCTCTACATAAACTCAAACTCTTCAGTTTATTTGAATCAAACATATGTTTGATTTTTTGAAAACCATTTATGGATTAGCCTACAATATATTTTTTTGTGGTTGCATTTGTTCCCTTTGATGTCATGAAATAGAGACCAATAATATCATAATCACCCTAATTTTCTCCATTCCTTCATAAAAGAGCCATGATTTGACCTCATAATCCTTGACAATGTTGCTCATACATTTCTAAAGGTTGCCTTATAAATTGATAATAAAACCTTTAATATCAAGGAATTCCATTTCATACTGTCACTTTTGGAACTTCTTGCTTAGTGAAATTATAGTCTTAATGTTATCCTCTCCATTACTATTCTGACAATCACCTAGATTGTTAGCTCATGAACCTTAAATTAATGCTAAAAATCTAGCCTTTGTGTTGTCCTGACTATTACATATTAATTACTTTTATGTAACATGTCATAAGGTTTACTTTGATCTACCTTTTTCCTGCTCTATTATTGCACTTATTTGCATTGATATTGTTATCCTCAAATGGATATATTTGCGAGTTTTAAGTCTTTGATATGTGCATATTCTATACTCACTGAACATTCACACTTTTATAAAAAGATTGCACTACTCCTTGACACATTGAATGTCTTTCACATTGATTAAACAATTTATTCCATACCCATTCTTTGAAAAAAATTGTCTTGAACAAGCATAACTATTATTTTCTTCAAAACACTACTAGGGTATTCTATCATACTCTTCTCATAAAGTCTGCCATACTCATGAATGATGGATTTTACTTCATTGACCCATAGCTAAACCTCTCCATTTCATCTCTCAACCTGTCATCAACATGTATGTGTTATTTCCTTACCAATCTCTATCCTGTATAGGTATATTTTGAGCTCTATCATGCTCACTATTGATTCATAGAACACTTATTACTGCCATTAACACCTCATAAGTTGTTAAAAAGCTATTCCTGGCATTTTCTGTAATAAACCTTGATAGTTACTATCACTTGACCTTCAGGGTTGTCCTAATGCACAAAATGACTATTTATTTGATTATTTTTTCTCTTTTGAATAGGTATGTGTGATTAATAATAGCGACTTTAATCAACTTGCTGTCATGAGTAATGTTTCCTTGTTCAAGCAAATACAAACAGATTAACTTCTTTTGTTTATTGTCAATAGTACACTATAACAACATGTTGGGTTCAACCCTTGTGGAAGCCACATTTTAACCCACATGTTGTAATCAAATGAACTAATTTAGAAACACTAATTTTCCTATATTTGCACATGAAGCAAACATGTTAGAAAATAAATGCATGTTTTAGGTGTGTATGTTGACTTGATGGTTTCCCCAAACACCTAAAGCATGCATTTCCTATTTAATGCACATTGATATGAGTTTATACATGCATAGTTGAATGTTCATATGATGTTTTGGAACTTCTCATTGCTTAGACCATTGCTCTAATATCATTTATTTTGATAAATGAAGGAATTAGGAGCAACATGGAGCAAAGAAAGAGAAAAGAAACTCGAGACAGTAGCAGGACAAGATAACGCCTCTCAAACCAGTATTCATAGACAATGAATGGTTTCCTTCTTTATATGCACATTTATTTTACCTATTCATGTATACATAGATATATTTATCTACATTGAATAGGTTAAGTCAATCTCACGTCATGTGTGAGATAATGTACACTTTTACATTCAATAACTTGATTACTCTATTTAGAAAAGAAAATTTTGAATCCTTCTTCTATTACATGCATGTGTCTAATGCAGTAATTTGTGATTGTAATATTTTATGAATTATTTCATTTATGCATCTGAATGCAATGTAGGAATGATTTGAATGTACCTTTTTATCAATTTAAAATTAACAAGCTCATCCTAATTGAGCAAGTAACGAAATTAGGTAACATTTTTAGCGACATTTGCTATGTGTTTACCTACTAAACATGAAGACCAGTTGCCTAGGCTAGTCCATTGGGCATGAAATCATTTAGAAAACTCAAAAACAATCCTAGATCAGCTTTGATGGACCTAGAGAAGCTTTGGATATGACTTTAACTCATTTGTAACTGATTCAAACAAATCAGGTCACTTGGAAACTTATTGAAAACAAGAAAACTATAGAAGGGAAACTACCTAATTGTGTTGGACAACACTTAGGGAATTGGAATCTTGCAACTAAACCTACCCTACACTAACCAATAAGAAACTAGTCAAACAAAACCATTTACATGATGATTGAAATAGCTACCTTTTCTTCTCAAAATACAATGACTGACATGCTTAAGGACAATTGAGTAAAATTGAGACACATAAAAATGTTTAACAAGATGATGCACTACCTCTTGAAAGAGGTGAATAAGTTCACTTACCTCACTAAACAGATCGTATGTATTATCAATCAAAGGGGAATAAGTGAAATGGACATGCTCTTGTTTGGTTGCAAATGTGTCCTTAATGTTATCTTCAGCTATATATTCATGTGTGAGTTCATGATTGATCATTGGTGTTGCATTGGACTCCTTCTAGGCTAAATATCTGATTGGATAGCCCCTTGAAAAGATAAAGCTTGAGCTTTCATTGTTGTCTTCCTCTTGCTCATGGACTACCATTTTATCACCTTGGTGGCTGGAAAGGTCTAATCCCTATGGCTGACTTGGTGGAAAAATAGTAACCTCCTTAGTATGCTCATGATTTCCTAGATGAACACTCATTCCTTGAATGGAGAACAATGAGATGGCTTCTTCCAACACACTTTCAATTAAAGCATCATCCTCTTGCTCTTTTATACACTAGAATGGAAACTACTTATAATTCTTATCACCCTTCAAAGAAGGACATTCCAATTCATTGTTGTCTTGTTCAACAAAAGAAGGGAAAATTTCAATTGGTTTAGTAGCCTCAAGCTCCTTTGCACAATAGAATGGAAGCTCCAACTAGTTATAACCTTGCAAATCAGGTTCATGAGAGATTTCTTGACCTAAGGGAATGAACTCCCTATCAGGACGGTGTTCCTTATGTTGTTTCAACACCTCTACAAGCTATTGTTCTAGATCATCATGACTATCAACTTATTCTGATTCTTTTCCATCCAAATTTCAACAAAATTGTTCAATTATATCTATGCACAAGTCTTGGAGAATGGTATGAGGTTCAATTTCATGATCCTCATCATGGTCCAAGGCTCTATTTTCTTGTTGATCATCATTAATCAAAAAAACATCAATTGGTTTGATATCTTCTTGCTATCCTGGAATAGTTTCTTCATCTTGGAGATCTCTTTGTGCTAGCCGATAATGGTCCATATCTAAATGCAACATATTTGAAGTTCTAATCTCCTCCATAAGGAATGAGCTATTTTGATCAAGGTTCTTCTCTGCTTCTATTTTTTGGTTGTTAGAGCATGATTTCGTTTATATGATAGGTGAAGCAACCTCACAAGATGGAAAATATGGGCTCTTCCAACTTGGAATTTCAAGGGTAGAGGTCTTAGTAGTAGGTTCACTTGAAAACCCAAAATATTTTTCCTATTTGAAAATTTGAAACTCATACTTGTGGGCCTCCTCTACTTCCTCTTCTTTAACTACAACTCTCTTCCTTTCAAAACTCTCTTCAAACTACTTCCTTTGGACCTCCTCATGAAGCTTACATTGATATTATAGGTAAGCCTGACTGCATTGCACCCGAGCTGATAAAAGCTTCATTTTCCCCTCCTTAGCAACTATCTCACATTCAAGACCTTCTCCAAACTGTATCCTTTGCATCCTTAACTCCTGATCATAAGAATAGGCTTGTTCAACTATTTCTTATTGTTGCATAATGATCCTTTTCTACCTCTTAATGTCAACCAACATTCTATATATGCATGCAAACACCTTACTAATATCATTAATTTTCAAGTTGTGAAGACCTTGACTTAAATCCCACCACGCATGGTCAACCTATTGAATCAAATCAAATACATTCTATTAAGGGTGCTCCTGCGTATGTGGATAATAATTTGTAGGCTGAGCAAGGTTGGGTGTGTGATATTCATAGTGGGTATGCTGGTTTTCTAGAAAAAAAAATGGAATTTGAACTATAACTAGCTGCATGCTCAGCTTGAAAAGGATGATAAGGATGTTGGTAAACAACATTCTCATGATATGGATGGTAATAGTAAGCATCTTCATGAAAATTTGACATCATTTTCTTTCAAAGATCTTGAAACTCATAACTGACAGATTCTTTTGAGACATACCAACACTCGTATCTGTGAAACCTGAATATTTGAGCTCAGAGTCATCAGGTGTTGTTCAAACTGCCTCCAAAGGCTGATAACACTAAGAAAAACACTAGTTTCTTAATATTGTGATGTAATACTGATTTTCCACTAAACCAAAGTCAGCAGAGTCACTAGGTATGTATTTAAAACACCTCAAAAGGTATATACTAACTGTTGTACATACCAGACAACAAACAAAATGCAAAAAAATTGAACTCGAAACAAGTTTCAATCCCACCAGGCATGCCAAAATTTTTATCTATTGAAATTGCACCCTATTGAATATGAAATTCAACATTTTAGTGTAACATGGGAAAACCTCTAAAGTTGTGGGTTACTTGTAAATAGAGGTCAACCTCTGGAGAAGGTCGGCTTCCTACGGTATTGCCTAAAATACTGATTTTGATGAGGAAAAGGGAAGAAGGATATGCATAAACTAAAAAAATATTCCTATGGTGATACAACAAAACCTTAACCTGACTTGTGAACAACTTACATACACAAACTAATCAAATGACAAAGTTAAGTTCACAAAACTCAACTTCATATGCCTCCTGCATAAGTATTTCATAAGAAGACCTTTAAAATGCTAAACTCTTAGAGGGAAAAATAACTTTCACAACTATAAGTATTTTCACTTTTTGATACAACTTATGACCTACAACATGCATATATTTCTACAAAAGGTGCTAACTTTGAGACAAAAATCACAAGGAATTAGAAAACATTCACAAGTAATATTTTCTATCAAATACTTGCACATAGTATAATAGAATAATTTAGAAGGTAAAATACTTTACTTCATTGATTTTCAAGGTATCTCCTATCATTCAAGTGAAAAGAGTTACATAAATCGGCTTTTCATTGTCAAAGGACTGTAAAAGTCACTAACTCAGAAAAAGCACCAATAAAAACTCTATTAAAATGAGTTACAAAATCCATAATCATCCAAGCTCAAGTGACTCCACCAAAATAAGACTGGGAAGCTTCTTGGTTTAGATGGCTTCAAAAAGAAAAATATATAGCAACAAGATCTCATCCAAAAAGGCTCCAAAAGGTTGAAATGGTCAATTTTGACCAAGTCCATCATAATGACACATCAAATTGCCCTCCAAAATCTCTCAAAAGCAATTAAAGTAACAAAAAACCTTGGAACATGTTTCCCAACTGAAAATAACCTCCCTCCATTCTTGGCATGTCATCAACATAAGCATATGTCTCCATACATTGAAAAATTCAAGTATTTAGTTTTACATTAAAGGTAACAAAATGACTTAATGATTTATAAAAATAATCATTAAAGCCATTTGTTTTATAGTCCAATCAATGTAAAAGGACTTCATCAACTCTCCATGACTCAAGGCATAAATATTAGTCAAAAAGTCATCAATGTATATTAATACATACAATGCAATTAAAAAGCATAAGGAAAGGAAAAAAAACACAAGGAATAATGTATAAGGGAAAATCCATGGGCTCATTACTTAGAACATAATATTTTAAAACATAAATCATTGAAAAAAAAATCAATCATGAATATGCCGACATATGGGAGATAACCCTAACGACAAAATGCCGAAAAAGTGGAAAAAATATTTCATTTGCAAAAATGAAAGTTCTGGAAAATGAGAGGTTGCAGCCAGGGTTTGAATGAAAAGCTCAACCAGCAGTTGCATGGTGATTTTATGATGGATTTCTAAGTCTCAGAGGCATTTCATTTGTATTTTTTTGTTACTCTTGAAGTGTTGCCACCTTGAAACTACAGTTCAAGCCTATGTGCTCAAAAACCTTGCCTTCTATGAAGATCTAATGCAGCAAATACTTGGTAAGTTTGATTTTGTTTAGATCCGAAATTTCCATGCATTTGAAAAACCTTTCGAATCCTTTAGGGTGCAGCTTCATTTATTTATTTTCTCATGTCTTGTGTTTCTATAGATTTCTATTGTTTATTCATTTCTACATGGCCACGATGGAGATCTTTGATAACTAAAGTTCATGAAGTTTCCAAGTAAAAAGTAGAAGGGTTTCTTAAAAGAAAAGAAAATTTATTTTTGTTATTTTTTGTACATTACTCTGTATTTCTCTCAGGGTTTATGACACCTTCACAACTATGGCCATAAGGGTAGTTTTTAGTTCTTTTCTTTCCTTACAAGCCAAACATTATTTTTATATAGAGTTTCTTGAGTTCCATTTCAATGTAAAAATGAGAAACTCTCTGTATTCAAGCACAGTTAAGTACCTTGGTAGAGGAAAAATGAATAAATTTTATATTATGTGTTTTTTAAGTCAACTCCATGTATTTTTCCTTAACATCTTTGCATTCTCTACATAAAAAAAAACTCTTCAGTGTATTTGACTCAAACATTTGTTGGAATTTTTGAAAACCATTTATGGCTCAGCCCACACTATCCTTTTTTGTGGCTGCATTTGTTCCCTATGATATGATGAAGTAGCAACCAACGATATCATAATCACCCTGATTTACTCTATTCCTTCATAAAAGAGCCATGATTTGACCTCATAGTCCTTGACAATGCTACTCATACATTTCTGAAGGTTGCCTTATAAATTGCAAATAAAACCTTTCATAACATTGGTCTAGCCTTAGGGTTTTTGGGTGCTCAAACTTCAAATAGAATTCATTTTCTAACCTGTAGCATCTTAATGCAAAAAGTTGACACAAGATTTTTCTCACACTGTTAATTCTTCTTAATATCATGGAATCACATTTCATATTGTCACTTTTATAACTTCTCACTTAGTGAAATCATAGTCTTCAAGTTATCCTCTTCATTTATGTTGTGATAGTCATCTAGACTGTTAGCTCATGAACCTTAAATGTATGTTAAAAATCTAGCCTTGGTGTTGTCCTAACTGTTACATATTAATTACCTTTATATAACATGCCATAAGGTTTACTTTGATCTACCTTTTACTTGCTCTGTCATTGCACTTATTTTCATTGATATTGTTATCCTCAACTAGATAGAGTTGTGAGTTTTAATTCTTTCATCTCTCCATATTCTATACTCACTGAACATTCACCCTTTTATAAAAGTATTTCACTACTCCCTGACTCATTGAATGTCTTTCACATTGATTAAAAAATTTATTCCATACCCATTCTTTGAAAAAACTTTTCTTGAACAAGCATAACTATTCTTTGCTTCAAAACACTACAAAGGTATTCTATCATACTCTTCTCATAAGGTCTTCCATACTTATGAATGAGGGGGTTTAATTCATTGATCCATAACTAAACCTCTCCTTTTCCCCTCTCAAACTGTCATCAACATGTATGGGTTATTTCCTTACCAATCTCTGTCATGTACAGTTATATTTTGATCTATGTCATACTCACTATTGATTCATAGAACACTTATTACTGCCATTAACACCTCATAAGTTTCTAACAATCTATGACTAGTATTTTCCTATAATAAACCTTGAATGTCACTATCACTTGTCCTTCGGGGCTAACCTGATGCACATAATCACTATTTATTTGCTTATTGTGGCTCTTTTGAATAGGTATGTGTGATTAATAATAGTGATTTTAATCAACTTGTTGTCATGACTGATGTGTTCTTGTTCAAGCAAACCTAAAGAGATGAACCTTCTTTTGTTTAGTTCCAATAGTACACTATGACAACATGTTGGGCTCAGCCCTCATGGGAGCCACATTTTAACCCACATGTTGTAATAAAAGGAACTAAAACAACAACACTACTTTTCCTATATCTACACATGAATCAAACAATTTAGAAAACAAATGCATGTTTTAGGTGTGTATGTTGACCTGATGGTTTTCCTAAACACCTAAAGTATGCATTTCCTATTTAATGCACATTGAGATCAGTTTATACATGTAGAGGTGAATGTTCATATGATGTTTGGGAAATTTTCATTTCTTAGACCATTGCTCTAATATCATTTCTTTTGCTAAATTTCAGAATTAGGAGAAACATCGAGCAAAGAAAGTCAAAAGCAGCTTGGGACAACAGCAGGAAAAGATGACACCTCCACAACCAGTCATTCACAGGAAATGATTGGTTTCCTTTTTTATATGCACATTTATTTTACCTATTCATGTCTATATATTTTTTTATTCTTGTGTGAGATAATGTACACTTTTACATTCAATAAAAATTACACTATTCAGAAAAGAAAATTTTGAATCCTTCTTCTATTACATGCATGTGTATGAATGTAGTGAATTGTGATTGTAATATTTTATGGATTATTTCATTTAAGCATATGAATGTAATATAGGATTGATTTGAATGTACCTTTTCCTCAATTTAAAATTAACAAGCTCAACCTAATTGAGCAAGTAACAAAATTAGGTAACATTTTTGGCGACATCTGCTATGTCTTTTCCTACTAAACATGAAGACCAGTTGCCTAGGCTAGTCCATTGGGTATGGGGTCATTTAGAAAATGCAAAAATGGACCTATAGTAGCTTTGGATATGACTTTAACTCATTTTTAACTGATTGAAACAAATCAGGTCACTTGGAAACTTATTGAAAACCTTATCAAATTCAAAGATTAATTCACATTTATATCACTTGGAGCACAGATTTTGGAGAATAGATTTTTGCACATTTATCAAGGAGGAAAATATTGAAGAAGACAACTTTTCATTTTTATCAATAAAGGAAAATATTCGAGGAAAACTTAACTAAGTTGGTAAAGGATTTGTTTGGAGTATGTTGGACTCAAGCAACACTGAGAGGGGGGTGAATCAGTGTTGTGTGATTTTTAACTTTATTAATTTTTTATCTCAATTGCCTAAAACATTCAATCAAAATAAATATGCATGAACATAAGACAGTAAGCCATAACACCATAACACAAGGATTTTTACGTGCAAACCCTATTAGGGGAAAAACCACGATGGAGGTCAATCCACAATATGAGTACTCAAAATATAAGTTTTTTACAAAATGAGAATGCACTTGCATTCATGCACACTGCCTAGAGGTCAATGCTCAAAATAAGGAAGGATCACTTCCTTACAAAAGATTTGGATTATATCAAAAGATTGAATTGAGAATATAGCATCTACAAATTCCAAATTGCAGTTCCAGTTAGGCTCATGGATCAAATTTTGGACCTTTTTTTTATTCTACACTTCGCTCTATTCTACCTCAATTCACTTCACAAAATCCTCTTCTACACAAGTGAAAATCACTCAACCATTCTTTTTATATTCATATACACACCAACACATATCGAACACACACCATAATTAATTAATTGATCTCTTATATATATCCGCTACCACATATTTAATCGCTTCATGTCATCTTCAATAAAATAGACAAAAAATTTATAATTTTCATATCAAATCATGAATAAAATTTTATGCACATCTATCAAAGTTGGCCACAATATAGTGAGGACCCAAAGAAAAATAATCAACACAAAAATACCTCAAATTTTTTTTCCTTAAACATCTGCAACACCCACATTCACTTAGTCGGCCTTCAAGCATTGATGAACAGATAGTTGAATGACTAGATCTCCTAACTCATACACCAATTGATGTGACAACACAAGACTCTAGAGTAAGACATTTCATATACCCAAAGACCTTCCCTAAGATCCACAACCGAAACTGATAAACTGGTAATTCAAACCGTTTGACAGATTCAACTTCAACTGGATACCCTATTCTTTACTTTGTCTTTCGATATGATCAGATACTAAAGTGTGGACTAGATCAATTACTTAGGTTACAATCAATGGAAATACCATAAGCCATATGCCAACAATCTCCCCCTTTCAAACTGATGGCAATACTTAGTGAAAAATGACTAAGTGTCAGAATCTTCAAAACTTCAAAACATCATAGCTGACAAAACTATACAAAACTCCCCCTGAGTTTGATAAGGAATTTTTCA